>OZ034969.1:52278161-52785661 GCA_964030785.1 Siderastrea siderea | reverse complement strand
TAGTAGTATCTCCTGAATGCCACAATGCTTGTGCTAAGTTGACCCCAGGGCCTTCGTCAGAATCGACCAGCTGGAAAACGTAGAAAGCATATACGTAAGACAAGAACAACAATAACAACTACTAAAACGGAGCACCTACGTCAGCTGCTTCAATTACAGCAACAACAGATTAAGGCTAATTTTGCGGTATGTTTAAACAACAACAACAATAACAACAAAACATCAGACTAAATGAATTGTACCCAGGAGGCATGTCACAAGTAGGTTGTGTATTGTCTGCCCGAGTGTGGTCCTGAAAAAGATTATTGTTGGTGATAGTGGCTGACGTTTCGACAACCTCTGCGAACAACAGCACGAAAAAAAAAGATTTCTTGTTCAGAAAGAAGATTAGGAAATCTCCTTCACAGTTCTTTAATGGAACATCATGCAACGTTTCAAAGCGCTAGGAAGGGGTTTGGACATCACAACCATTCCAGGCCAACAGACGTCAGGTTCCGCTTACATGTTTACACCAGAGGTCTATTTATAATACTTAGGACCCTTAACTGTTTGATATCATCATATAGCGGAGAGGGAATTCTCTCTTTTATTTTCCTTGTCTTTGAATTTTTGATAGACAGCTTTGCATGAATCTTTTCTAACAACATGACCAAAGATCCTCCAATTATCATAATTCAGCAAAAGAACAAAGACTTGTACTCCACATTGTATACTCTCCGTTGCTTGGCAGCATGCGTACCTTGAGCTGCACTCCTTTAATTCCTGCCTGAGTATTGGAGTCCTGAAAGTTACTGTTCTCCTTTCTCCACATAACAACATAGAACTTACGGTTTGATTGATAACCAAACACCACTCCCACATAGTCTGATCCTTCGCTGCCCTTCACATAGAGTGCTCCGCTGTAGTCCACAGGTCCGTACCGGGCTGACCCTGTACGTGAATATTCATACCTTAAACCTTTAAGCCTCAAAAGTGACAAGCATCTAATTTCTCCTTACAATATCACTAGTTGATCAAATATACAGGTCATGAGAATAAAGGAAATGATAACCAGGCTGATGTTTAATCAAATTCTCCCAACTAGTAACATAAGAAATATATGGAGAACAGTGAGGAGAATATGCATGTGGATATTGGGTCTTAAAGGGTTAAGTTTCAGTTTTGGATATAATAATCCTGCATTCTGTTGGCACTTATAACCGTAAAATCCGCCATTTTCGTAATGGGGCAAGCACGGCTGAAAAGTATGAAAAAAAAAATTAAATCTCTGTCTATTAAAATCCGTACAATTTCTAGTCTGAGAAAATTATGAATTGAAAACACAATATAACAAGTAAAAGATTTCCCTGGCAACTACACTGTAGTTGTGTATTCAATTTTCCATGCATTTAGCTCTAATTTTTTCCGTGGACTTCGACAGGATGTTATGGGCAAATCTATGGAAAAATAATTACACGATAGTCCTTTATCTGATACCTACCTAGACTGATAATTCGCGGCTACCTACAACTTTCTTTTTGGATTCCAATAGCCTTTACTTAGATCTTCTTTTCCCGCATAGCCAGGAGGCACCGTCCTCAACTTTAAGATTTTTTCGTTCCACAATACATTATATTAAAGGCACAGAAAAATAACAGCGAAGTAAAAAGACTGTTATACAAACCGATTAGCATTGAAGGGTGTTTGGATGAAGCATTGGTTACTTCTTCAACATCGATACCCTGTGGACAAGGACATGAAGTGAGAAAAAAAAACTACTATGTATTAAACTGAGCACGTTTCCAAGCCTACGATAAATCCCAGCTTGAATTCAAGATGTTGTGCTATCAAAGAGGCAGGAGAAAGACATAGCTACTCCCTTTGAGTGGTAATGACAGCAGACAAAAACACCTAATGCTAGCAGGAAAGAGACCACACGGAGCAAAGATTCTTGCTTATAAAGAAAACGTTACGAGTACAGCCGAAACCAGGTTACATTGGAACCTATAGAGACCAAGCCGTAGAGGGAGCACGCATTTGTAGGGAGAGAAGCCATTCACTACGGTCTATTTCTTTAGAGTGACATTCCCCAGTCTCAAAACCCTTATCAAGTATTTATGGGATAAGGCATTTACGTATTTAAGGAATTACGTTTTTGCATATTTAGTGAGTGATCTTTAAAGACATACATGTTTAGCGACTCTCCAGACAGGTAGTGGATCGCTGTGCCCGGGATATAAATCAACAGTGAAGTGATTTGTGAAGCTTGTTTTACTGAGGTGTTTAACATGCGGACAGTGATCATCATCATCAGGCACACCATCACCATCAAAGTCAGAGATGCATGCATCGCCAACAGGATTTGCTGTAAGAAACAAGAACAAAACACTCACCCTTTTTACTACATAATCTTCCCTGTGAACTACTTTTAGGATTACATTACAACTAAAATACATAATTACAATCGAAGGAGAAACAGACCTTCTGGTTCAGTTTTGTTTGAAATTGCTCTATCAGTTTTCTGAAACTAGGTTGTTTGGCTGCTTATGGCTAGGATGATCATGGAAATGGATTGGAAATTAAAAAATTGGGCTAAAGTTTTCGCCAGAAACTGATTGTTGTCTGTAAGAATTTTCAAAAGGAAGAGTATCCCATCGAAATATCGAAAATTTGCTGACAAGATCTAAGAAGTTTTGCGATAACGTCCACAGGAACACAAGAATAATTACAGTTTTACTTGATTTCGTGCCGACGGTATGAAATCAAAGTAAATACATTGTTGAGTTTTTCAGCTGTCTTTTTGTCTCTCTGCTTGCTTTCAACACTTTTAGCGATTTTTTGTTCCTATTTCAAAATAAACATACCATACATTAGCGTTGTGCAAATGTCAAGGTTTTTGGTTTGTATGGCATGAGAAAAGGGAAAAAAAAGAGAAAAAAAAAAGAAAAATGGAAAAAGCGTGACTCTCATGCCAAAGCGTGGGACTTGGTATCTCTTGCCGTTGGCACTTTGTGTCACCAATTAGCACACATGCTAAAGTTTCTTGACACATTAATAAAGTTTTATTATTATTATTATTATTATTATTATTATTATTATTATTATTATTATTATTATTATTATTTTGCAGTAGGCACTAATCAAGCACAGGCATTTATAAGCAATTATCGCCGTCGCCTTTATTCTCGACTGTGAAGAGAGTGGTGCGTGTAAATGATACTGCACCAACAATCTTGGTGAATGGGAAACCACTGCTAAGTATCAATGCAGAAAGAAATGTAGCTACCAGGACGTTCATACGTATACCTTGAACACAAGGTAACATACCGAAGCCTATGACCACACCATGACGAGAAACCAATATGGCGGACAGCGTGAGCGACTGCCCAACCGTGCGACTGAATGGCTGAAGGACTGACTGACTGACTGACTGACTGCCTGCCTGCCTGCCTGCCTGCCTGCCTGCCTGCCTGACCGACCGACTACTGACTGACTCACTGACAGCCTGTCGGTCTAGTGATTGACCACCTGCCAGAACAACTGACTGACTGACCGACTGATTATGACTGACTGTCAAATTCACTGGTTGACGGATTGACTAACGGACGGACGGATTGATTGACTGATTAACGGACGGACTGATTGAATGGTGTATTTACCTTTAGCGTCGTAAGCCAATTTCACATGTTCTTGGCCCGAGTTGTTGACTAATCGACAATTATCATTCAGGTTGGAAACACCATCACCGTCCTGATCGTCATCACAAGCATCTCCTACAAACGGTGAAAAAAATGGAATTTATGAGTACACTTGACAGCTGAGGATCCTAAATCGACAAAAAACTCGACAATAAACTGCACAGAAAATGGAATAACTTGTACACAACATTCAGCAAACGGCAACAGAAAAGGAATTTGAGAGACAGAAATAATAAACGGGTAGTTAAGGAGTCCACGAAAGGGCTGAAGTCCTAAAAATGACCAATAAAATAGCATTAAACACACGGCCACAGAAAACGAATTTCAAAAATAGTTTGGAAAGAGAGCTGATGAAAGAGATTTAGTCCTACAAATCGACAATAGACTGCACAGGGAATAGAACTGCACAACATTTATGAAACGACTTAAGAAAAGTAATTTAAAATAGAATTGATAGGTGAGGACATTAGACGGCTGATGAATGTTAGTTAGTTCGGGTGGTAAAAGGCCCCCCAAAAGGTTCCAGATAATGATGATGATGATGATGATGATGATGATGATGATGATGACGATGGTAACGAAGACGGCGACGAAGACGACGACAACAATGATGTTGTTGATGATGATGATGATGATGATGATGATGATGATGACGACGACGACGACGACGGCGATGACGATGATGACGACGACGACGATGACGGCGACGACAACGATGATGATGATGATGATGGAGATGATGACGATAATGATGATGACGACGACGACGCTGACGACGACGATGATGGCGACGATGATGATGACACCCTCATAACAAACTTAACTAACATTTTCGTACCTGTGTCATAACTGTCAGCATCTGCTTGTTCGCCATTAGGAAGATCAGGACAGTTATCGTAATCGTTTGGTACACCATCGCCATCCCTAGCAACAAGACCACAACAAAGTCAGACACAGAGTGTAAAGTGAGTTTCTAAATCCTCAATTTTGTTTATGAATTTCCAGCTTTTTGATTGGTTCACTGCACGCAGGTTATCAGCGAATAAACCCGGTTTTTTTCCTTATAAAGAAATTTAATGTCACGTCAAGTGCCATGGTACTTTATGACTTCACTAAAAAGAATGATAACAACTTTATTCAGGTTTCCGTGTCAGGTTATTTAGCTGTAATACTAATCGGGGACACTAATTAGAAATAAAGGAAACAAATTAACAAAACTACGGCTAAAGGCTATCTAAATACTCCTTACGTAAACTTTACAGTAAAATAAAACAAAAAATTAAAAATTGGATACTAACCCCTAAATGACGATAATTCTTTAACTAAATCTGTGTCTACACAATGTTGAACTACTTACACATCTTACAACAGCTCATAAAACTGGACAAATCTACTTTACTAATGTTGTGCTTGAATGAGTTCAAACTAGTCGGAGTCCTAAGATTACTGTCAAACTTTGACCAAGTAGGTGGCCGCAGTTATCTCACAGAGTGCTTTCCAAAGCGTACTGTTTCAAATCGACGTAAATCGAAGTCATTGTTTGAAGAAGTACAAGAAAAAAAATATGGGAAATATTTAACAAAACAGTTACACTCATAATAATAATACAATCTTCTTCTTGGATATGAGGATATGAATGTATGTATTATTACATACATTCATACTTGGATAATTAATCTTCTTGGATATGAGATGATTACTGATAACCCACTCGGTGATACGCACCTGGTTGGTTATATATTGCCCCACATCTAATACGAGCGGATGGAATAATTGTCCATTTCCGAGTTCTCTTAAGCCTCTTTTACAAAGCGAGCCGTTGCACAACCTTTCATATGAAAATGAGTTTTCTTTCACATGCAAATAAGACTCATTTTCATACCAAAGATTGTGATTGTCCACCAGGCATCTCTTTCAAAAAGAGGCATAAGACATCTCAGAAATGGCCTATTCTTAATTTGTAGAGTAAATAAAGGCCATTATAGGTAGAAACAAAAAAGCTGAAAAGATAATAATACTTAATACAGCACTCACGTATCTTTTCCTGGCCCGGCAAAACAGTCATCACCATAACCACTATCGTAGGTGGCAGTCTACACATAAAAACAGAACTGTTGTTAATACCTTACACATTACACACAGCAACCTTACACACAGCAACATTTAAACCTCCGACTGCTTCGACAGGGTACACTGCTTCCTGGTAAGGCGGACAAAACAATAAGAAAAACGAAGAAAAAAAGGGAAAAAACAAAAGCTCGAGGACGTAGGCATGTCTCACTGTTCGTTTCAACTCGCTTAAGGGCCTCCAAAGACTAGAGATTTAGTTGTTGAACTAAATGTTACCGACAACTAAAAATCGCTGTGTGTGAGACAACCAATAGGTGTCGACAACTACGTTTTTGACCGTTTTTCCCGTGTGTGGGAAAGACTGGTTTAGTTGTCGACAACTATCGTAACTGCGTGGTCACGTACTGCGTTATGAGCGTGCGTAGTGAACGGTAGTTCCCAAGCTCTCGCTGGCCTGACAGTTATCGACAATTAACAATCCAACGTGTGGAATGCTTGCATCGGAAAGAATTAGTTGTCGATAACATTTAGTTGTCGACAACTAAATGTCTAGTCTGGGTCACGAGAATAAAGGAAATGATCACCAAAGAAAACATATCTTGATGTTTAAGCAAAGTTTCCCAACTAGTACCACAAGAAACACATGCAGAACGGAACTCGGAATGTTCGGATTGATAATACAGCAACGTGACCACTAGACCCGCCAACTCCAAATACGTTTTTAGTTCTACATTTTGAAATTGTAGTGACCCACCTGCGCAGGATTAGACGTCTTAGGACAGTTATCACAAGCATCTCCTACACCGTCACTGTCTCTATCATCCTGGTCAGGATTACTGGCTGTTGGGCAGTTATCTGTGGCATTAGCTGACATAAACAAAGATATGTTTTAAAAAATGGTCCACCATAACCCAGTGCTTTGCTTTTGCATCCAAGTATAAACTTAAGGTTTCATTGCATTCTCTTGAGTGACCCACAACAGCCTTTTATAATAACGTGCCGTTTAAGTACCCCTCAAAATTTGCCTTGGCAACTTAAAACGATTCTCCTTTTTAAAGGTTTTGTTTCTCCTTTACGTAACGCCAGTACTCATCCCTTTAATTCTATAAAAGGATAACATATGTAACCAGTGAGCAGCAATAGCTCTGAGGAGCGTGACCCATAAATGTTTCTTTATGAAATAACCAGCAATAAGCGATTAAACTTGCATAGTTTGCAATGGCTAGGACAAACCATTTCCATAGCGTGACCTGCAACAGACTCGCCCCTTTAAATTGCGTGACCAGCAACAGCTTTTTTACAGCGCGTGACCTGCAATAGCCCTTTTAACTTGCGTGACCTGCAACAGCTCTTCAAAGAGTTTAAGCAAAAATAACCTCTTTAAATTGCGTGACCCACAAAAGCCTCTATAAACAGTATGTCAGAGCCCTTTAAACCCAAAACAAACGCTTTTAGAAGTCTACATATCGTACCGTCATTGTCTACATTTGGATCGCAGGCGTCCCCTATGCCATCTCCGTCACTGTCCAGTTGATCAGGATTGGCTGTTGCGTTACAGTTGTCACACACGTCACCTATTCCATCTCCATCCATGTCCGCCTGATCCTGATTCTTCACAAACTGACAGTTGTCCTGAATACACCGCAACAGAATTTAAAAATCAAATGACAGCCGAGCTTTAATATAACTCTTGAGCTGTAGATAAATTTCAAAATTCTTACCATTTGGAACGAAAGCTAACAACCATTACTATCTTGTGGTATATTGTTCAAAGCGGTTCTGTCTTTTGAGTCTGTGGATAAGACCCCCTAAGTGCGACATTTTAATGAAAGCTATTAAGTAGTATTTTTGTGGTGCTGCAAGCACAAGTTGGTTGTAACTTCTGAGTCCGTTGATTAAATCCAAAGGTGACCACTCGAATAAAAACTTTTGAGCAGACGTTTGCCGTGGCACTGTTTATTATCCAGTACAAGGCAATTTAAACTTTTCAGTCTGCGATGAAATCCCAAAGCGTGACCATTCAATGTAAAGCTGTTCAGCCGTAATTACCTGTGGTACTTTTTATCTTGTCTGGGTGTGCTGGGTCTGAGGGTAAAATCCTATGCCGTTTGACCGCTGAAATGAAAGCTACTGTGTAGTATTTTCCCGTGGCTTAGGTTATTATGCTAACAAAGTGGGCCTACAGTTTGAGGTCGAAATGAAACCTTTAAGTGCGAGCATTTATTATCAAATGAAGGAGATAAGAAGGATATAGGAGAATATAGCTCACCACTCTGTCAGGAATCAAATCATTATCATCATCTTCATCACAAGCGTCTCCATCTGTATCACCGTCATTATCCTCCTGACCCGTGTTAGGTACACTTGGACAGTTATCTTGGAAGGCAAATGCTGGGAATTTTAAAATTAACGAACTCATCTACCGTGACGGACGTTTTGTTATGCAAAGCCGCTCCACATCTTTTTATGACCTGTGTTGCATTTCCACCACTTTGTAAGTCTGGTTTATGTGAAATATGTCATACCGTGTTCAGCAACTTTACTTACACATCCCGTTTTTTTTTCCTTTACAGTATGGGCACTGGGTCTGAGGGCGTATGGCTGGGTTGCAGCGATCGTTAGCCATGAAGTTGTCTATCTAGGCGCCTTAAAAACGTGGATTTATCAACGTTTCAAGCAATTAACGTTTAGGAAGGGCTTAAAGTGCCTATGAACTAAAAATTTTTTTTGCACATTTTGGTAGTTCATTATGTGTTAATTCCGAAATGGCAAGAGAAATTGGATGGCAAGAAACAAAACTCCGTTTTTTTGCCGTTGAAAGTACCCAAAATGACCAAAATCGTGTCTCCGAAGACTGGGAACGAGTTGGCCGAGGAAGCGGGCCGTATGACGTCACAAATCGCGCAGAATGTTTGTCTCTTTGGTATTTGTCAAGTGTTTGAGCGATGAAACTTACATTTTCCTTGCTAATATTGATATACAATGAAAGCTACGGACAACTGAGGAGACGCTAAGATTCAGCTCGAAGCGATTTCACAGATGTGCAGTTTTTGGGTTTGTCGTCCGTGGATAAAGCCTAAACAACGACAACAAGCGAAGCAAGATGGCGAATTGAATTGTTGGGAGTGACTAACTTTCAGCTCTACTGGCTTGACTGGCTTGAAGGAGAAGCTTCCAGAATTGAATGGTCAGTACTTTTATGTGTTAATAAGTACTTTTATGTGTTGGCGCAGCCTTGACTTTACTTCTTTTGTTCACAGCGTCGTTGTATGTACTTCAATTATTTTCCTCAAACCGATACCAGGCAGGCTCAAGTTTACAGTGTACTTGTTTGTAACGTAATTTGTTCATCTTTTCATAGGTTTTCGCGCCAAGAGAAAGATAGACTCAGTTGTTCGGCTCTTTCGAATGAGGACTTTTGCAGAGAGAACACTGATATAAACTTATTAGTTAGCAGGAAGTATTTTATATAATTATACACTGAAGATAAGCATACCCAAAATTTGCTTGAAATATTACAACATGTCTAATGGCTGAGACATCAATAGTAATTTCTAAAGAGCGTGTTTTATTTATCATAATCAGCAGCTGCAAATGATTTTCAAATAGAAGTGCAGTGCTTTTATTGTTGTAAATTTCAAGCCATTTATGAGGGAGCGTCGCAAAGCAGATAAATAAGAACTTTTGAGTATGGTGCTCATTTGTGGTCTTTTACTCCACCTGGAGGTGCTATGAGGATGATGACTGTGATAAATAAAGGTGGACATTGTGTGTTACGCGTGCAAACTCAGACTAGAGTGACTTCAGCTTTGTCTTTGTAATAATCCATCGCTTCTGACTACATGAGCTGGTTTGAGTAATTGCCTACACAAAATTAGACAAGGTGAGATTTTTGTCCTTCTGTTCAGCAATTTGCTTGAGGATTTTGGTTCATACCAATTTTGTGGAAACATGCTATGGCAGGTGAGAGCTAGTGTGCTGAGTTCTTACTGGCTTTATGTGATCACTTATACTTTCATGGTGCTGGTCTCATTTAAATAAACTTAACCATACCTGTCCAGTTATACTGGCCCCAGTTGTTCAAAAGTTGGATAGCAATATCCACCGGATAAATCTCTATCCAGTGGTTAACGCAATTGGTTTCCCTAACACTTATCCACTGGATAGTGATTTATCCGGTGGATAGCGCTATCCAACTTTTGAACAAAATGTCAAGTAGAATTTGCCCTCTGTGTGTGTAGTTTCATTTTTTTTTGTTTTGTTTTTTTATTTGAGGGGGGGGTGGAGAGAGGTTAAGGCAGCTCCCTTGGATCCATAAACCGTTTGAATTACAGTACCCTCCCAGTACACTGTACACATTACGCATGTATTAGCCTTTTTTGTTGTTAAGATATGTGATCTTCAGTAACAAATGTCTGAGAGTCTGTTCGATTAAGCTCCATAAACCTTTGAATTCTCCCAACACTCTCGTGTTTGCATCAGGCTTCCGCTATGAACCATGCATGACACTATTGTTTGAAGATATGTATTTTACTATCTTGGGCACTTATTTAGTAACAGAACCCCCCTTTGTTACCAGTGTTTTTACACTGATGGGACTATCCTGTGTATATATCATTATTATTATTATTATTATTATTATTATTATTATTATTAAAGCAGTACAAGATGTTTATGTGCTGTATGTCCCTAAATAGCATGCATAGGGCGGGAACGTAGCCTGTGCAGCTAATTTTTGGAAAAATTTATTATTATAATTGTTATTATTATTATTATTATTATTATTATTATTATCATTATTATTATTATTGTTGTTGTTATTGTTATTGGGGCAACAAATTAAAGGTGGAGAACGAGATCGAAAAGGCCCATTTGAAACCTCATTATTGATTTTCTGTGAGCTAATTAGGTGGCTTGAGTGGTAGCTTTCTTGGGTACAGGGAATAAGTCAAGAACAGACCGAGACAATTGAGTGTGTGAGGAATTTCCAATACAAAGCCTGCCACAAAGTTAAATAATGGGAAATGAAGCTCACATATTTTCATTGCCCTTCAGTAATTAAAATGATTAAATAACTTATGCTATAAATTCAAATTAAACCTACATCACCAAGACTGTGCTGCAGAAGGGTCAATTAGACGATGTTACGTGTGGTATATGAAATTTCATACTATATGGTCCTTTTGAGATAACAGGAGGAGGGTCAACAAGAAGAGAGGCACAAATCTGCTTGAAATGTGTAGTGTTTAAAGAGGACCACATAAATCAAATACAGCGGAAGCAGAGTCTCTTGCAATAAAAATTATCAATGCTGAGCTGAAGTGCTTCCTTTTATTTGACGAAACATGTACACGAGGGATTTAAAAATATTCCTATAGCTATCTCTGATTAACTGAAGCGTCTTGTCTCGTCGTCGGTCAAGACCGTTCCATTCATTGTTATCCCTTCAAACTCTATGGTGAACATCCAGTTTGAGAAACGTATTATCGGAAATGTAAACAAAACTGCAGCACAGTTATGCGTTGTAGATCTTGGATGCGTTTAGGTAATAGTGGACAGATGCATATAGCGATCGTTTTGTGGCCAAATATTGAAAGCCTTCTTTATCTCGATCTTTAATCTTGAATTGCGATAACTGCTACTAGTAGAACTAAATCCAACAGTGGCAGAAGTTACATATATTAACGCACATTCAAATACTGCGGCTTTTCCGAGAAGCAGCTCTGTAATGCGGGTCGAATCGAATTCTTACCGAGTCGAACACGGTTCAAATGAGTCCGCTTCTCTCCTTAATTCGTTTCCTTTTGAGAAACAACACACACATGCTCTCATTGTGCGAATCCTGCCCTTGTAGCTTACAATCCTGGGCCCACGCGTCACTCCAAAGTAATTTCTCTTCTGGAAACCCTCTTGTCAGCCAAAACACTCTTGTCTTCTGCGCGATTTGTGACGTCACAGCCTTGTAATGCGATCGTTTTGGCCGAGCGCAAAATGGAGACACTTTTCGGGTGCCAAATTCGAACTTTGCGGCTGGAAAAATATCCCAAGCAAAGGGTTCTACTCAGCAAAACGTACATATTTAGACTGAGGGAGTCATAAACTATCATATTTAGGAGAAAAATTTTTTAGTTCATAGGCACTTTAAACGCTCGAAACACTGGCGTTCAAATTTCGTTACTGTGGCCAATTGACAAATCCAAATTTTTGTGTTTCACTTCGCCACCGACGCAGCAAACTTTCTTTCTTTCTGGGCTTGCTAACTACAGTGGACAGGTCTGGATATCCCAGTGACCCATACTCCATTATCTGTATTTCACCTTTAAGGTGATTCCATTCAATTGCATTGCGCATCCTTTCTGCGCACCATTTTTTGCGTGATTAGCGCGCGCATGAGCGCGCGGGCGTTCGAAACTTGGTAGGTTTTCTATGAACACTGAGCTGTTGAGAGAAATGAATTGTCGTTTTCTCCAAAACGAACTCGGTGACCCCTCTTTTTTATTCCATTTATTTGAAGAAAACACGACTCTGCATGATATATCCAAATTTTAAGAATTTTTCATTATTCAGTTTTCAAATATTCTGATTAATTCACTATTACAATCTGATTTTAGGCATTTCACTGCTGCTGCTGTGCTCGATTTGCTTATTATTTCATTACTTTCATTTTTAAGGCAACTTTAAGGCCTTTTACTGTAACATTGTTTTGCTATCACAAGAATAATGCTTATATTTTATTGCTAGTGATAACTTTCTTAAAGTAGTGGGTGTCTCTGGTACAAGGAAAGGCTTTTTAATATTGCTGTCGATAGCTAGCAAGGTACCTATATACTACAGCCCTGTAGCAGGAAATCAGACACGGTGACCCCCTCTTTTTATTTTATTTTTTCGATGTACTAGGGGTAATTAATAACTGTGCAAAGTTTCAACAAATTCACATTACAACTTCTGTTTCGATGGAATCACCTTAATTACTTTACCTTATAGCAGTTGGGCAATGTACAGCTCAGACCGACAGACGGGATTCCATCCAGATCAGGATCAACTTCACATTCTTCTCCATCACCACCATAGCCGTCTTTACACTAAAAGAACACAAAAATATGACTTGAATTGTAAATCCTTTCAGAAGAGATACCGCGACTAACTCAAGTAAACGAGCTGACTGCATGCCATTTGGAAGGCAAACTAGACTGCAAAATATTCGCTGTTTCTATTACAACTCAAACAGACAAACATAGAAACTTGTGAGCCGTGAAGCGCCTCATACGCCCGTTCCAGGCAATTATCATCCTCGGAGACCCAGGGGCAGCTAGTCGGGACGACGGGATTTTCAAGGGCGAAAGTTTACAACAAGAGCGGGAGAGCCCCTGGGGACTTACTCTTACCGAACGAGTTCCAGAAGCGTTTGAAATCCCGCCTTCTGATTGGCCAGAAAAATATTTTTCTCGCCAATCAGCGAAGAGGAACAGCTGGGCGACTCTCATGTCTTCTTACACGAAGTTGTTTTCCTCATCGAACGCCGTAGTAGCGTGGCCCGTTCAACGGGAACATTTTTGAGGAGAGCTTCAGAAAAAATAAATAAATAATAAATAAACGAAGTCGAGGAAACCGCAAACTATAACGTGGCCGCAAGAAAACAAACACTCACCGGGATTTTTCACGGCGGACTTATCGAAGGTATCGTAAATTTTTAGAGTTAGCGACTTCCCCTCTCTCAAGTGTTGCATGAGGCTAATAGCTACTCGAGTAAACGTTGTTACTAATTATTTCTCCTTGTTCGTTGAACTACGTCTGAAACTTTCCACGGGAATCTCCGATGCACGGGCCACGCAACTATGTCGATCGAGCGTGGGAACCAAGTTAACCAAAGCGTAATATGAGTGTTTGTATGGAACTGAAATTCGATCGAAAATAATCGGTGGTTTTCCGCTGAAAATGCATTAAAATGGAAATACAGTTTGAAAAACATTACCTGCTATGTGTTTGCTGCGTTTTTATTGCTTTTCCGAGCTTCTGGAGGCCGGTCTGGGCGATTTTCTGCTTAACGGTCAATGCGACGTCATGTCACGTACTAGCTAGTTCTCTCTAGTACGTGACATGACACGCTCGATCAACATAGTTGCGTGGCCCGTGCATCAGAGATGGAAAGTTTCAGACGAAGATCAACGAAGAAGGAGGAATAATTATTTACATTGGAGAAAGGGGAAGTCGCTAGCTCTAAAAATTTGCGATACCTTCGATAAGTCCGCCGTGAAAAATTCCCTGTGGGTGTTTGTTTTCTTGCGGCCACATTATAGTTTGCGATTTCCTCGACTTCGTTTATTTATTATTTATTTATTTGTTCTGAAGCTCTCCTCAAAAGTGTTCCCGTTGAACGGGCCACGCTACTACGGCGTTCGATGAGGAAAACAACTCGTGTAAGAAGACATGAGAGTCGCCCGGCTGTTCCTCTTCGCTGATTGGCGAGAAAAATATTTTTCTGGCCAATCAGAAGGCGGGATTTCAAACGCTTCTGGAACTCGTTCGGTAAGAGTAAGTGCCCAGGGGCTCTCCCGCTCTTGTTGTGAGCTTTTGCCCATGAAAATCCCGTCGTCCCGACTAGCTGCCCCTGGGTCTCCGAGGATGGGCAATTATGAGAATTGCCTGGAACTGTGTAGTAATCTCGGCAAAGACTTCGTTGCAAAATTGGTTTCCTTGAAAATGCTTTCCTAAAGTAAAATTGAGCAAACATTTTGCAGTGTTAGTAACAAATATAGTTTAAAAAAGTCATCACATCGCACCGTGCATTTGAATCTTCCTGCACCAGTTTGGGTACACTGTGCATTTTCATGACACGTGTGTGATCCATTGGTGCACAGGTCACCAGGGTAACAGCCCGTGTATCCCTCACCGATGAATCCCGGATGACAGGCACCACAAATGAAACTTCCCTGAAAGCAAATATCAAAAGAGAAGAACAATTTTACAGATACTTATACGCAATCGCGTAATTTTTACCTCCATATGGATGCTACAGTGGCAGTTTACGCAAGACGTTTATACGGCTTCTCCAAAATAAATCTTACTTAGGTAGGTAAAGCCAGTTAAATTTGTGTCCGCATGCACGTTCAAATCGCGCGAGAGGGGAATTAGAACTTTAAAGCCTCTAACACAGGAAGTTCATTTATTTCTTTCCAAGAGAATACAATTTAAGAGGCTAGTTTCTGCCTTCCCGAAACTATGGATCGAGTGACAACCGATAGGAACCAATGTTTTGAATCTTTTCCTGCTAACGTAAAGATTCCGGAGTTCGCCTTAAAAGAGCACGCATACTATTAACGTTCAACTCTCATCTTCAAGGGATTTTCAACTGAGAGTCGTAAGACCAAAACCAATTACAGCTGTGACCAACCACAGACAATGTAAACAACACAATGAACCTACAGAACAAGACGTAAAGCGCAGAAAAAAGGCGCACAAGGAAGACACGACTGGTTTTGGTTTTATTTCTTATTGGCTTGAAAAGTGAACAGAGTATTTTTCGCTAAACACAAAACTCAGCAAATTACTTCCGACTCTTACTTCAAAACCATTCTACCTGAATACTGAACCACAGAGTGTCTTATTGAAAGGCGTAAGAAAAGAAAAAAAAGTACTAAACCAAAAAAATTAAACAAACAAACAAACTCACATTAGTGTTAATGCATTGCGCATTAGGATCACAGCTGCTGATTCCCTCTTTACACTCATCAATCTCTTCACAAGCTTGTTTGGAGCTCTGCGCATCGTCCAGCCCGACGCCTGACGGAGCATTCCCTCGATACCCATCAGGACATGCGGCACACTGGTACCCAGGAACACGGTTCTCACATTTGTTGGCTTCATAGCAGGGATTGGCACGATCGCACTAAGGAATGTGCACAGAAACAAGTCTCAACACTCGTAAGCACAACTAACAGCTTCAAACCTATTATTAGCTATTGTAGTTTGGTGCACGTTTCCACAAAAGGTTTCGTGTCACGTCCCTTGGCGATTTTAACGGTAAGATAAAATAATAACAAGCTAAATTATAATCGTCCGGGTGAGTGTACTACTGAGAAGGATTAGTTGGGATGACACTGACGTTTCGATAACCTGAACGGAAGTCATCATCAGAGTCAAGTCAGAGCCTCGACTTTGATCCTGGCTTGGGGTTCGTCGAAATGTCAGTCAATGTCATCACAGAAATGTAATTTTGTTTTTCATTTGTTTTAGTAGTAATGTCGGCCCGTATGGCACAAATGGACGCTTCTGATTGGTCGAGAGCTTTTGGCTTCTGATTGGTCGAGGGGTTGTCATGGGAACGGGAAACCTGGGGCCAATAGAATCGTGGGCTCAAGGGGAAGTCACATGACCGGAAATGACGTCACCGGAACCGGAAGTGACGTGTTTTTGAATGGGAAACCGCTGACCAGTGGGAAAAAAGGGATCGTGGGCTCATGCAACCGGAAGTCACGTGTTTTAAAATGGGAAACCGCTGACGAGTATGAAAAATCGATCGTGGGCTCAGGAGGAGGCAAAACCGCTGAGAAAACGCGGGCTCAAAGTCCAAAGTCCAATTGGAGCAACGGGGGTGGTCCTTCAAAGTTTTTAGGTTGAAATATTTTTTTAATGTGGAAGAATAATCCATGTCACAAGGGGAAGCAGAAGCGTGACCTCTTTAATAAGGAAGGAGACGCTTTTCGACGACTATTGAGTGAAATAGTGGAAATCCCATGTTGGTAGGAAGAGGGACTCTGACCTTTATCAAAGCAGGGCAATTCAGGGACAAGGCGATCCGACCTTGGGTAATTACATTGGAGTTGATGGCACAAGAGAAAGAACACATAATTGAACCAATAGAGGTATCCTATTAGTTCCTTTTTTTAATATGAGTGTTCCTATTTAATGATGAGTATTCCTTTTGATGAGTATTCCTTTGAGTTCCTTTTGATAATATGAGTGTTCCTATTTAATGATGAGTATTCCTTTTGATGAGTATTCCTTTGAGTTCCTTTTGATAATATGAGTGTTCCTATTTAATGATGAGTATTCCTTTTGATGAGTATTCCTTTGAGTTCCTTTTGATAATATGAGTGTTCCTATTTAATGATGAGTATTCCTTTGAAGATGAGTGTTCCTTTGAGTTCCTTTTGATGAGTATTCCTTTGAGTTCCTTTTGATAAGAAGATGCTTTGACCGGATGGTACAAAACCAAGAACGGTAAGGTGGAGTGCAGGGTGCGCCTGTGCAAATGTCTACAACGTCGTAATAAAACCCAAATCCAAACGGCTCCCAAGCCAGCAAGCAAGCAAGTCACAGCCACAGATGACGATGACAGCGATGAACGTCAAGGTGACTTCATCCAGGTCAAAACATCACGCAAGCTCTCCAAGAGGCAAGGAACGGCAACGACTTGGTATACTCTTAGGAAAGTCTCTCACTGGTACCCGTAGGGGTAGGTCTGGAAAGTGACAGGATCCACGACTCTCTTGTCATAGACGAGCTGGTAACGTTTGTACTCGGGGAAGGTGAATAGTTGGTAGTGTTTGGGATCGCGCACGATCTGGTACGTTTTGATGACTTGAGTTTGGCGGGGTCCCAGAAGTGGCTTCTGGATTTCGTCGAGGACATTCTGACGCATGATGTTGTAATTCAGTTGGGTTTTGCCTTCGCTGTTAAGGCGGAAACCCCTCACCTTGCACTCCATGTGGCCCTTTTGGGTTTGGTACCCATAGTTCTTGGGGCCCCCTGACACAAATTCCACAATGAAATCGTCAGGGTCCAATTCACTCGTAAACTCGCCCAGGTAATCGCCCAAGACCGGGGTTGATTGATTCTCGTCTGTCCAGTAGATGACGGAGTCCGTGTCGTAGTAGAGGACACGTTCCCCTAGCTTCTCCAGCGCTGCATAGAGCCGGAGTCGGGCCCAACAGGTAGTGAAACAGGCTACAAAGATGTTGAGGTTAGGTGAGACAGGGATGTCTTCGTCTTGGTACTGGTAATGCACCTCCACTAATTGGTCATTGATAACGGATACGTGACGTACCTCCAAACTACTGGTATCTAGAAAACGGTGGAAGGCTTGAGGGTCATCAAACGTTTGGACTTGGGTCTTGTTCAGACGTTGTCCAAACTTGCCCCACATGGAATTGAGCATCATTTTAGCGAGGGTACGCAGCCCCGGGTTGTGTTCGATTTTGGCGTACTCCAATTGAATGCCTTCATGCTCGAAGTACTCTCGAAGGTATTGCTGGCGTTTGGTTTCGTCCTCACCGACCCAGGATGGCCACCCGCTGGCTTCTTGCTTAATTTTCAACCAGGTGTTGACGTAGTCTTTGAAGAGTCCTTCACACGTCTCGTCAAAATGCCAGACCTCATAGATGTACTGGATTTCGTACCCCAAGTCCACCGCTTTAGATAATTCCGGGCTACACCATGTCCCAGTCAGGGCTCGCTGTTCGTCGGTGTGCACACATTCTGCGCATCTGTCTAATGGTCGTTTGGGTATCTCTTGTTCCACACAGGCAGCACAGAGAGGAAAAAGGAGTTTGGAGTCATGACGGTAAGGCAGGACAGGATGGTAGAGATGACGTGGCGGCAGGACTTTGCATTGGACGAGGCCAAAGTACTTGGTGATGTCGGTGTGTCCCGGATTGAAGATGAAACGAGGATGGCCTTTGGGGTACACACAGGTCTTGTTCACCCATGGGTACAAGGAGGTCACATCGATGTAATGTATTTGTTGACTGGGCGTCACGCGATGGTACAGTTTCACGGCATTGGTACGACCCCCGCAGAAAGCGTCACGGGGATTCAAAGGTTCGGTCAAGTCAAGGGTCCCCAGGTACGTTCGGATGTCCAAGGAGGTGTCTTTGAGACGGGACCAATCACATTCCCACATTTCTATGACATGGTATCCGAGCTCTCTAAATTGTTGGATCCTTTGCTGGGTGGTCTCGTAGACATCTTGCATGGTTCGATCATAGTGGCGTAGATGGCTTTCGTGACGAAGGGGGAAACAGCGAGGACACCCATGCCAGAAACACCCGTGAAATTCGTAGATGGTGTTGGTACTGCTATCGAAACCGTCAACATGGAAGTCAGTGCCAGGGATGCGATACTCGCCGGCATTACGGGCATGTTGGATGGTCTGCTGTTGTTGGGTACACCAGGTTAACCATTCCAGGGCCACCTTGGAATAGTTGATATTGTTCTTCCAACCACGAACGGGTTCACTGGCAATACTGTTGGGGATCATGCGATTCATGCGTAAATCGAGGTTACAGGCAGAAGCAATGGTGATGTGGTCGAAGGGATTGAAGCCCGTCAGCGTTTCAAACAACCGTTTGAATGTCAAGCATCCTTCTTTCAAGAGACGTACATCGGATTTGCAGTAGGCCACCAGTTCTTTGCGGAAGTCAAAGACTTTGTCGCGTTGCTCTTGATGCCAGGTTTCCAAGGCTTGCTTGCCTTCGGGGGACATGGTTTCGGGCATGTAGTAATCGAGGGCCGGGATGGGTCCTACGTAGTTTTGATGGTCTGGATGATTGAACTTGTGGGGGAAGTACCCTTTGCGGAGTTCTGTCAATCCAAAGGTTTTGGGAAACGCGGACAGAGGCATCTGGAAGAAACTCAATGAGTCGATGAAGCGGATACGGTCATGTTGGACTTGCAAGAGTTTACACCCGTTCCGGAGTTGTTGAACGATCCGGTTGTCACCATAGTATTGATGAATGATAAAGTAACCATCGTACCCTTGGAAGTTATGGGCCAACACATTGACTTGGCGGGTATCGTGGAGTGTCAAGGTATCCAACCATTCCAGGAAATCTCGGACGCAATGGTTGCCAGGGAAACACACGGGTTGGTCGTCGTCTTCGGTTTCGGCCACGACGAGGTTAGCGATGTGTTGTTCCTGGGGTTGCATGGCTTCAATGTCAAAGAAGACATGAAGGGGTGGTATGCCGTCGTCGTCGTCGCCGTCGCCGATTTCCTCGTCCATCTGGCTGGATTGTAAGGTTGGAAGATCTGCGTTCGCCCTACGTTTAGCGCGAGGCCCTCCAGACCGTTTCCTCTTTCTTTTCTTCTTGTCTTGAGTGGCTATTTGAATAAAGCAACGATGGGTTGTACCGTCCACGTACTCATGACAGGAGGGGCAATCAATATACCCACATTGATGTTTGTCAATCTTGTCTAATCCTACTTCCTGCTTGCCACATTTAGGACAGCGACGGCGCCGAAAGCAGACGGCGGAATTTAGGTTGGTCACGGGTTTGCCGGCATGGTCCTTGACGAGATGCATTTGGAAACAGGTGTCTCCAAAAAAGTCCCGATGACATTGTTGGCAACGTTGAGTGGCTTTCTGGCCTCGAGGGTACGCCTCTAGGAAATCAGGGCACTCTTTTTGGCAACAGGCCCTGCAATGACGTTTGTTGTTGCATCGATGACGTCCCTCATCGTTATAGGCTTTCCAACAATGGGCACAGACATAACTGGACCCGAAAAATCCTGGCAACTTGGTAATGACATCATAATGGCCTTTCTCGTGCAACAGGATCAATTGTTTGTCTTGAAGGGGACCAAAGGTCGTGATGTGAAAAGAACGGTCGGCATCCACCAACAGGATCTGGTAACCGGCCAGGGAAGGAGTGGTACTGAATTGGGTCAAGGCATCATAGCCACAAGGGCCGAGGGGCACGTTGGCCTCGTCATGGAGGGTCAGAGCTAGGGTTCTCTGCAGAGGTCTTCCTTGTCGAATGGTGTTGTATTTCGGGTGCTGGTCCACGCGAGCTTTGGCGGTGACGAGGGCTCTGGCACAGCAGAGTTCATCCCTGTTTTGAATATGGATAATGGAACGTTTCTGGCCTATTAAATTTCGGAGAGGTTGATGTCCGGGTTTGTTCTGGCGTGGTTTACCGGTTCCTTGAGGAGCATGATGGACTTGAGTAATGGAGACTTGAAAGGAGTCGTCCATTTCAAATTGTTCATTGCTGTTGAGGGCTTGGGCTAAACGTTGGAACAAAGCCTCGACACGTTCCCCGCCTTCACGCCATTCTCCTGCACGTAATCCCCAGCCCTGAAAATTATTATGGAGTCTGTTGGAGGCGATGGTAAAGTAGAGGCGACCTTGATCGTGGAGGGCAGGTGTGGTGGTGGTCAACACTTGATTCACCGCGCGACGTAACCCCTCTTGGAGAGCTTGGACGATGTTTTGACCTGGAATCAAGTTACCTCTTTGGCGTAACTGGGTCTTGAAATGACGTTCACGCACTCCCAGACGGTTGCTCAAACGGTCGACATAGGGTTGGAGTTCAAACTCGAAGACACCCTCCGTATTGGCATCCAAACCTCCTCCACTTTGTTCAAGGAGCTGGGTTTGAAACGCACGTTGGCGTTCGAAGCGATCCAAAGCGTGTTGACAGTCCTCATCATCGTCATCCAGGATTTCGTGGCAGATCAAATCATCCTCGTCACTGTCCGCCATCTCTTCATGGCATGACAAACGGTCATCCAAGGCATTCTCTTCATGGCATAACAAAGGTTCATCAGAGGAATTCGCTGGCGTCTCTTCTTTCTCAGAATCCGAGGTGGCTAGGCATAGCAAGGCCAAAATCTCTTCAGTGGTCAGTTCACTTGGACCTGCTTCGGCTTCTTCTTCTGGCTGAGAGGCCATGATCAGATGAACTCACTGGTGGTGGATCTCCGGCTTTTATAGGGTAAAAAGTCATTCCTCGCAAAGTATTGTGGGCCAACTAGGGTGGGGGGGACCCCCCTCCCCCCTCCCTAGATAGGCCATGATGCATTGCGAGGAATGATCCCAGAGACTATAAAACAGATCGCACCTCGAGGTGAGTCATCCCAAGATGGCCTCTTGTCAAGACCAATTACTCAGAGAGTTTGAAGAATTCGAAGGGGATCTCGAGGTGGAGGACATCTTGAAGAAAGTCAAGGTGGAGTTGGTGCTCGACCCAAGTGTCGTGGAGTTTGGTGAGAAGTTAAAGCGAAGAGAGCGGGGACCATGCAAGTCGTGGAACCCCCTGAATGTGACTTGGATGACCTTTCGTTTTTTTGCAAGAAACTTATTGAAAGACATGTCACCCGACGATTGGGAGCAGGTCATGGACGATGTCGAGGATTTTGATGTGGAGGCATTCGTGCCCCCTGATGGCATTGTTCATGACATGTCACCCGACGAGGGCGTCGATTTGATGTATGATTTGGTGTCTTAACCCTCGTCTCAGTATTTTGGCAGAACTTTTTTTGAAATCGTAGGACTATTTGGCAGAACATTGAATCATTGTGGTAGAACTTTTTTTTGAAGACACAACTCATGAACCAATGAGACATTTTCATTTTTTATTCTTACTCAACATGTAACTGGGGATGTTATTAAATTTGCAATTTTAAACGTTTCTTGGCTTGCATGATTTTCTTGACCACCCGTTCCGTCTTGTTTTTCTTGCCGGGTAATCGATCAATGGCTTGGATCATCTTGGTATCGGCTTTCCATTTATCTTGCAAATTCTTGGCACGACTGTAATCAATGTCGTGTTGTTTAGCAATCTGGTCCAAGCGATTGATCCCGGGATCCCCACGTTTCAGACGTTTGGCCAAATGGGTACCAGGCCCCATGTACTGATAGCCAGGCCAATGAAATTCTTTGCCAGTTTTCGCAATCCATTTTTGTACATCCAAGGCTCCTCCTCGTTGGGTGCGTTTCCGTTTGATACCCCTTCTCCTCCTCTTGGTGGGCATCTTTTAGTCCGTGTCGTAATCCAATCGACGTCGTAACTTTTTACCTTGGGCCCAATCTTCCCAACCGGGTAAGGGTTTCAATCGTTCCACTTCTCGGGCGGGTGCTTTGCCTTTGCCTTTGCCTCTACCACTTTCGGCTAACTTTTTTTCCAAAGCCTTGCGCTGTTCTCGAATGACTTCTAAACGCGACCGGGTATCCCCTCGACTGGTGGATGGGCTCCCTTTCTTAACAATGGGAATTTTACTGGTTGTGGCTGCTCCTTTGCCTTTCTTGGTTGCAGGCGTAATGGTGGGTTTGGGGGTCGACGGGCTGCCTTTTATCATGCGCTTCAACCATTGTTCCACAGGTCCCGTCACCAAATCCCCGGCTTCTTCTTCCTCGCCTTCTTCGCCTGGCGGGCCACCCGGGGCACCAACCCCCACGCCTCCGGGAAATTGACGAATGCGTTTGGTTAACTTGATTAATTCTTGACTCAACGGTTTGGTTTGAGCATTGACCAGGGCTGGAGGTAATTGAGGGTTGGCTAACAAGACATGTTTTTGGGCGGCGAGCGTCGCGGCTTTGTTCAACAAGGCATTTTCGGTGAGTTCTCCTTTGTAATATTGAATGAGTTGTTGCAAGTCCTTTTGGGGAATCATGTAGACCTCGTCCATGGTCGGGGCAAAGGTCTTCCAATGCACGACAGATGTCACAACAGGTGATATTTATGCTTCCATGTCTTGGCACGTTAACGAACACATTGACATAACACCTCGTGAAGTCCTTGAAACAACCCTTGTCCTTTTTGTTGGATTAACCACTGACGACGTTTTTTGACGGAATGTCGACGACGTCCCAAATCACGTAGTACCTTTTTATAGGGTTGAAGTTTAGCCAGCATGGGTGGGGTCACAGGAATCTTGTTTTTTAAAAAGTTCAACACCAGTTCACTCACAGCATTGATTTGATCGGCATTGGCATGTTGTAACAACTCTTGACGTTTGGAACCATTGGCTTCTTGTAACATGGACCGTAAAAACGGTAATTGACGTCGAAGACGTTGCATCCTTTATCGGTGACGACGACGATACCGTTGATTGGCTTTTTGAATCGTGCGTTTTATACGTTTATCCGTTTCCAAGGCCACGGCTTTCCCCAATCCTACCATGGCGGGGACCAATAGATTTAAAAAACCTCCTCGTTGACGACGGCGTCGTCGTCTTCTCCTCAAGGATACCATGGACGGCTCGTCAATAGACGTTGAAGGGCTTTGTTTTGTTTGATCACGTCTCGCGACTCTTTATAGCCTTGACGGGTATTGCGTTTAAAATCTTGCCACCAACCCCCACCTCGTTGTCGGTAATGTTGTACATTATCGGTAATGCCTTTCAAGGCTTGACCGCCTAATTTGCCTAAAGCGAGTCCAAACCCAGGTGCTGGGCCTGATAGAAACATACTCATGCCATGGGCAATTTTATCCACCAAACGGGGTTTGCGACGCATTAAAGCCCCTCCTCTTTGTTTCCTTTTTCTGCGTCGTCGTCTTCGTTGGACGGCCATGGTTCTAAGAGTGTGGGACTAGGAGGGAGCGGCTTTTTATTGATCCAATAGTCTTTGGGTCTCAAGGGACGAGGACATCCGTCTACATAGCATAGGGCTTCCAAGGGTTGGTACACAAAATGACCATGGTAATCTTGGAGACATCGTTTGGGTAATGGAGGGGTGAAATCCACAATGGTATCATCCAAGGTTTGCATCTTGATTAAAAATCGTTCCAGATCCTCTAAGGGAACACCACGCACATGGGTTTTCAATTCGGTCAAGGCTTTGGCATAGGTGGTAAATGCAAATCGACTCATGGTCACTTTAAATCGGTATTGTTTAAAATCATTCCATCCTTTGACCACGGTGCCTACGGCCGCCAAACACGCTACCAACGTACTGTTTTCCAAAAGGGGACCCGCAATCATGCCTGCAGCCATCAGGAGTAATGCCATGCCATTGAACAAGGCATTGATACACTTGTAATGATTCAACATTTTTCGATAACACCACCATTGTTGATGATAAAAGGCATACAAGGAATCCATCCGTTGTAATAATTCCGGGGGGAAGGGAAGACCATGATGTTTCGATCCATTCAATAACGACACGACGGTTTTCATCCTCACGGCGAAACACGGGACGAAGACGTTTGTACGCTGGGTGCTCCTCCTTGTTTATAACTGGTCACAATGCTATTGGTCATGGTGACATTAGCAATTTCACGTCCTTGGGCTAATTGTTCTTGATCTTGTAACAGCATGCGTAAACGTCGTTGTAAATCCGCTTGACGCAAGGTGCGAGGCTGTCTGCCAGGACTCCAAGATCCTCGAGGGGTGGCTGGATTGGAGGCAGGACGTCGAGAAGGCCTTGGTCTCCCGACAAATACAAATCTTGCCAGGCCCTTGCGGACATTTGATTGCTGGTGGTCGCCCCAACACCCGCAGGGGCCACGGTATCGTACGATTGCGGAGGTTGTCGGTCGTCATCATCGGCCATGGTCGTTCTCTCTTTTTCCTGTTCAAACGGGGTGCCTTTATAGTCGCTTTTGATAGGTGCGAGTCCATCCTTCGTCTTTTAACAGGTGACTCAACACCCGTTGTTGATCGGAGGAGGCCGGATGTAAATCCAAGACCAAATACCCATACGGTCGTGTGGTGGCTTGATGAAACGTCTCCAACGTGTCTTTCCAAGTGGTAGGAAACGATTGAAGCATGACATTGCGTACCCCTAATTGATCTCGGGGGTTCTTGAACGCTACAATGTAATGGGCATTGCGGGATATACTTTTGGCATAGCGACCCACGGGAAACATGTCTTGGCACAAGTATAGGACGGTCACCCCTTCATGATGTGAATGTTTGGTGAATAAATCCAACACGCGTTTATCGTGACTCCCTTCATCCATTAAATCATCCAAGACCAGGACCCCATGTCCTTCAGGAAACCATTGGACCAACGCCTCATGATCGGGAATCCCTTCGTGAAACACCACCCCTTGATCTTGCATGCTTCGAAATCGATCTTGCCAGGCCCCATAACAATAATGCAATTGGGTCGGTGGGGTTTCAAACAAATCCGGGTTGTCTACCAAGAGTTTTTCCGTAAACACGGTTTTACCACATCCCGAAGGACCCACCACCAAGATAGAGGAGGGGGTATGAAAACGAAACGGTTTCCCCGTTTGCATGATGATGACGAACTACCCTTAGAAAAAAAAAGGCACCTTTTTATTGGAGCCGGTGGGACTCGAACCCACGCACGACCCAATCGCTATCCTGGATCAAGTCCAAAGGCTCTACCCACTGAGCTACGACTCCGACACCACTTTTTTCCAACATATTTTATTTAACCATTACATTGATGATACGGATGACAACAGAGTTGATACCATCTGGCTTCTTGGCCTACAATCAATTGTTGAAGGCGTTGACCGGCTTGATGGTCATTGCTTACATAATCATGATCCGAAAACTCATTTAAAAACGCTTGCAAGGTCCGTCCACGGGCTTTGGCTTTCAAATACAACAAGGCGTAATCACCACAACTCTTGCTTGAAATGGCTTGGAGGGACTTGCCATTGGTCACCACATACTTCCAATGTTGGACAATCCAATCTCGTAACGGGGTGGCTTGCACGTACGTGTCCATGGGCAAAGCATAACTGTCCAGGACTTCACACACGTTTCTATCGGTCCACACCGCTAACCAATGTTGTCCCGGTTGATCGTGTGGGTCTGTATTCACAATGTACCCTTGGGGTTGGGTCTTGACAGGACTCTTGGGTAAACGATCACAGGCCACTGTCCCGTAAAAGACAGGGTTCAATTGGGGGTCGTCTCGGGCTAAATAATCCAACTGTACATTATTCAAGGCCACATGTTCCATTTCTTCAGTGTTGGTAAATGTTATACAACACGGCTCCGTTCCTGTCAATCTCCAGCAAGTTCTCAAATTCTCCATACACGAGTACGGTTATATTGACACCGGGGGCAGCTCCAAATTCCAACACCAGTTGTAAATCGCCTGTTTGCTTGGGGTTGAGGTTTTGACTGTCAGCACATCCATTGGCCACATTGTCAAACATGTACAAGGTACAATTTTTAGCTTGGCCCCAATCCAGCAGTTCTACCATGTTGCCTTTCTTTTTACACCAAGCACCACTGGCTTGCAGAAAACGGAAGTAGCCTAGATTATCTCGGGTGCCATTGTCATGTACTAACTGGAGGGTTTCATAAGGGTACTCTTCTCCTTTGACAATCTGTTTAATGGAACTCAGACCAAATTTCTGGAAACAGAAAGGATCTCGGGTCACATCTCCATTGAAGGCTCGGCTGTCCAGTAACCCCACAATCAATCGGTCAGGTATTCTGTTTTGAAACAGGTTCGGGATATCAAAGCGGACCAGGTTGTTTTGCATGCTGAAGGTCCGGATTTCACTGCGGACGGTCGGGTAAGCCGCCACTTGGCCTTCATTGTGTCTTTTGCTAGATATACTCTGGTAGATGGCGTCATTCAAACGCAGTTGACAGAGATGAAACCGTAGTTTCACATCCCCTTCCATCAATCGGCCAGCTAGAGCCACTCCATTCAAAAACAGGTTCGGGCCATTGAAATGAAATTTCATCTTGATTTCGATACCAGGCACCAACAGTTTGCCAGTGTGAAAGACTTCCAAGTGCGGGGTAAACACTAGACTGTGGGTGACACCTCCAGCATACTTGGCCACTTCAGCTACCATGGCATCCAAGGCTCCCTTGTGATTGTCACTGAGAGCTTGCCAGGCTACATGGTCTCCTGCTTTGTCTGTGTTGTTGGCGGTCCATTGGGGTGGGGAATCCACTTGATTGAACCAGCCTTGGGGTCCTAACACGGTCTTGCCATCTTCTCGGTCATAATTCAACAAGGTTTCTAGGTAAGCTTTGTAATGGTACGTGTCGGATTGTGGACTGATCAACGTGCCATTCAACTGTAAGTCAATTTGTTTGATGATGGAAAGGGCCAAATTATTGACGGGCCACAATTTCTGATTGGCCACCAAGTTCCCGGCATCTTGCTTTTTCAAACTCAATTCCATGGTAAAGTAACTGCGTCCCAAATCCACAAAATCGTCCAACCCTGGAATGATGAATTCCATGGGATTGATACCCGTGGTGGTGGGTTGAATGGTGACCATGCGATAGGCATTGATGCTAATGTCGGTCGGTGGCACCTTGAAAATCCGTAACGCTGGGTTGACGGTCCCTTCGGAACGCGGATGCGCCGGGGCGGTTTGTGTACTCACGTCAGGCATGTTTAACGTCGTCGAGTGGTACCCCGTCGTCGTCGTGAGGGGTTTTTATAGCGTCGTCGTGCTAAACGTTGTCTCAAATCAAACCCGGGGACTCTCATCACCTCGGGACTTAACCAGCCACCACGTTGTCCTCTCCTGAGTTTCCAAAACGGATACAGTCCTCCCCATTGAGACAACCCTCGATCACTACGAATTCGTCGAGGTCGTGAATGCACGGGATCCATTAGACTCCCAAAATATCTCGCGCACGTTTGGTTTGTTTGGGAAACAAAGCACTGGCTACACGCACGGCGTCTTTCACGTTCTTCTGATTCAAGGCTTTCTTGGCTTGTTTGGTGATTTCTTTTTTAATGACTTGTTCGGCTTTGCGTTTAACACCGCGTGTTAACCCTGCATTCAATCCTCTCTTGATATTACTAGGCAGTTTTAAAGGATTTCGCGTGCTTTTAAGGCCTTGGAACCCACCACGCATGACCTCCCTCATCAACCCACTGCCATGTTGATCATACCACTCGTCTGTCCGAAATCGTGTCAAACTTCCCCCTCGCATGGTTGTCTTCTTTGCTCTTTCACCAAGGTCTATGCTTCACGTCACCCCGTTTGTCTTTTTATACCGTCATCGGCCTTTCTTTTTCTTCCGAGTGGTCGCTGCTTCGATGGCTTTTTTGCCACCGTAACCCGCCGCACCACCCACTGCTCCCAACGCGGCAGCTTTCCCCACGGCCATCAAGGCTGGCACGAGAGCGGCCAGAGGCAAGAGACCGCCTCGTTGCCTTCTTCTTCTTCGACGTGCTCTTGTCTTTGGCATCTTTGATTGACCATCCCCTTTTTCCCTTTTTATGCCTTTTTGAAGTGCAAGGTGACCAGGGTGTTGCCTTTGCCAAACCTGACCAACTTATCCTCGGTGCCAGACGTTTCGGTGACTTGCATTTGAATGATTTCCACCACTTCATTACGAAGCGGTAGGTAATGAATGTGCAACGGTTCAAAGTACATGGTGCCTCTGCCTTCCCGCTTGTAATGGATTTCTCGCAACAAATCGGTCACGCGATTGCCGACCATCATACTGCCTGCCACGTCCGAGTACACGTGCAACGATCGCGAGGGTTCACCCACCACTGAACGAAACGCCACATTCAAGTTGGTGAAACGCCACCCACAACTCATACTCAATCGTAAATGATCCGGTGAAAATGAACGCACCGTCCAAAAGACCGGGTTGTGCTGATCGTCGTCCACATCGTTCCAATCGTTGTCAACGGGTTTTGTCATGTTGGGGATTTGATCCCCCATGAAGTCTTGTTGTAAGTTTGGACCCAAAATCAACCCACTGCTAATTTTACGTAACCATCCCATCTTGACAGCCAACTTGGTGTAGATGTACAGGGCTGGCGTGTCGGTTTTGCAATGACAGACATTGGTGTTGTCAATGATGAGATCGTCGCCTTCCCAACGAAACTTGACGTATCTGTGTTTGCCTTGATCATTGGTAAACCGACCTCCTTGAATGGCCGTTTCCTTGCGTCGTTGTTCCAAGTGAGCAATGGCGGCTTTCATGAAACTCACGCCATCCACCACCCAATCCAAATGTTGAATGTCGTTGATGAGGGTTTGCGCGCTGTCTCTTCGCCCGACCGTTTCCCCGTCTTTTCCACCCGGTTTGGGGTAGGTTTGGTCCCAGGTCGTCGATAGGATGTACCCATCTTTTTGCACCAACTCGTACAAATTGACGTGCGTATCCGGTAAGGAAATGGCACTCAACCCCACTTACCATCCACCTCCTTGTAGCCGTAACGGTTGAGGTAAACGAATCTTGAAGGAATTGGCTTGGTTGTTGGGAAATTCACGTCGGTTGGCATGACTGGGTAACGTCACGTAGAACGACATTTTCTCTTCTTCTTCACACTACCACTTCCCTTTTAAAGTGGAGAGTCAAGAGGGTATGTCCTTCGCCAAATTTCACCAGATCCCCATTGGTTTCGGCCATCTGGGTTTCCACGATTTCCACCACTTCGTTGCGTACTGGGACATATTGAATATGTCGAGGTTCAAAGTGCGTGGTGTTTTGTGGCTGGTACTTGATTTCTCGTAAGAGATCGGTGATACGACCCCCCACCATACTACTGGTCCCTACATCACAATACACGTGCAAAGGACGCGTGGAGGGAAATTCCAACGAGGGACGAAAGGTCTGGTTCAAATTCACAAACCGCCAAGGACACGATAGACTCAACTTCACATAATCCCCCTCGACTTTCCAAAAGATGGGCTTGTTGCTGCTATCGCGGATATCCGTCGGGGTGGGAATGGTGGAAATGCCTTGAAATTCTTGCAAGAGATTCGGACCTAATCGATACACGCCCGTCGACACTTGTTCAATCCATCCCATTCTCAGGGCCAAGGTTCTACCCCATGACACGTGCGCTACTTGTCGTTTGTAATCCACTTGCTTGGTATTCAATAACAAATCCCCTTCGGAGGTCCATTCAAAGGTCGGAACCAATTTGACGCCATTGTCCTCGGTCCATTTGTTTTTGGGGGCGGTTTGTTTCGCACGGCTTTGCTCGTAACGGTACACCAGTTGATGAAAAAAGTGCGATCCCGTCGACGAGGCCATCTCCTTTCTCATATCTCGACCGTAGACAGTGAGTTCGCGACGTTCATGGTACCAGACATCGTCCCCTTGATCGTCTGTGTCATGCACCCGTTCGTGCCATCGTACATACAACAGAGGATGGGAATCGCCCACGCCTCCTTCTTCCGTTATCACGGGAATGATGGGTAAGGATAAACTCACCATACCCACCATCCATCCTCGTCCCATAAATCGAATGGGTTTAGGCAATCGGTTTCTGAAATGATGGCTCTTGTTCCCAGGGAACTCTTTGGTACTCGCATGACTCATCAACGTCACGTAAAACGAAGAATTGGGCACCAACGTCATTGTTTAGTCACGTCGTCGTCGTCTTTTGGGGGGACTTGTCTCTTTGGGTGGGCTTTTCCTCTTGGGTGATTGGAGAGACGTCACGTCTTGACTACGAATCCAACTATTGTACTTGTCGGGCCACCCTTTCCACTTAACCAACCAACGATCTTTTTGACGCTTAAGTACCTTTTCGATCCGAAACACGTCGGACACATGGACTTTTTGTAAATCCTCTTCATAAAACGTACCTTGGACGGGGGTATTATCCCATTCGTGAATCTTATACGTGGGTACAGGGCCAGGGACCACACGATGCACCACAAACACTTCTTCGGTCCAACCGGGTAAATAGCCTTTTTCAAAGGTACAATGAATCTTGTTGAGACGGACACGATCTCCGACTTTGAATTTAGGTTTTTTCTGACCTTTCAACCGTTGGCTGTACAATCGTTTCCACACCGCTTCTTCGTTGTCCCATGTCACGTCTTGAGGGGCCATGCCAATACTTCGATGACGGGTCGCATTATACCCTTGCACCAACTCGGGTAAGACATCGTCAAACTGTAAGGTGTTAGCCGCAGTAAAATAACGGTACAACCGTTCTTTCAAGGTCCGATTAAATCGTTCCACCACACTGGCTTTCGCATCCCCTTCCGTCGAAAAATGTTGAATGCCTTGCTCGTCGACCCATCGTTGAAAGGTCCGATTATAAAATTCTTTCCCTCGATCCGTTTGCAATCGATTAGGGTGACGTCGTCCTTTCAAAATCTTCTCAAAGGCATGAACCAACGCCACCCCGGTTTTGTCTTTCAACGGTTGGACCCACGCGTACTTGGACAACACATCCAATACCGTCAGTAAATATCGTATACCCCGATTATACTTGGCCAAACGTTGCACTTCCACTAAATCTGCCGCCCATTGATCATCTAATCCCCCGACGATCACGGGGACGGTGGGAAAACGACGACGACGCGGTTTATGTAACGTGTAGGCCAAATCCTGTTCCAACACCCGTTGGGCTTTTTTTAAAGGGAGACGATGGGCTTTAGCAAACCGTTGCACGCCTCCTAAACTGCCGGGGGCTTGAGGATCGTGGTAACGATTCAACCATGGTTGGGAGACCTTTTTCTTTCGAGGGGCCATACGTTCTGGCATTCACCCCATAAGGTCGATATGGTGGGGACCGTGTGGGGATGCGCCTTTTGAATGATTCGATACCATCGCCATGCCTCTGGGTGAGCTTTTAACCATAAGACAAACACCACCCATCGATACAGGTTGCGGTCCACATGGGTTTCTTCAAAGAGGTGGAGAGGATGCGTGTCCTCGGGACAAGGGGGAATGGAGATTTGGGACCCGGGTTGATGATCATATAAGACTTGACAAAGGGTTTGATGACATTGCCATTGCCCCAGGGACAAGATAGACTCCCACGCATCACATACAGACTCCATGGTGACATTGATAAAAAATTTTATTTCCTACTCCTTTTTAAACCATTAAGAGCCAGTGTCTGTAAATATCGAAAACCCGGCGCCAGTTGTGAAATTTTCGATTTCTTCATATTTTGCCTAAATAAACCCTTTAGTAAGTTATTTTCGAAAATACAATTAAAAGTTCCTAAGGCGCTTTAGTTTTTTCAAAATCGAGGAAAGTCTGAAAATCGCTATTTTGGCTTCCCGCCGCCATAAAAAAAAGAGTAAAATGGTGCATTTTGTTTTCGCTCGTACAGCTAAACGCGGTAATGTTTACCGATGTACTTTAAACAAATCATAACACCATTCCTGCTCTTTCCAAAACTGTAGTTTATTTGGGAAAAGCTTTTAAATTTTGTATCTTTCTAGCTGTTTAATCTACCCAGCTCTAAGCGCTTCAACGGATAAGCAAATTTTAGCTAATTTGTAAACCATAGAAAGCCCACTGGTACATTGAATTTCAAGCCGAAACTACGATGGTCGTTAAGCTTATACTTCATATTATGCTGTGTGAAAATTTCTTCCGCGGCCCGACAAAAGTGTCCCGTTGAGAGACGGAAACGATGAGTCAATTTTGGCAACGCGACCAATTTATACTGCAAACAAACGTCTGTAAATAAACCCAACATCAATCAAAAATCAGCTCAGAAAACCTTCTACAGTTCAATATCAGAAATCATACACATTGTAACTTAAAATACTTTTTATTTTGATGAAAAAACATCCTACCTTTGGGTATTCGTCGTAAAATAGATGCTAAAAGAAGAAGCTTTTATTCTAGCTTTCGTTATCCGACACCGAATAAATTACATCTCAACCACAGGTCGAAAAGTCACTGCAATCATCTGTTCGTCACACAAGGATCGTATTTGAGTATTTCCCTCCTTGTACTGCAAAATAACATGTTTTATAGCAAGGAAATTAACTTATTATCTTGAAAAGTTAACATTCGTGGTACGTTAAGCGTTCTTAAAAACAAACATCTGTTTCCACTCGCTTACATTTGCGTGACAAGAATTCCCTTGCTGCTAAAGCGGCAAACTGTATCGAAAAGATAAAATGCAGTTTTCAGTAGATTAAAACTGCTCATCATAGGGAATATGTTGCAGAATTTGCGTTGAATAGTTACTGGCAACGAGGAGGACTTAATAAATAAAATAGTGACAGACTAGTGAAAGCCAGTCATTTGAAATTAATTTCCAGCCAGTCTGTCCAACTGAAATACCCTTATTCTGAGAAAGCACAACAAAGTCTAACATGGTTAAACTTACCAAGGTGGTTGAAGGATGATCTACTTGACTGTTAGTATTCTGGTAAAATAATAGGAATGTGTTTCTTGCCTAGCTAGTACTAAAAGTTTTAAGACGGCCATGTCAAAGAACCTGTCGTGACAAAATTTGTTTTAGCGTGATTGGGGATTGGGGCGAACGCCGGGGAGTGGGTGGGGGTAAGGGGAAAGTAGGGCTTTCGGAGAGAAAAATATGCAGGTGTTACACTAAAGGCTACATTACTGAAATGATGCGAATAAAGAAAGTTACAATGCACATGGATATTTTTGTCTGTATTCCCGTTGTTATTTTTATAATAACATTAATCGACAATGATCCCTTAACCACTGATATAAACAAATTTATATTTTAAAAAATCTATTTGTATACATATATTCTGCCAGACTAATTGTTTTACTGTAACCTGAATCGAAAGTAAGAAATAATGTGTATAAAGTCATTTCTCTTTCGTAAAACCCTTCTGTTGCGGTAATATTTGTTTTTCGGCCCACGGCATGAGCTTTACAAATCAATCTTGCAGTGTTATTGTGTGGTCTTTTTAAATTTACTCCACAGGGCAACTACAACAATCTACTAATTCTTAAAGAAGAGAAATGTAGGGTACATTCCTCCGTACTGGCGGGGTTGGTGTTTGAAGTTCCAAGGCAACCCCACCTTTAGCTTTTATATTTCCTTGCTTTTAACTAAGGCACACAGATCGTACTGATCGACAACAATAGTGTGGGTGATATGAGGGAAGGTGTCTCTGGCTGTAGAGTAGTTAACTTTCTCTTCTACCGCGAGTACGTCTTGCTCCGTCACCTGCACTTCTTGCTGACAACCTTTTGCTGCCAAACGAGAGAAGAAGGATGAAATTTGCTGGGCGGATAGAATTTCCGTTACGGCAAGCAGCTTGTCACCATTTGGACCGCGAGCTCGAAGCATTTCTTTGGCGCAACATCGGGGTCTACTTTCTTCCCGATGCCAGTTAAGACTTCTGCGCGTCCCTAAATCTTTCAGCCTCAGGCCCAGTCGTCCTTGTAGCCTTGGTCGTTGTCGGCTGACACATACGAGGCTGGGACTTGTAACGAAGGCACAAGGCCTGTACCTTCCTGAAGGTGAGAGGCGTACTCCTGTTTTGCAAGGTCTAAGATGCAATACTTTTCAGGGGACAGCTCACAGGCTTCCTGGGAAAGGTGCTGTTCCATGGTAGAGTCGTTGGAACACAAGTACACAGCCCTCTTGTGCACACGGGAACAAATCTCCAGTACTGGGCGAAGCAGGAGTCTTACGAACTTGAGGAACATCGGTTGTTTCTGTGCTGGATTGCCTAGACTGCCTGACTGTGGCTATCGTTTTGAAATGACCGTTTGAAAACGGAGCAGAGAACCAACTTTAGTTTACATCTGAGATAAATTAACACCTTTGGATTAAATTACTATACCAATGGTAAAGAATAAGTAATTTAAATAACAGAGTGCGAAAAATTGAAATGTCATTGGAGTGCCATCCAAGGCCCCTTTCCTTGTACACCCTAGGGTAAAACGTTGCTTGACTTTGAATTTATAAAGACGTTTCTGTATGAAATTTCATCTCAAAATTCGTTTTCTCGTAAATAAAACGGTTATAGATCCCTTTAATACTAACATACTGCCTTTCTAAAATCATAAAATAACAAACGTAAAGCGACTGACCTGTATCAGTTTTGTCCACCCCAAAACGCTTTCCTGAAACAATGCCATACGCTCGCCATACCACATTTACTTCCCCATCGCCAAGCTCGAAATTGTGCAATTGATTATTCCAAGGAATGATAAATTCAAAGTCAGGCAATGTTTTACCTACGTCTTACCTAAAAGCCAAGTTTGACATCGGTCAAGGCACCAGGAAGAAACTACACCCCGATGTTGTCGCCAAAGGCATGCGTCGAGCTCGAGGGCCCAAATGGTGAGAGGTTGTTTGCCCAGCAAATTTCATCCTTCTTCTCTCGTTTGGCAGCGAAAGCGTGTCAGCAAAAGGTGCAGGTGACGGAGCAAGATGTGCTTGCCGTAGAAGAGCAAGTGGACTTCTCTACAGCCAGAGACACCGTGCTTTCCTCCCCTCATATCACCCACCCTATTGTTGTCGATCAGTACGATCTGTGTGCCTTAGTTTAAAGCAGGAAATCAAGAGAAAATAGGGGGGCAGAGAGGGACACTGTCAGTGTAGGCTTTGGGATTTGTCAAGTTCGGTAAAGTTATTTTTAGATGGCAATTTTGGAACGGAAGTCTGTTTTCCAGACGTCCGCATAAAGGCAACCTCGATATGGCGTTTGAAGATCCATTCAAAATTTTGCTTGTAATGGAGGACCAAATGGTGTTACGTTTTGTCGATGAAAACGGCTTCGAAAAACAAGGGAAATGGTATTTATGCGGACGTTTCGGGAAACCGACCCGTTGAAAAGCCAGTATATAAATAACTTTTGTAGAATTGACATATCCCAACCAACGCCCTCAGTGTCCCTCTCTGTTTCCTTATTTTCTCTTGAGGAAATATAAAAGTTAAAGGTGGGGTTGCCTTGGAACTTCAAGCACCAACCCCGCCAGTACGTACGGAGGAATGTACCCTACATTTCTCTTCTTTAAGAATTAGTAGATTGTCGTAGTTGCTCTGTGGAGTAAATTTAAAAAGACCACACAATAACACTGCAAGATTGATTTGTAAAGCTCGTGCCGTAGGCCGAAAAACAAATATTACCGCAACAGGAAGGGTTTTACGAAAGAGAAATGATTTTATACACATTATTTCTTACTTTCGATTCAGGTTACAGTAAAACAGTTAGACTGGCAGAATATATGTATACAAATAGATTTTTTAAAATATAAATTTTGTTCATATCACTGGTTAAGGGATCATTGTCGATTAACGTTATTATAAAAATAACAATGGGGATACAGACAAAAATATCAATGTGGATTGTAACTTTCTTTATTCATATCATTTCGGTAATGTAGCCTTTAGTGTAACACCTGCATATTTTTCTCTCCGAAAGCCCTACCTTCCCCTTACCCCCACCCACTCCCCGGCGTTCGCCCCAATCCCCAATCACGCTAAAACAAATTTTGTCACGACAGGTTCTTTGACATGGCCGTCTTAAAACTTTTAGTACTAGCTAGGCAAGAAACACATTCCTATTATTTTACCAGAATACTAACAGTCAAGTTGATCATCCTTCAACCACCTTGGTAAGTTTAACCATGTTAGACTTTGTTGTGTTTTCTGAGAATAGGGGTATTTCTGTTGGACAGACTGGCTGGAAATTAATTTCAAATGACCGGCTTTCACTAGTCTATCACTGTTTTATTTTTAGGACTTTAAGTCCTCCTCGTTGCCAGTAACTATTCAACGCAAATTCTGCAACATATTCCCTACGATGAGCAGTTTTAATCTATTGAAAACTGCATTTTATCTTTTCGATACAGTTTGCCGCTTTAGCAGCAAGGGAATTCTTGTCACGCAAATGTAAGCGAGTGGAAACAGATGTTTGTTTTTAAGAACGCTTAACGTACCACGAATGTTAACTTTTCAAGATAATAAGTTAATTTCCTTGCTATAAAACATGTTATTTTGCAGTACAAGGAGGGAAATACTCAAATACGATCCTTGTGTGACGAACAGATGATTGCATTGACTTTTCGACCTGTGGTTGAGATGTAATTTATTCGGTGTCGGATAACGAAAGCTAGAATGAAAGCTTCTTCTTTTAGCGTCTATTTTACGACGAATACCCAAAGGTAGGATGTTTTTTCATCAAAATAAAAAGTATTTTAAGTTACAATGTGTATGATTTCTGATATTGAACTGTAGAAGGTTTTTTGAGCTGATTTTTGATTGATGTTGGGTTTATTTATAGCGACGTTTGTTTGCAGTTACAAATTGGTCGCGTTGCCAAAATTGACTCATCGTTTCCGTCTCTCAACGGGACACTTTTGTCGGGCCGCGGAAGAAATTTTCACACAGCATAATATGAAGTATAAGCTTAACGACCATCGTAGTTTCGGCTTGAAATTCAATGTACCAGTGGGCTTTCTATGGTTTACAAATTAGCTAAAATTTGCTTATCCGATGAAGCACTTAGAACGGGGTAGATAAAACAGCTAGAAAGATATAAAATTTAAAAGCTTTTCCCAAATAAACTACAGTTTTGGAAAGAGCAGGAATGGTGTTATGATTTGTTTAAAGTACATCGGTAAACATTTCCGCATTTAGCTGTACGAGCGAAAAGAAAATGCACCATTTTACCCTTTTTTTGATGGCGGCGGGAAGCCAAAATGGCGATTTTCAGACTTTCCTCGATTTTGAAAAAACTAAAGCGCCTTAGGAACTTTTAATTGTATTTTCGAAAATAACTTACTAAAGGGTTTATTTAGGCAAAATATGAAGAAATCGAAAATTTCACAACTGGCGCCGGGTTTTCGATATTTACGGACACTGGCTCTTAAAAGAGTCGTCCACAGGTGATGGTCTCTAGACCTTTCTGCCAGTTGTCAACACTGTCACTGTACTTGGGGGGTGGTGGAGCTGGGGCCACCATCATTTCCTGACGGTTCTTGAGCTCTTGAATTTCTCGTAACAATTGTTTCTCATACTCTGTCAAGGGCCGATCCTCTTTGCTTTGGACTGGTGGGCCAGGGATGTCATAGCCCCTCTTGGGATATCCTTGAGCATCACGGGTGGGCGATTCAGCTTGTTGGTCGGCTTTTTTGGGAGGGTTGTCATGAAACCAAGTCCAGTACTTGGGACCCAAGGGTTGATCGGCCCACCGGAAGAAGCCACACGTTTTCTTGGAACAAGTCAGAAACAAGCGATCGGGGTTCTGGGTCGAATGACTCTGTTGAAGCGTGGCGGGTTCACGGCAAAAGCATTGCAAACCACCCCACATGTCCAACACTTCTACATCAGGTTGACTATACACGGCTTTCATATACTCCAAGGCTTGATCTTGTCCACAAAACAGCAAACACGGTTGCATGGGACATTTCACATACTTCCATCCCTTTTGAGATTCTCGGGCCTCCAAACGCACATCATGGCAAGGGCATACCATAGTGTCCACCGAAGTAGCTAGGGCTCTGTTGGCTTTCGCTTGAGCATAGTCCTCCGCATTGTCATACACGGTCATCAGAGTGAATTGAGGTGATGGGGGTGGTTGCTCCACCATGTCATTCAATTCTTTCATCATATCTTCCACGGCAGCTCGGGTGTCTTCCACCACGTCGCACACCACAGGATCACAGTCCACGGGCGTCATATGTTGAATGGTCTTCTTCTTCTTCTTCCCCGCAGGGTGTAGGCTTGGCTTTCTCTTCCGATCGACAGACATCGTACTTAAGGTTGATTTCACCCCACTGCCCATGCCTTTTTATACGTTGGGCCCTTGCCTGTCATTGGTCAGCTTATCCTACCCATATAAGGACTTGTTATCTTCCCATTGGTCAGTTTTTGCCTCTCCAAATAAGGTCCTCTTGTCTTCCCATTGGTCAACTGCCCCTATTTAAGGAGCTCCCTGGGTCCTCCGACTCGTCATTCCAAGTAGATGGACTACTACCAAGATCTCAACCGAGACGACTTTGCTTCCACCGAAGACTATTTGGCTGAACGGGTCAAACGAGGTCTAGCAGCGGGATTCACGTTCCAACAGTGCCGACAGCACCACGTCATTGATTTCGGTTTGGCCTTAGGGTTGACTCCCACGGAGATTCTAGCTATTGTAGGCCCAGACACCGGCTACGTATTTCCCAACGAATGCCCCCCAACATCGACATGATTGGAGAACAAGATCTCGGTGCCTTGGAACTGCAAGTGGGTCATGGCCATGTGGTCTACACAGGGGGAGCCAAAGGTACGGATGCACTCGTCGAAGAACTGGCTAAACAATTTGGGATGCAGCTAGAAGTCCTCGTCCCCCCGAACCATCCTCGAGCCACTTTCATCACCCCTTCTACGGTGGAAGTCCTGATGTTGGCCAACCCACATCTTCACCAGGCGGCTGAGAAACTAGGCAAACAAATGCCCAGTCATTTTTACACCCTGCAATTGCTGCAACGCAATTATCAAATTGCAAAAAAGCCCATACGATCTATGCCTTTGGCATTTTGGAACCGGATCATAAACGCGTGAAAGGAGGCACTGGTTGGACTGTGCAATTGGCTATGGATCAAGGCAAACCCGTCTACCTGTTTGACATACCCAGTCAATCATGGTACCGCTCGGACCATTACTACCAAGTCAATGAGAATGCCGCCACCCTGGTCACTGGCAGTCAATTTGTCCCTTGGGGACCCAAAAAGCCCACCCTTCATCAAAGCAGTGCTATTGTGGGATCCCGCGATGTGGACGAGAAAACCCGAGCAGAAATTCAAGCCTTGTTCAACCGCACGTTCTGTCTACCCGAGAACATTGATCAATTACGTATGGAACTGGAAGACTTTCATTTGTAATTGTACATAGCCATTTCTTAGTTTTTATTTTCAATATTTTTTATTTTTTATTTTTTCCAATTGTATATAGCTTTCTTTTTCAATTTTTATTTTTTCAAATTGTAGATATCTTTTTTCAATTGTAAATAGGAGCACCCCACCCCGCGTGGCAAAGAACACAGACCACCCTTTGTAAAAAACATCAACTCTTTTTTAATTAAAAAAGTTCACAACCCTGAGTTTGCACTATGGTCATAAATAATTTGTCTTGACTCACAGCAGCCTTGACTCCCAATAAAATGGGAGATCCACTTCGAATTCTTCAAAAGCCTCTAGCAGCTTCTCATGGCGAGAGTCCACGTTGAGATGACCCACCTCGAGGGGCGCTCTGTTTTATAGTCTCTGGGATCATTCCCCGCAAAGCCTGATGGCCTATCTAGGGAGGGGGGAGGGGGGTCCCCCCACCCTCGTTGACCCACAATACTTTGCGAGGATCTCTATAAAAAAAACCGCCTCCACTCCCCGTTTTTTCACTCCCAAGTCAGCCTGTTCTGGAGCTAACCGGGCTAGGTCCCACGTGCTCCAGGATTTAATTAATGATTCGCTTTCTGTATAAAAAAAACAACCACGTCATGTCCGTTGACTTTTTCTGGAGAGTTGAAGAGTGATGATGGTTCTGCCTTGTTTGAAAGGAGCCGGTTGTCCATTGGCTGTTTGAATGTCAATGGCAATGCTGTCAAAGATGGTTTTGCCAAGAGGAAAATACATCCGTTCAGTGGTATCAAACTGATGATCGGTATTGCCAGCATCCAAGGTACGTAAAAAACCTTTTTCTTGATTTCCAACCACGCTGTCAATGACGAGATCCGTGTAAATCATCAATTGTTGTTGTTGTTGCGGTTTGACGGTTTGGGTGGTGGGAAATGGTTGTCGACTGAGATTCGGACCCAAGAACAACTCATACTCAAAATCGGGGTGAGTAAAGCTTACGGAGACGATGCCATGCGGTGGATATTTGTTGACAGGACCGATGGTTGTTTCCCATTTGTGTCGATCGTCGTAATCCACGATATGTTTCACCAAATAATTTTTTTCTTGGACAATTCTCTGCGTTGGCGTTCCATCTTTCACCAGTCCCATCAGTCCAGCGAATTTCCATTCCATTTCAAATTGCATGTTGGCTGGTATGAGTACATACAACGAATCTAATTCGGAGGCGATGCCGGCATTGGTGATTTTCACGTAGGGTTGAGCCAGGTTAAGAGCGGCTAGTTGTTGTCGTTTCCCTAGATCGTCCACGTCCATTTTGGCTATATCCATCATGGCTTCCATGTGTTGTTTTTCTATTTCGTAAGCGATGGCGATCCATGCTTCTTTCAAATTGTTATAATACCCTGGTGGTAAATGGATTTGTTTGGTCACTTGAATGGGAGCCGTTCCATCCGCACGTTTTGGCATGTATCTGATATCTGTTTTCATCCAATGTTTTTGACTATCTTCTTGCGTCCAATTCTGCTTGGTTTGATCTTCCCATTGTTGATAAAAACCAGGGTGTGAGATATGAACCAAGGCCGCTTCCCAATCATCTTCCACCAAATAATGTGAATGAGGAAGTCGAGCCGTAAATTTTTGTCCCGTGCCTTGTGCTTGATCACTAATAAGGGTGATGTAAAAACTCATGGTCACAATCCTAACCCCTCTGGTTACCTTTTTATACCTGCCCCCGATGCCCCAATTGGACTGTGGACTTTAAGCCCGCGTTCCTCAGCGGTCCTGAGCCCGCGATCCTTTTTTTTCCACTGGTCAGCGGTTTCCCACCCTAGCCAGAGGCCTATTCTGATACGTCATGTAAGCGTCACGAAATGTCCTCTCTTTTCTTTCCTCTGAGCCCACGTGCTCCAGGATTTAATTAATGATTCGCTTTCTCTATAAAAAAACAACCACGTCATGTCCGTTGACTTTTTCTGGAGAGTTGAAGAGTGATGATCGTTCTGCTTTGTTTGAAAGGAGCCGGCTGTCCATTCGCTGTTTGAATGTCAATTAGCCTGTTTTTCCCACAACGACGAACTTTTCGATTAAAAAACACTGTGTCTTATAATACTCGTTTACTAGTTTTGTTTTTTGAAATGAAACTATTTTTTGGTCGCCTCGAAAAATATTTGAAAACCGAAGCGGTTCTGTTTAGCTCGCAATGTTTTTCCATTCCCCGCGTTGTTGTGAAACTCTGCTTCTGATCGGCTGATACTTTGACCATGGCCTTGGACCTTGACCATGGCCCGACTGGGACTGACCAATCACAACCAATCCTAACCAAATAAGGTCATACTGTTTAGCTATATAAGCAGCAAAATTACCCCCGAACTTTCTTTTTTTCAAGATGGAGGAAGGTCAGGGAGATTTAGGACAGTTTTTTCACAGATTTATTCATCGCTTTACCCCAGAAGCCCTCGGCTTTACAAACAAAACGATGACAGCTAAGATTTCAGCGAAAAAAGTGGGAGATTTTTATCTGTAAAAGCCGCCGAATGGATGTTTTGAAAACAGCGAAAGCTTAACACGGGGTAAGTGTTGTGTTTTGCTGCCGGCTAAAAATATTGAAGTGTTTAGCCTGTTTTTCCCACAACGACGAACTTTTCGATTAAAAAACAGTGTGTCTTATAATACTCGTTTACTAGTTTTGTTTTTCGAAATGAAACTAATTTTTTGTCGCCTCGAAAAAAATTGAAAACCGAAGCGGTTCTGTTTAGCTCGCAATGTTTTCCCATTCCCCGCGTTGTTGTGAAAAAATCCTTTTCTACCCGAAAGACTATTTGATTTATTTTTACTCACTCTCTGTATTTCTTTTTTTCCACAGTCCAACGATGTGCTGACTGTAACGCGGTGAGACAAACGAGATGACAACTCGTATTTTCGCCGAGAAGAAAGCGAGCGGCTTGTTGAAAACAACAAGCAAACCTCCACGCAAAGTAAGCATCATTTTTTTTCTGACTGTCAGCTAAAAAAAATATATAGATTTAGCCAAGCCTAAAAGCGGAACTCCATATCTACCGGTTACCATCGGTCGCCTATAAATTAGGTACTTGACCTCGTTAATTACTGTATAGTTTTATTAAGCGTATCATTTTAGTATAAACTTAGAGTTATAATTCTGTTTCGTGATTCAAGCAAATCTAGTTTATCTATTTGTGCTTTCACTTTAAGTTCGCTAGGCAAATTCATTTAATCGTTTATCGGCATTTTTCGTTTGTTTTGATTGCTGTTATTTTATTTGTCGCTTTGTATTTTGTAATTGGAGACGCGTGTTCGCTTCGAAACTACTAGAAATTCTCTTTTGGTTTTGTTTACAGATTATTGCACAGTGTTGCACACATTTGACACATTTTGTCGTAAATTCAATCTGTTTACTGTGAATAAATTTAATTCTGTTTTACAACTGTCAATTGGAAAGCTATGTTCTTCTAATTCTGTTTGGCGACCGGATACGCTTCATTCGTTTTAAGTTCGCTAGGCAAATTCATTTAATCGTTGATCGGCATTTTTCATTTGTTTTGATTGCTGTTATTTTATTTGTCGCTTTATATTTTGTAATTGGAGACGCGTGTTCGCTTCGAAACTACTAGAAATTCTCTTTTGGTTTTGTTTACAGATTATTGCACAGTGTTGCACACATTTGACACATTTTGTCGTAAATTCAATCTGTTTACTGTGAATAAATTTAATTCTGTTTTACAACTGTCAATTGGAAAGCTATGTTCTTCTAATTCTGTTTGGCAAACGGATACGCTTCATTCGTTTTAAAATACAAAGGTCATGCTTTAGGTCAGAATTATTTGTTCGCAAATTATTACTTTTCTGATCAACTTATACTCTTTCCCAGGGCGCGTGTTCCTTCCCAGGACATTGAACTTTGGACTCCGTGCCGCTGCCTGGCTTGCATAGTTCGTCATTCTGCCCTCGTCCTCTACCAGGTGCCTCTCTTCATGGAATCATGCCTCCAGACATCGTCGCAAGCCACCATATCCAGTTTAGACTTTGGACTCATTTTTGTTTTCTCTCACTTGTTGTGAAAAAAGTTTGACAATAAATTATTTGTTAAAATTTTTTGTGTTGTTTTTTGGAGTCAAGGACCACCCCCGTTGCTCCAATTGGACTTTGGACTTTGAGCCCGCGTTTTCTCAGCGGTCCTGAGCCCACGATCGATTTTTTCGACTCGTCAGCGGTTTCCCATTTTAAAACACGTGACTTCCAGTTGCATGAGCCCACGATCCCTTTTTTCCCACTGGTCAGCGGTTTCCCATTCAAAAACACGTCACTTCCGGTTCCGGTGACGTCATTTCCGGTCATGTGACTTCCCCTTGAGCCCACGATTCTATTGGCCCCAGGTTTCCCGTTCCCATGACAACCCCTCGACCAATCAGAAGCCAAAAGCTCTCGACCAATCAGAAGCGTCCATTTGTGCCATACGGGCCGACATTACTACTTGTTTTCAAGAGCGTGTTTTTAGAAGGAAATCAATTTTTGGGATAGTATCTCAACCGTTTTGCAGCTGCTTGTAATTACTGAGTCAAAGGGAGACTCGTGGTGAACTGCGTTATTTTACTTAACGTTCACATATGACATACTGCTAGTCGCTGTCATTTACAGCGTCTGGTGTGGACGTAAGTTCCTTTCACGTTACTACTGGAACGTTCCAGGGAGTAGCGAAACACGTATCATACAACAACAACAAAAAAACAAAAAATTAACATCCCACTGTGTTTTAACTTGACAAAATACCACTACCAAGTTTGTGAGAGACAAGAATTAAAGATTAAAGAACTTTTGCATACCTCATCAATATCATTACAAGTTTTTCCATCTCCCTCATAACCTTTAGGACACAGGCCACACTCAGACTGACCAACACCAACATTGAGACAACTAACACCAGGGAAACATGTGCTGTTTGATAAACATGGACCTACAAAATTGACAAAAATTACGTTAGATTGGATCAGAATACCTTTGGTGTTTTTGACAATTTAAACATAAGCTTCTGTCCTCGTCAAACTCAAATCCTATCAAAGCGGATCGACATAACATATAATTGTGGCCGAACGGTTCGGCTCGTTAACCTTCTTTTAAACTGAATTTTTATCCATATCTTATTTTTTTATTTTAATTCGTGTGACCAATTAGATTAAAGACGCTGGAGAGTTTGAACATGCAAATAAAGTTCTTTCCTCAAGCAGATAGGAGAGAGTGATGGGACGAAAAGAGAAAAGAGGGGTGGACGGAAAGGAAGGGAGTTGAACGAAAATAAAAACACAGGAGAGTTCAAGGGGATGAAAGAAACTAAAAGGAGATAGAGTGACAAAGAAGGGAAATTGGTGGGATCAGAAGGGGAGATAGAGAGAGTTTATAACATCGCAGCTTGAAAAATCGATGAATAGCGCAAAAAATTTACAAGGCTGAGACTAAAAACTAGGAATGGAGATTTTTAAAACAACAAATGCATATAAAGTATAAAATTTAAAAATGGCTTTATCGAGCGATTTGTAGAGTCTGTTATTTAGTCTATTGGTCATGCAATCAGGAGTGTTAAATTGATGTTTATTCCAAAAATTCGCCGTGAATCCGTAGTACCCGCGAGAAGTAGTTGGCGGAGGTTGTGGCTAGTAGTACTACACATTTCCTCAAACAGCCTTGATGTCAATGCTTTTCTACGATCACCTAGGGGGATTAGGCCACTGCCTTTCAAATGCAGGTCCAATTGCTTTCATTAAAAGCTAGGTATACTTACAGTCTTCAGGAGTGAAGCAAGTCTGGCACAGTGAACAGTTCGGAAAGCTTTCGTGTTTCGCCCACTCGTTAGCCGGACATGGCCGGCAGCTAGTCTTCATGAAGGTGCTGGAATAGCCATCAGGGGAGCACTGGCACGTCTCAGCACGGGTCTGATTATTAAAGCTTCCAGGAGGGCAAATTTTACAGGGAAAACCTGCAGGTCACAAAGCAAGTAGTATTATTAACAATTTCCATCTGAAGGCCTGTGAATATAACAACCAAATAAAAGCTACTAAGCAGATTCTGTGGTACTGTTTGTAACGCTGCAAAAGGTTGCTCTAACTTTTGAGTCTGTGGATGAAATCCTAAAGCGTGACCATTCAAATAACAGCTACTAAGCAATACTTTCCTGTGGTGCTGTTTCTTATGCTGTAAAAGATGTCTCTAACTCTTGAGTCTGTGGATGAAATCCTAACGTGTAACCACTCAACTAAACCCTAACTTCTGCATGAGAGGATTGAATATGTTGCAGCACTTTAATGAACACATTTGAGCATTACATCTATGTGGTACAGTTTATAACACTCAGTCAAACACAGTTTCTCTTAGGACAGATTCATGGCTGAGCGACTGAGTTTCACGTAAAGCATCCTCTATCTTTAGAACTCTTGAACGTCCTTAAGTCATACCACAATGAATAACACATTTTAAAGAAACTTTAATGAGAAAAATACTGGACATCATGATTTAAGATTCTCAGATTTGAAAGGAATATTTGTCTCCCTTGACACAGTATGTGAGACCTGTTGGATTGTTTGGCTGAATTTTTGAGTCAAAGAAAGGGAAGGTATTCTCATCTTTCCCTGCTCCACGAATTTTTAAGCTGCTGTTGACTTCTCGAAAATGCTGACATTTCCCACTCAAATGAAATGTTTCTAGTTAGGAACGTTTGAGTTTACATTTCCCTTAAGAAAACGCTATACTAGGTTTTCATCGCAAGATATCGCTCAGGTCGAAACGAAACGAAACGAACCACTGCATGTGTGTCGAAACGAACTGTGGGTCGAAATGTGGGTTGAATCGAACCACTGGATGCTCCTGTCTATTGTATTCTACTGAACACGAACTTGACAGTGCCGTAATATAGCTTTTCTGTCTGTAGATAATATTTAGATTTAGCCAAGCCTACAAGCGGAGCCGCCAAGGAATAAATTGGTGTTCGTTTCTCAGAAAATAGTCCTGAAACTTTTTGGTCTGAAATATATTTCGGGGCTTTTTTTGGCTCGTTCGCTTCCGAAAAGTGTTTCTCAACATTTTGTTGATTTGTTGACAACTGCATCTATCTATAAAGCATTGGACAAACAGCTTCAACATTTCCAGAACATTGTTGAATGCAACATGTTGAATTTATTGGGCCACAAGTTGAACAATGTTGATTCAACGTTATTTTGATATCTGGTGTGAACAACAATGTTGAATTTGTTTCGCCACCTTGATCAACATTGTACAACAAATTAAAAGTGTCTTTCTTTCAGGCATCAAACTGAACACATATTTTACTCACGAGCCGTCTTGCTTGGTTTTTGCAATGTTTCCATACCCTGTCATTAACTGTCAAGGCTTGTCAAATCTCCTTGGATTATTGGCTGTTCGCTTGAAATGAACTTCAAACGGCGCTTTTAAATGGGTTATCTTCATCGCGTTCGGATGCTAACAAATAACATGACCTGCCACTAATAGTCTGGTCAAAACTTTATACAGGCATTTCACTAGCATTTTACTAGGATTATCCGAAAAAAAGAATTTTGGGAGCCTCGAAGCACTTGTAATAAACTAATCGAAGAATTGTCGCGTAGGCTTTTATAGCAGTCGAGAAAAAATTCGAGCGCTTTGAAGAACACTCATTACTTACCGGATAAAATAGCTTTTAACTTAAAACTGCTTCGCTTATAGTTACTTAAGTAGCCCTTATATTTCGTTCTCTAGCTTGAGACCATCGAGATTGAAAACAAACAAACACTACACATGCTTAACTCAATGGCATAAGTTTTGCGGCTGCAAATTGTTTGAATTTTGAGCGCTTTTAGAAATGCACAGAATTGTTTTTGGAAGCCTTTCGGATATAATAGGTTTAAACAGACAACTGCTTCGCTTATAGTTTTTTAAATAACTGTTATATTTCGTTCTCTAACTCAGTAGAGACCATCAAGATTCAAAACAAACAAACACCAAACACGCTTTAAATTATGCCGGCATAAGTTTTGCGGATGCGAAGTAAGCCTATATGAAGTTACCCGCTTTGAGGAACGCACAAAACTGTTTTCGGAAGCTTTTGGGATAAAATAGCTTTAAACCGACAACTGCTTCGCTTAAAAGGTTATTACTATTGAAAACTTCTAGGACAAGAAAATCGACAATTGCACAACGAGATGTACCCGAAAGTGAAAATTGAAAGCAATTATTCGTCGTAATCTCACTGAAGTGATGCTTGTGCAGCTAGTTCAACTAGTGTCTTGCGACTGTGCTTAGACCTACTGTTATGAAAAAACAAACACAAAATAATGGACAGAGAAATCGTTTTTGAAAAAAGTTTATTCGAAAACCCGTAAGTTTATACTTAAATGCAATTCGCGTTACACTTCCAAAATCGTGGATCGGTCCACGCGAGTGAAATCGGCTGAGCATGGCTAAATATTTAAGACTACATCTGTCACAAATCTGAACGCGTTTTCTAATGATTTTTTTAAGTCAAAAGTAAATGACACATTTCTAATGACATAAATTAAATTCCCATTTCAAAAGGTAATTTCTTTGACCGTAATACTGAAAATCATGTACCTTAGACCCTTTAAAAACTTCACTTACTCGGTTATGTTTCAGAACAGGGCAAGCTCTCCGCCGTGAAGAAAACAAAGCGATGAAGTCTTTTGAAGGCAGCTTTTGTAACTTGAACTTTTCGCCTCTTACCAGTATTCTTTTGAACCTTTTCTTTCCATTTATAGATATTAGATGTGTTTTTTTTGTCAAGTACTTCAGTACTCTCGTACATATCGTTTTGCTAAAGAAGCTTAAGCCTTTAAAGAAACCTCCTTTTCAAAAGCGACGGTGGTCATGCGATTTCCCGCAAAGAAAAACGCCGGTTGCCCAAAAGCACCGCGCGATTTCTCGCCAAGAAAAGATGGCATTCTCTACCCCCCGTCGGGTTGTCTTGGGACTCCCCTCCCCCTTCCGCAGAGTCTACGCGGACGGACGGACGGACGGACGGACGGACGGACGTACAGACGGTCACGTGACTACAACCAATCGATAGGTTACCAAATTTGCTTAGCAATGGAGCTCCACTGGCGGGCTTTGCCCGCAGGCTCCGCTACAAACTGGGTAAATAGCCAATTCTTTGGTTATTAGAGACCGACAAGCTTGACTTACGATTAGTCTGGGGCACCCAAAGAGAAAATTTAAGCAAAATGCTAAAAATGCAATTTCCGTTTTACAGATAGTACTAGGGTCTCAGCTAACACAGTTTAAACTGTTCGCAAAAAAAGTGACTAGAATCTTATGACCCGAATTTTTGAGCGGCTTTCGTCTTACTGAAAATGCTAAATGGCCTTTTTCCTTTAAAGGATATATTTTTAACTTTCCTTGCTTGCGAATAGTTATTCCATCGAAACCACCCGTTGAGTGACCCCGACAAGTTGATCGTCTGTAACTACTGTTCGAAATTTGCATAAAGGAACTCGTTGCAACACTAGATGAACATTTGAGTTTGAAAGCTTTGACTCTCTCTTTTAGAAAATGGAAAATTAAAATGAGCGTTTTATGGCAGAAACATTTACGGTTTCATGTCGGACAACTGAACAAAGCTCAGAAAATCGCTGAAAACGACATCCTAGGTAAATATAAAACGCCTAAGGGTGTCAACAGAGCTAACATGTTACAGATATAAGATTTTCTTGTTTTAATCGACAGTTAACTTCTGAGGTAGCTTCGCCGGGTTGTAAAAAGCTAAAACCTAAGCTTTTATCTGGAGCCTAGACTCGATCTCTCGAAGGCCGATAGAAGGAAAATCTCAAGAGTAAGTGGCCATAGCCTCTAGACTCAATACTGTGACTAACGTTCCTGCAATCTGCATGCAAACTATCTTTGTTATGCATTTGCTATCTTTATTGACACCAAAATCCAAATTAGATGAAATCTACAAAATGTCATCTCGATAAGTCTTGCAAAACCCGGAAAATAATGGGGAAATTCAATTCTATTCAGTTTTGTCCATGTTCTATTTGATAGGTGCAACAACGGTTTCGTTAAAGTAAAATTTTAAAAGGGGCTTGACAGACGGTATAAATACTGTAAACTTGTGCCGGTCTTTGGTTGTTATCCAGTCAGAATTGAAGGACAATCTTTCTCTCGCAAACTCGGTTATTATATCGCCTCTCTGAACTTAATTTCGTCCTTTGAAAGTGAGAGTCAGAAGTGACTGGTAAAGGAAATGAAAAGTTCAAAATACGACATTATGATACATCAAATGTTCCGATAAACTCATTTGCGGAAGGTTACAAGGTCAGATTCTGAGAAAAAGTTGCAAAAAATAATGGAACAAATTAAAAATGACTTCTCTGATAGTGCAAGATCACAAAATTAGTTTCCACTGCTTCAGATTCTATCCCTCTGGGTTAACTGCATTTAAGGACGATTGGATTCTTTGTTAAAGGTAAAGGTACATTTGGTAAATTGGTTATCTATTTAACCGGTTTTAACTATCCATTTCAATTTTTTCTTTTAAGGCCAACATGTGTATTTTTTTTTACTTTCAGATGAACACCACAATCTTCTCCTTCGTGTCTATCTTTGTATGGATCCTGATTCGGTGGAACACTGCTCGCGCTTACGAGTGTTGCAACTGTAACGCAAACCATGTAAGTAGCGTGACCGTCCACATAACTATACCAACTTTCCTAAGCACTGATAATCCAATACCAAAAACCTGCTTAAGGATAACTTTAAAATGTACCGCTTATTTTGAGTTTCAGATACACTGCATTCTGTCATGATACTTCTACTCCAGAATAATTGTATCTCCACACAAATCCTACGTCACTACATCAAACATTACCACGAAAAAAAAGCCTGTAAAGATCGCAATCTTTTTATTTCTTAAGTTTCCTAGAGACTGCTACAGCCTGGCGCCACAATCAGTGAGTGGAGTGTATAAGATTCAACCGGTGCCAAATATTGAACCCATTGAAGTGTATTGCGAGATGGCAATTCATGGCGGTGGCTTCACCTTCCTTCCCCGCAGTCTCACTAGAACACCACATGCACAGCTGATTGTCAGAGCATTATTCCGAGACAAGAAAAACGTCCTACTGAAGTTGCAGAAAAAATCCGACCGCAGGGAGTCATACACTCTGATCCAGCCTCATCCATCTTTCGCAAACACTGATTTTGGAGTGCTGGTGAACAGCTTCGCTGGTTACACTCCACCCCAGAACGCCTTCATGAAAGATTACATTTTCCTCGGCATTATTCCAAAATCAGCCGCAAGCAACGATGGCCAGATTCAAGGATTCAAATCCAACAGTCACACCATACAATTCTCAAATTGTGGCGCGCATCCCAACAGTTTGTTTGCGTTCATGCCAAACCACAATCTTCAAACCCCCCACAAATTCCATCGTGATTCAAAGCTGGTTTACGAAAGCTCCGGCGTCGCTGTTGACTGGCGTTCCAAGGCCAGTCCCATCACCCATCCCGATCGCATGATGCCAAATCAGTTCTTCTTCCTGACTGAGCTGCATTTTGGAGGCTGTGGATGCTACACTTCCAGTGATCGCTGGAAAGATGGCTATCACGCCACTGCTATTGGGATTCGTTAAAAGCTTAAATTCTCTTTTCACGACCGTGATGTTTTGGTAGCGTTTTCTGTTCTGACTTACTGAGAAGATCGAGTTTTATTAAGAAACGTCCTTTTGCTCCGGAGACAATCTATTATTAGAATAGCACTGATTATTGTAAGCTAAAAAAAGAAGGGTACATCAAAAGAAATGATAATAAAGAGTTAAAAAGAAATAGAAAAAAAAGTTGCGTATTTTGTGTAGATGATTGTCATACCCCACGATATGAAGGTGATCTGATTTGAACCATAAAGTATTAGGAATACTGAATAATAGCAACTAATTCTACCAAATGCCATCATGGTTTTAATTCATCGATGTTTGACACAATTTAACTGATTTTAAAACCTTTACTAAAATCAAAAGTGAATCATCCTCTCTCTAATTTCAAAACTAACCCGTAAAAAAGCGGTGGCGCAGAGCGGCATGCAAGCCTGTAGCCGTTGACTTCATCCTCTTCATTCACAAACTCAAATAAAAGAATCACACTATCTGATCCATTTAACTCTTAGAACGAAATATTTGACAAAAGAGAAGCAAACTTGAAATCGTTTTTACGACGCTAGTTAACCGCAAATCAGAGATATCCTATAACCATAATCCGTATGCTAGCGCACTCCTCAACAACCGTTTCACTGTATTTTATAAGCTTTGGGCGGCGTAACCGGCTTTCTCGGAATAAACGACTAATTTCTAACAGGTGTATTAATTTTTCAAAAAAAAAAATTCCTAGCAATACTTTCATAGAATACTGTTTACCACTCTGTGGAAGGTGGCAGCACCTTTTAAGTCCAAGTTTAAGATATTACGTGTTGCCATTCAAAGAAAGTGACTTAGCAGGACTTTAAAGTGGTTCCATTCCTTTATTTTCAGAAATTTCCAATTGGTTATTTTGAGCATTTCTCAATTATCACATTTTCAGCTTAGCCAATTTGCAAGTGGAGGCATCAATACTGCCATAAGACCCGTAAACATTACATATTAATATGTTTACTCAGAAAACAGAAATGGGACTCCCAAATAGGTGTGATTTGTCTGTACATAGCTTTTCCATCACTATATCGCCCCGGTGTACAGTCCTGCTTCATTCCTTCAAAACACACCGTGCCAGGCTCGCAGTCAAAACATTTCTCAGGGCACCACTAATAAGAAATAGCGGCCCTACAATAAAGTCCGAATTACAGCACCAACCCCACAAAACAAGACCATATTTAATAGATGATAAAATCACACTGAAACAGGAATTTAGAATGACATCTTTAGGTAAAAAACCTGGAGCGTTTTAGTAGCTCTAATTTGTTCACAAAGCTTTTCTTTAAGTAAAAACGAGAAAAGATGAATACCTCTGAAAGTAGTCCTTTTTTTCAAAAATTTCACTCCTTAACAACCACCTTTTCGATACAAATGGAAAGCGCTCTATTTGACCCTCATTCATAGTACATGAAAGCACATTATAAGCAAGTTGCTTACGGTATATAGAGCCAGTAAATCCTGGAGCCCTAAAAAACACCTCTCCAGTCAGTGGTTCAGCCACAATAGCTCCAGTGCTTTCACACGAAACATCAAATTAATGTGATGTTCAGCGGGACGCTATCACCGCGTTTAGGTGAGAAACCATCCACTGCAAAGATCAAATACTTATACGTCCACTTCACTGTTTTATTACTCCAAACTACCTGACTGCCATTCTGCATATAGAACTTGGTGGCGTTGATGGTGGGACTGATGATATAGTAATGAAAAAAAAAACAGGGAGGACAAAATTAATCATAGACAAACTGCACAAACATAATGTTGAGCTACAACCCTGGCTAAATGCACTTACTTAGAACAATTACTTAAACACATTTTCATTTCAAAGATTACCAACTGAAGTGAACGACCTGCACAATGTATTTTGAGCTGTTTGATGGATAACAAGCCAGGCACGTTAGGCAAGCTTAGGGCCAGCTTTGGTATCACAGTTACAAGTGGCTGGGATAGATAATTAGACCTATTTTAGCTCACAGCGCAGTGGAAGTGTTGGGCTGTCGATCTGAAGGTTGATGCTTCAAGATTGGTCTCTGGCATTGTGTCCAAATTGCCTCTTTCCACGCAAGTGTAAAATTGGGACCTAGAAAAACGCTGGGGGTAATTCTGCAATGGACAAGTATCCCATCCAAAGGAAGCAGAGCTTCAAATAACTGTCCGTCATCGGATAATGTCTGACTAAAATCGGCCCATGTCCGACGAAATTTTAACTTTGGTCGGACATTATGTCCGGACAAATTTTTTTACCATCTAATAAGTAAATAATGATAAGAAATTATTATTTCAAAAGACTTCCACTGAAAAAAAAACTGTCCGCCCAAATTTCTGTTTTGTCCGACCAAAATGAAGACTTGGTGGACATATGTCCTTTCAAGAAAGAAAAAATTATTTGCAGCCTTGGGGAAGCAACTTATATAGCTTATAGTTTTTGTCATCCTAAAGAAAAGGTTTTAAGCTGTACACATGTTTGAGTCGATTTGAAGCCATAAATATTTCATTCTCGTTGTGAGAGGGAGATATCCTTGTTACGGACCGTACAGTTCGCACGGACCGTGAACTTCAGATACGGTCCGTACAGATGAGTTCACGGTCCGTAAATTGCATCTCATTAGTGGCACTTAAGAGTGTTTAAACAGATCGTAATGGAAGGGAGAATACGCATGAAAATAATTCCCATTCATTGATCGTTTGCGGTCGGTTGGTTACTTGAATTGATAGTATGAATATTTGTTTGATAGATAATTGACGCAAAGCTTATAGAACGAGTAATAGACATACTATCTTCTTCTTTTTCGTGTATCACGCTCGCCTCGTATGGCATTTAAATAACGAGGCATAATTCACAAGGCTTCAATAGAAGGAGTAATGGACATAACAGTTCGCTTTTAGAACTCTGTTGTCAGTTTACGCGATGCTTATAGAACGAGTAATAGACAGTATTATCTTCTTCTATTCGTGTACCTCGCTCGCGTCGTACGTATTTTTTCGTGTATCACGCTTGCTTCGTATGGCGCTTAAATAACGTGCCATAATCATGGTCGCCTTCCCTTGAACAGTTTCACAAGGCTTCAATACAAGGAGTAATGGACATAACAGTTCGCTTTTACAACTCTGTTATCAGTTTGCGCGACGCTTATCGAACGAGTAATAGACATGTTATTGTCTGCCTTTCCCTGAACAGTTTCACAAGGCTTCAAATGAAGGAATAATCGACATATAAGTTTGCTTTTAGAACTGTGTTATTAGTTTGCGCAACGCTTATCAGAACGAGTAATAGACATATTACCGTCTCGGTCGACCTCTTTGGTGTATCTCGCTCGCTTCGTACGTACGCTTAAATAACGAGGCTCAATCATACTTGTATAGACTATTTATACCTCTACATACGGATCGTGAATCGCAAATGACGGTCTGTAAGCAAGGATGACGGTCTGTGCGAAACGTACTGACCGTCAACCGCAAATAACGGTCCGTAAGCAAGAATGACGGTCCGTGCGAAATGTACGGACCGTCAACAGTTGGCCCTGGTGCGATAATGAGATGTATGCTCTGTATTCAGACTGTAAGTAAGAATGACGGTCTGTTCGAAACGTACGGACCGCCAACCGCAAATAACGGTCCGTAAGCAAGAATGACGGTCCGTGCGAAGCGTACGGACTGTCACCCGCAAATCACGGTCCGTAAGCAAGAGTGACGGTCCGTGCGAAACTTACGGACCGTCAACTGCAAATAACGGTCCGTATCAGTGCGGCAGTATTGGACAGGATTGGCGTAGAAACGTGACGCGCGTGGGTAATGAGCCGGTTAATAATAGCGACTTATCACGCGAACGTCACGTATCTACGCGGCAGGCGACTATTGCCCTCCCTCTCGTGTCTTTTCGTTCAACTATCCCCGAGCGGAATAAGATACTGCTTGAACTTCAGTCACCCTTCTTAGCAACCTTTTGCCGGTCAGTTTTAAGCAGTCAATACACTTTAAATTCACAAGTTCTGTTTTAACCCCCAAAATGGGGCCGTTTCGGTGAGTAAAATACAGTGCCATTTTGGGGGCTAACTTGGCTCTCTATTTTAAGGCCATAAAAGCCCTATTTGTAGGAGATGGGCCCGCACCAAAGGGTCAAATTGGGTCCCACTGTGGACTGTTTCGGCTTTTAATGGATTAGTTTTATCCCAGTTGTGGCTGAAATAGTCCCGCGGTGGGCTGATCAGCTCCAGGGGCCTCAAGGGCTAATTTGGCACTTTGGGGCTGAAACAGATCTTCTGAATTTACAGTGTATAAAGGACCATGAATTCTCGTAATAAAGGAACTTTCCCGGAAAAATGCCCTGATAAACATGTCTAGAAGACGGGAATTTCTTCACAGCCAACTCTAAACTCCGACTCAATAGAGTGAACAACCTTTCCTCGTAAAGTGATCCTTCGCTTGAGTGAGACCCGTTTTAAATAAACTTGTATTATTCGCAGTCTGAGGCTTCCCTGGTCAAAAAACTATTTCAGCAAGAAAAAACTTCCTTTCTCGTTGTTTAACCCAATCAACTTTACCATTCGTGCCAAACGGGTTTCGTAATAGAGGGGTTCAAAATTCATCCTGTACATACCTGTCAGGCAGGCATCTTCCCTAGAATCGCTGTCCGGGGGTGAAGCTGATATCACCTTCCAACGTCCTTGCCTCAGTGGCTTCATCTGATCTCTGCACGAGCTCCCACGGAATGTTGTTTCCTCGGTTGCGTTTACAGTGACCTTCTGGTTGGTTACACCTACGTAACAAACGAAAGCAATAGCAGCGATAACGACATCACATCATCTTTATCATCATCATCATCATCATCATAGTCGCCGTCGTCGTCTTCGTCATCATCATCATCATCACCATCATCATCATTATCATCATCATCATCGCTATCATCATCTACGTGGATCATTAGTCTGTCATTGTTAATGAAAATATACAGAGTGTGCATACTGGCAATTCGAAATACTTAGTAACCCGAGCCCATGGAGATATTTAGCCGCAATTCGCAGTAGAAGCCATTCGATAGCGAGTTTTTTTTACGTTTTTCGAACACGCAATTAAAAAAACATATGCGAATAAAACCTCGTTAAAGCTGTGAGTTCAATGAATGATTTTAAGACCATTGGCCACAATAAAGGCGTATCTTTTTGTACACGTCAAACCCAGGTTGGAATTGTGCTTTTGTTGTTGTGAAGGTACAAGTTGCTTTTATCTCGTCTTTTCGCCTATACCCAAGAAATTTTCTGATACTGCTGAAAATACAAAAAAAAAGCTCTTTTTTGTATGTCTTTCACATTGAGTTCAAACTGCTTTAAACCTTTCTTTAAACCAATCGAGTCACTTTCTATTAAATCATTCTTAGCACAAGTGCTCGTTTGGTTGTTTCTCTGCCAGGATTTTAGGCATCTGTTGTTTAGAAATGATCAAAGATCTTCTACTGCCTGTTCCTGTAGGCGTCCACTGAAAACTAAAGAGCTGAAATGCGAATGTAAAGAGAAATGCAGAGAAATCCTTACATCAAGCCTTGAGGGTAGCAAAACCTTTCACCTGGACAGCATCTGTGTAACAACAACAGCAAAACAAATAAAACAAAGGAACATTAAAACAATAGGAAAGAAACAATACTTAACACGCGCGATAAAAGAACAAACGTGGGTGGCTAGATGGATGGATTGTCATGATACACATGTACAGTGTGGTGTATGTCACCATTGTTTTTAAAGAAATAAATGAAAGCCAACATACGGCGTGCGTGGCTTAAAAGACAGTATTTCGGCAAAGCCATGCTGTCAATGGGTGTTATAAGAAAAGAAACACGAAATAATATCTGGTAGTTGTAGTAAAATGACGTTATCAAGAGAATGGCCAATTGGAAACCACCGGATGCTGAGCTGCGAGGGATATTTAGAAGCAAAACAAGTATCCTATCCTAAATATCCTGTGGAGCCACTTGTTCATGCTTAACAGTGGGTTGCTCTGATGAAATGTTTTACCGCCCAGCCGAAATAATACGTAAGTCAAAGGTTACATTTTTCTTTACGTGTTAATATTCGTTTTAAGAGCCAGTGTCTGTAACTATCGAAAACCCGGCGCCAGTTGTGAAATTTTCAATTTCTTCATATTTTGCCTAAATAAACCCTTTAGTGAGTTATTTTCGAAAATACAATTAAAAGTTCCTAAAGCGCTTTAGTTTTTTCAAAATCGAGGAAAGTCTGAAAATCGCCATTTTGGCCTCCCGCCGCCATCAAAAAAAGGGTAAAATAGTACATTTTCTTTTCGCTCGTACAGCTAAACGCGGTAATGTTTACCGATGTACTTTTAGGGAATCATAACACCATTCCTGCTCTTTCCAAAACTGTAGTTTATTTGGGAAAAGCTCTTAAATTTTATACCTTTCCAGCTGTTTTAACTACCCCGCTCTAAGCGCTTCAGCGGATAAGCAAATTTTAGCTAATTTCTAAACCATAGAAAGCCCACTGGTACATTGATTTTCAAGCCGAAACTACAATGTTCTTTAAGGTTATACTTCATATTATGCTGTGGGAAAATTTCTTCCGCGGCCCGACAAAAGTGTCCCGTTGAGAGATGGAAACGATGAGTCAATTTTGGCAACGCGACCAATTTGTACTACAAACAAACGTCACTATAAATAAACCCAACATCAATCAAAAATCAGCTCACAAAACCTTCTACAGTTCAATATCAGACATAATACACATTGTAACTTAAAATACTTTTTATTTTGATGAAAAAACATCCTACCTTTGGGTATTCGTCGTAAAATAGATGCTAAAAGAAGAAGCTTTGATTCTAGCTTTCGTTATCCGACACCAAATTAATTACATCTCAACCACAAGTCGAAAAGTCAGTGCAATCAGCTGTTCGTCACACAAGGGTCGTATTTGAGTATTTCCCTCCTTGTACTACAAAATAACATGTTTTATAGCAAGGAAATTAACTTATTACCTTGAAAAGTTGACATTCCTGGTACTTTTAGCGTTCTTAAAAACAAACATCTGTTTCCACTCGCTTACATTTGCGTGACAAGAATTCGCTTGCTGCTTAAGCGGCAAACTGTATCGAAAAGATAAAATGCAGTTTTCAATGGATTAAAACTGCTCATCGTAGGGAATATATTGCAGAATTTGCGTTGACTAGTTACTGGCAGCGAGGAGGACTTAAAGTGCTAAAAATAAAACAGTGACAGACTAGTGAAAGCCAGTCATTTGAAATTAGTTTGCAGGCAGTCTGCCCAAAATACCCTTGTTCTGAGAAAACACAAGAAAGTCTAACATGGTAAAACTTACCAGGGTGGTTTAAGGATGATCAACTTGACTGTTAGTATTCTGGTAAAATAATAGTAATGTGTTTCTTGCCTAGCTAGTACTAACAGTTTTAAGACGGCCATGTCAAAGAGCCTGTCGTGACAAAATTTGTTTTAGCGTGATTGGGGATTGGGGCGAACGCCGGGGAGGGGGTGGGGCCAAGGAGAAGGTAACACTAAAGGCTACATTACTGAAATGATATGAATAAAGAAAGTTACAATGCCCATTGATATTTTTGTCTGTATTCCCGTTGTTATTTTTATAAGAACGTTAATAGACAATGATCCCTTAACCAGTGATATAAACAAAATTTTATATTTTAAAAAATCTATTTGTATACATATAGTCTGCCAGACTAATTGTTTTACTGTAACCTGAATCGAAAGTAAGAAATAATTTGTATAAAATCATTACTCTTTCATAAAACCCTTCCTGTTGCGGTAATATTTGTTTTTCGGCCCACGGCATGAGCTTTACAAATCAATCTTGCAGTGTTATTGTGTGGTCTTTTTAAATTTACTCCACAGAGCAACTACAACAATCTAGTAATTCTTAAAGGAGAGAAATGTAGGGTACATTCCTCCGTACTGGGGGGGGGGGGGGGGGGGGGTTGGTGCTTGAAGTTCCAAGGCAACCCCACCTTTAGCTTTTATATTTCCTTGCTTTTAACTAAGGCACACACATCGTACTGATCGACAACAATAGGGTGGGTGATATGAGGGAAGGTGTCTCTGGCTGTAGAGAAGTTAACTTGCTCTTCTACCGCGAGCACATCTTGCTCCGTCACCTGCACTTCTTGCTGACAAGCTTTCGCTGCCAAACGAGAGAAGAAGGATGAAATTTGCTGGGCGGATAGAATTTCTGTTACGGCAAACAGCTTCTCACCATTTGGACCGCGAGCTCGACGCATTTCTTTGGCGCAACATTGGGGTCTACTTTCTTCCCGGTGCCAGTTAAGACTTCTGCGCGTCCCTAAATCTTTCAGCCTGAGGCCCAGTCGTCCTTGTAGCCTTGGTCGTTGTCGGCTGACACATACGAGGCTGGGACTTGTAACGAAGGCACAAGGCCTGTACCTTCCTGAAGGTGAGAGGCGTACTCCTGTTTTGCAAGGTCTAAGACGCAATACTTTTCAGGGGACAGCTAGCAGGCTTCCAGGGAAAGGTGCCGTTCAATAGTAGAGTCGTTGGAACACACGTACACAGCCCTCTTGTGGATACGAGAACAAATCTCCAGTACTGGGCAAAGCAGGAGTGCTACGAACTAGAGGAACATTGGTTGTTTCTGTGCTGGATTGCCTGGGCTGCCTGACCGTGGATATCGTTTTAAAATGACCGTTTGAAAACGGAGCGGAGAACCAACTTTAGTTTACATCTGAGATAAATAACAACTTTGGATTAAATTACTGTACCAATGGTAAAGAATAAGTGATTTAAATAACAGAGTGCAAAAAATTGAAATGTCATTGGAGTGCCATCCAAGGCCCCCTCCCTTGTACACCCTAGGGTAAAACGTTGCTTGACTTTAAATTTATAAAGACGTTTTTGTATGTAATTTCATCTCAAAGTTCGTGTTCTCGTAAATAAAACAGTTATAGAGCCCTTTAATACCTAGTCTCCTTCGCAGCCGTTTTTAGGGTCGTCAAGGGTCACGCAACGCTCCTCCCCATGTTGCATGACCCTTGACTACCCTAAAAACGGCTGCGAAGGAGACTATTTAATACCAACATACTACCTTTCTAAAATCATAAAATAACAAACGTAAAGCGACTGACCTGTAGTTTTGTCCACCACAAAACGCTTTCCTGAAACAATGCCATACGCTCGCCATACCACATTTAGTTCCCCATCGCCAAACTCGAAATTGTGCAACTGATTATTCCAAGGAATAATAAATTCAAAGTTAAGCAACGTTTTACCTACGTCTTACATAAAAGCCAAGTTTGACATCGGTCAAGGCACCGGGTAGAAACTAGACCCCGATGTTGTCGCCAAAGGCATGCGTCGAGCTAGAGGGCCCAAATGGTGAGAGGTTGTTTGCCCAGCAAATTTCATCCTTCTTCTGTCGTTTGGCAGCGAAAGCGTGTCAGCAAGAGGTGCAGGTGACGGAGCAAGATGTGCTCGCGGTGGAAGAGCAAGTTAACTTCTCTACAGCCAGAGACACCGTGCTTTCCTCCCCTCATATCACCCACCCTATTGTTGTCGATCAGTAGTTTAAAGCAGGAAATCAAGAGAAAATAAGGGAACAGAGAGGGACACTGTCAGTCCAGGCTTTGGGATATGTCAAGTTCGGTAAAGTTATTTTTAGATGGCCATTTGGAACGGAAGTCTGTTTTCCGGACGTCCGCATAAAGGCAACCTCGATCTGGCGTTTGAATATCCATTCAAAATTTTCCTTGTAATGGGGGACCAAGTGGTGGTACGTTTTGTCGATGAAAACGACTTCGAAAAACAAGGGAAATAGTATTTATGCGGACGTTTCGGAAAACAGACCCGTTGAAAAGCCAGTCTATAAATAACTTTTGTGGAATTGACATATCCCAACCAACGCCCTCAGTGTCCCTCTCTGTTTCCTTATTTTCTCTTGAGAAAATATAAAAGCTAAAGGTGGGGTTGCCTTGGAACTTCAAGCACCAACCCCGCCAGTACGGAGAAATGTACCCTACATTTCTCTTCTTTAAGAATTACTAGATTGTTGTAGTTGCTCTGTGGAGTAAATTTAAAAAGACCACACAATAACACTGCAAGATTGATTTGTAAAGCTCATGCCGTGGGCCGAAAAACAAATATTACCGCAACAGGAAGGGTTTACGAAAGAAAAATGATTTTATACAAATTATTTCTTACTTTCGATTCAGGTTACAGTAAAGCAATTAGTCTGGCAGACTATATGTATACAAATAGATTTTTTAAAATATAAAATTTGTTTATATCACTGGTTAAGGGATCATTGTCGATCAACGTTATTATAAAAATAACAACGGGAATACAGGAAAAAATATCAATGTGCATTGTAACTTTCTTTATTCATATCATTTCAGTAATGTAGCCTTTAGTGTTACCTTCCCCTTGGCCCCACCCCCTCCCCGGCGTTCGCCCCAATCCCCAATCACGCTAAAACAAATTTTGTCACGACAGGCTCTTTGACATGGCCGTCTTAAAACTGTTAGTACTAGCTAGGCAAGAAACACATTCCTATTATTTGACCGGAATACTAACAGTCAAGTTGATCATCCTTCAACCACCTTGGTAAGTTTAACCACGTTAGACTTTGTTGTGTTTTCTCAGAACAAGGTTATTTCAGTTGGACAGACTGCCTGGAAATTAATTTCAAATGACTGGCTTTCACTAGTCTGTCACTGTTTTATTTTTAGCACTTTAAGTCCTCCTCGCTGCCAGTAACTAGTCAACGCAAATTCTGCAATATATTCCCTACGATGAGCAGTTTTAATCTATTGAAAAGGCATTTTATCTTTTCGATACAGTTTGCCGCTTTAGCAGCAAGCGAATTCTTGTCACGCAAATGTAAGCGAGTGGATACAGATGTTTGTTTTTAAGAACGCTTAAAGTACCAGGAATGTCAACTTTTCAAGATAATAAGTTAATTTCCTTGCTATAAAACATGTTATTTTGCAGTACAAGGAGGGAAATACTCAAATACGACCCTTGTGTGACGAACAGATGATTGCATCGACTTTTCGACCTTTGGTTGAGATGTAATTTATTCGGTGTCGGATAACGAAAGCTAGAATCAAAGCTTCTTCTTTTAGCATCTATTTTACGACGAATACCCAAAGGTAGGATGTTTTTTCATCAAAATAAAAAGTATTTTAAGTTACAATGTGTATTATGTCTGATATTGAACTGTAGAAGGTTTTGTGAGCTGATTTTTGATTGATGTTAGGTTTATTTATAGTGACGTTTGTTTGTAGTACAAATTGGTCGCGTTGACTCATCGTTTCCATCTCTCAACGGGACACTTTTGTCGGGCCGCGGAAGAAATTTTCCCACAGCATAATATGAAGTATAACCTTAAAGACCATCGTAGTTTCGGCCTGAAAATCAATGTACCAGTGGGCTTTCTATGGTTTAGAAATTAGCTAAAATTTGCTTATCCGCTGAAGCGCTTAGAGCGGGGTAGTTAAAACAGCTAGAAAGATATAAAATTTAAGAGCTTTTCCCAAATAAACTACAGTTTTGGAAAGAGCAGGAATGGTGTTATGATTTGCTAAAAGTACATCGGTAAACATTACAGCGTTTAGCTGTACGAGCGAAAAGAAAATGCACCATTTTACCCTTTTTTTGATGGCGGCGGGAAGCCAAAATGGCGATTTTCAGACTTTCCTCGATTTTGAAAAAACTAAAGCGCTTTAGGAACTTTTAATTGTATTTTCGAAAATAACTCACTGAAGGGTTTATTTAGGCAAAATATGAAGAAATTGAAAATTTCACAACTGGCGCCGGGTATTCGATATTTACAGACACTGGCTCTTAAATACTCATTTTGTAAGTTTTCTCTTTAAGACTTAGATAATGAGACCAAGATACTAAGACTGTCACTGAATATAGAGGCAGTTTATAAGTCGTACAAATCAATCCAAGGAACTTTTAATTAATAAACAACGACTACAACAAACAAAACAAAAATGACGACAACGGGGACGGAATCTGTGGCATTAATCTTGATGCGATCCTTTTCCTAGTTTTAATATCCAGACGAGAAGAAGAAGGAAATTGAGTTTAAAAAATCAAAACGAGCTATGCCTTCTGCTTAACATCCCGTAAACAAATTTTGGAAGATGTTTCAGGGCTAAAAAACTGATAAAACTGAGTGATTTATTCAGAGAGTTCCTAGATGTGAAAACTACAAGAGTTCACCAAATTTTGCACTTTGTGGAGCACTTGGCAACTTTGCTGACACATTTGGAAGCGTTCAAATACAATGATTAATACACAGCCATTGCAACTGCCAGTCACCCATCATCGACACCATTAAAAATACTTTATCCACTTTGTTTTAATTTCAAATATAACCATTCTGTAGTATTTTTTCCCATAGAATCCGAATTTTAGGTCAAAATTTTGAATTTCCTGTCAGAAAGGTGTGAAAATTAACACCTAAAAATGTCACTCAAATTCATAAATATTTTCTTTTCTTCGTTTCTGTTTGGTTTGAAAGCTTTCTTCTTTGTACTATCAAACGCCTATGTAAAAAGGATTCTTGTGTGACTTAGCCGCAATCCAGGTGGAAATCCAACGGAAAAAAATCGAAGATCTCTAAGCCAGGCACGTGACATGCCACAACATCGATCCGATGCAACGGGAAATTGCGGCTAAGTCAGGCAAAATAGCTCCATTTGTGTTTGTTAACTCTGGCAACTTTCAGCAGAATTGATTAAAATGCGTGGAAAATATTCCTATTTTCGTCTTACACGCGCTGATAATCTGTCGAATTTTGCACGTCTTTAGGCTTTCGTTCGCTCAATTCGGGTCCGCCATGTTTGTTTTCTGCGTTACAACGTGCATTTCCTTCTGGGACACTCATTTCGTGGAAGAAACGCGGAAAATGGCGTATTTCGAGCGTGTAACGCGTCCTAGAATCAAACAATCGCAGAGTCCCTAGCAACCACAATAAACAATGACACTGTGGTTTTTTTGTCAGCGGTGACAATGCGCACAAGTCATTACGCACATATGTCGCGCGTGTTCGAGGAAGCTATCGAGTATTCACGTGGGTGTTTGGTTTCTTCGGCGAAAGAGATTCGATCGAAACAGTGTTTCTCGTTTCGCGTTTATCGTGTGCATTTTTTCTTGTTGAATGGACTGTGAAAGAGAAGCGAAATGTTCTGTGAAATCGTTGGCCTTCTCTCGCGTTTACAGCACTCAAGAAGTTTAATTTTTCGTATTTTCGTACGATCAAATACGTAGACGTGCGTGATGATATTTTGGCTGGCTCGTAGGCGTGCAAGAAGTAGCCAGCTTACATTCGTCTGAAAGAGATTCTAAAACCTTCAAAGATGCGGTAGATTTATTTGTATCTGATATAAATCTGTTCACTGGGTAGTTATTTGTCGATGTCGGGTAAAGTTTATTGCGGAAACATTCAGCTGTGGACAGCGTGAGGATGCATAATTTTGAACCAAAGATTGAAGATCTTACCGGCTTTAATAATAATGATGAAAGAGGAGTTTGTGTACTTGGGTAATACTTCTAGTATGAGGTAGTTGTAGCCAGCAATTGTAATATTGCTCTTTTGATTTGTCAACCTTACCTTGCTGCATGAATGAGCGGTACGCTTTTCGTCTTGTTGTCCGGGTGTTGTGTACAAATATGCCCGGGTATTTATGATAAGAGCTTGCTTTTTTCCGATGCGTGGAATATCAATTGAAAATCACCAAAAAGTCTGTAAGTATTCAGGTTGATTTGACTTTTCATTATGTTTTCATTTACTCTCAATACCTTTAGCTTCGCCGCTGTAGATTCAAAGACATCCAGCCGTGCGCGAAACCGGAAAGGAGTCCACACGCAAAATTCCAAAATGGCCGCATGACAACGAATTTCAAACCTCTCTTTCTCGGAAACTAGCGATCACTGAAGCGCTATTTTGTAAATAACAACATAACGATACATGAACTACACAATAAGCGAAATAACAAGAAAGTTTTTTTTTGAACCTTTAAATGTTAAACCAATATTGTTTACCTTTCTTGTAAAAGAAGATGAATTCCAGCGCAAGCCCCCTCCCCCCCGTACCATGGTGTGTTTTTGATGGCCGAGGGTTAAACATAAGTCAAACTGTCTTTCAAGATTTAATTAATTACTTCGACTCAAACTGAAATAAAATTCTTGGGTTAGAAAATTTTAAAGGAAAAAAAAACTATCGTTTTTTAACAATGATACCAGTTTTATCAGAGATTCATACGAAAAGATTAGCAAAAGGCCTCGGTTTCAGAGGGAGGCAATGGGTAATTACACAATAGGCCCTTTGCATGGCTTGGTCATATGGTACAAAATCCACCGAGCTGAATGAAGCTTTATTCCTTTCTTGAGTCAAGATAACCTATTTTTCAAAGCAGGAAACTACACCTGCTATGGAACAGTTAGAAGAAAACAACTGAAATCTCAGGACGCGAACTGAACAATCTTTGCAAAATAGTGGAACGCGATTAAGGGAGTTCAAAGTACGAAGTAGCTATTAGGTGAATTTGCGGTGTCTGTCACTGTCTGTCACACAGTCCTAAATATCGATTTTCTATTATTTGACAAAACGTGTGGGTCACGCAGTCTCGATAAAATTGTGTTATGAAATCAAACGGATATTTATTAATTCTTTTGGCAAACTGTTCAACGTGCAAAAGCCCTTTTACCCAAAAGAATCCGTCACGCATTGTGAGTCCTCCCGACTGCCCTTGGAGCTTTAGGCCCGGAACTTTAGTTGGGTAGTTACTATGGTTACGGCTAGCCTAAAATCCCATTCAGCTGTCCAATTAGTATTTCCCAAGTTGGACGGCACGTTGTCCCTTGCGCAACGTAATTTCAGTTGACTCCTGATAACTAATGAACCTTGAAGGGAAATCTAAAAAGGTTCGAGTTATCGGGGGATGGGATTCCTGCTGCCACCCCCGGAGGGGCACTTGACCCATGTTTGGGTGTGGCGCCGCTAAGGGTATGAAACCCTGACCCTGTTTCGGACAAAAAATGCCCTAAAATACCAGCCCTGAGTAGGACAACACCCTCCAGTTTAGGTCCCTCTTTTGACATGACTTATCACATGCATTCTCAAAGGACGAACTGTCACGTTTTGTCCAGTGGTCTTAAGAGAAATCAAGTGTGGTCCGAGTTAGCACGAGCTTCGAGTTTACACCGGGAGTCCCCAACGGGGGGGGCGGGGGGACTACCTTATATGGTCTATATGGCCTATATGGGGACGTGCTGCGGGTATGGGTTTTGGCCTCTCTGTCCTGAACAGGGTATATAATTCCGTACTAGTCTGTCCTAAACAGGAAATAGACTTGTCCTAGACAGGGTATGGTAGCACGAGTGTCGTTGTTGGCTTATCGTGAGAATATTTAGATCGGAGAGTTTTGTCGGTCTCTAAAAATACTTTTGAATTGTGCAAAACAAGAGAGTGTGTATTTTATCATTAGTCCTAAACAGGGACCTAAAATGGAAGTCTCCAACCCCGGCATCTCGAATCCTCCGCTATCTCAAACTGCAACTGGATTCCGTTGGATCAGATGTTGGCGGTGGATGTATGACTTATGTTCGGGATGGGATTCCGTATCGCCCAAGGCCTGATCTCGGTACCTCTTCTACCGAGTCATGTGTTATCGAAATATCTCGGCCTAAATGCAAAAGCTGTTGATTTGGACCATCTATCGCGCGCCTGACATGAATATGGAGTCATTTATTCAAGATCTGGACACTTCATTATCCGCATTACCTGAAAACATTGAGTTGATTTTACTCGGTGACTTTAATGTTAATTTCACAGACTCGAACTTGAATAATGATAAAGCCATGAAACGTAAATTGATTCAGGTGACAATTTCTCATGAACTTGACCAGCTTATCAACAAACCGACACGGATTACAGAAAGTTCATCTACTCTGATTGATCTACTGTTTTCGAATACAACGCATCGAGTCACTGATCACGGAGTTATTCATTTAACAGTAAGTGATCATTCCATGATATTCTGTGTCGTTAAGTCAGGCGTTACCAAAGCACCAGGGAAAACTATTGAATATCGTTCTTTTAAAAATTATTCCAAAGAAGATTTTGTAAATGACTTGAAGGATGTTGACTGGGAATCTGTTGCAAACAAGGAAGATGTCGACTCTGCCGTTTCCACTTGGAACAAATTGTTTACTAATATCGCTGATAGACATGCCCCTGTGAGGAAAGCAAGGATACGTGGAGTCCGCTGACCCTGGATGAACTCGCAGTTATCACAAGCTATGAGTCAACGCGATTATCTCCATCGCAGAGCCATTAAATCTAACTCACCTCACCTCTGGTCACGTTACAAGAAGCTTAAAAACTATGTAAACAAAGAAATACAAAAGTGCAAAGCTGAATACTACTCAAACCTAATATCGGAAAACAAGAGCAATCCAAGTGCATTGTGGAAAACCTTGAATGAAATCACATCACGTAAACAGAGCTCCCCAATCTCTTGTATTGAAGCCGATGGCCTAGCACATTGTGACAATCAATCTATCGCCAAGATCCTTAATGTCCATTTCTCTACAATTGGTACAAAGCTCGCAATGAAACTAAAATCTTTCATTACCTTGCCATCTTTTCCTGCAAGGTCAACTGATTTGCCAAAGTTTGTTTTCAAACCAATCACCGAAGAGTTCGTACGCGGTCAACTTAAACAACTTAGAACTAACAAAGCAATTGGCCTAGACAATATCAGTGCTCGTCTTCTGAAAGACTCGGCTAGTGCAATTAGTAAAAGTCTTACAAAATTGTTTAATCAATCATTGGTCACTCGTACCTTCCCTTCCTTATGGAAGTTTGGAAAGGTATCCGCCCTCTTCAAAAAAGGCGATCGCTGTGACCCAAACAATTACAGGCCAATAACCGTGCTACCTACGTTGAGCAAGATTCTGGAGAAGGCGGTACATAACCAACTCTACTATTTTCTCAATGACAACAAGATCATTACCTCAAAGCAATTTGGTTTTCGACCTAAGCTATCAACAAATACAGCCTTGACACACTTTACAGATAATGTACTTCTGAACATGGACTCTGGTCGTCTTACAGGAGCTGTTTTCTTGGATTTCTCGAAAGCGTTTGACGCAGTTGACCACAACCTTTTACTTCATAAGCTTAAATCGGTCGGACTCTCAGAGGACACTATTAATTGGTTCCAGTCATATCTCGCGAACAGAAAACAAAGGACGTCTGTCGGAGATACACTCTCTGTTGCTGTACCAATAACTGTTGGGGTCCCACAAGGAAGTATATTAGGACCGCTTCTTTTTCTTCTCTATGTGAATGATTTACCATCGTGTCAGCTTGTTAGTGAAATTATTCTTTACGCTGATGACACTGTGATTTATTACTCATCGACTGATCTCTTTGACCTTGAAAGCAAGTTAAATTCTGATTTGGCTACAATTTCCAATTGGTTTTCGAGCAATCTGCTGACCCTTAATATTTCTAAATGCAATTTCGTTATTTTTGGTAACTCACGGAAGCTTAAACTGGTTAATGAGTTTTCTCTTAAAGTTAATTCCACTGCTATTGATAGGTCTGACTCGTTTAAGTACCTGGGAGTGGTTATAAACCAAACTATGTCTTGGTCTGAGCACATTGATACTATCAGTACAAAGATCAATCAAAGGATTGGAATGATAAAGAGAATACGACATCTTTTGCCTTTACATGCTAAGCTAACACTATACAATTGCCTAATCATCCCACTGTTTGACTATGGAGACACAGTATGGGGTGACAAAAATAACGACACGCTTATGGGTCAGCTGCAAGTTCTTCAAAACAAGGCAGCCAAGGTCCTGCTTAATTTACCACCAAGAAGTTCTTCAACCGAGGCACTAGATCGTCTGGACCTAAAGACCCTCTCACAGAGACGACACTTCCATCGCTGTGTTATGATGCAAAAATATCTGTTGGGGGAAATTGATTTTAAATTTAACATCAGACGCAATAGTAGTTTTCATCCTTATCAAACTCGCAGAAGCAATGATTTACACCTTCCTCGCGTGCGTACCAATTGGGGCAAGCAAACTTTCATCTATCAAGCCTCTAAGGACTGGAACAACCTAGACAATGACATTAAAAACAGCAAATCATTGTCTTCATTTAAGGCAAAACTTAAAACTTTTTAAATTATGCTAATTGTTAAAGTATTTTAAATTAGTTTTATATTGTAATATCTATTTTTATCTCTTTTCTTAGTTTTTAATTTTTTATTTTTATTATAATTTGCAGGGCCCCACTGAAAACCGCCAAGGCGAGTGGGCTCCCTGGTTAAATATTATTATTATTATTATTATTATTATTATTATTATTATTATTATTCACTATTGGCTCTCTCAAACTCTCGCTATCTCGAACAAATTCGTTGCCTTTGTCTGCTCCAGATAGCGAAAGTCTAGTTCATTGCCTCAAAAACAACACAAAACAAACTCGTCAAACGAAGAACGGAAAAGGAGGGAGGAAGAGCGACACAACAGAGTTATGACAGGAGACGGTTTCCTGACAGTGTGAGCGACTATTTACACGGGCAACTCAAAAATCGGCGTTAATATCGCATACCAAATCTACGGTCTTTTACGCAGGCCGCAATTCGGTAGTTAAAACAATTGCTAAATAAATTGCTCCAGCGAGAGCACTGTAAGTAATGCGGGTTATGGTATGTTTGTATAATTTATAGGGGTGCGCCATGCGAGGGCGTACGAACAAGGTGCCTTTAATGACCATTCGTGATTGTATCACACTCTATAACATGATCGCTTATTTTACCAAAATAAATCAAAAATCTGCTAGTTACCTGCTTTACAATTATTACTACGGGATATTTATTGCTGTGAGTACAGTTGGGTCTTTCTATGTAACAATGACAATGAACCCGTCATTGAAATAAATACCTAATAAATACAACTACACCAATACTTTAGCATCAGCTATTTTAAGTTGCACTTAAAAAAACAAAAGACACATTTACAGTAGCAAAACACTAAGAATAATGGTGAAGTTTTGTGAAACATTACTCCACTTGTGTACTGAAAATATTTATAAGGGTTTGTGGCCCTAGTACAAATTACTGCCACAGATAGAAATCTGAGAAATGTGTTGCGTTTCTTATTTACACAGTACAAAAAATATTTTATCGTGCTCTTGGCAGTATTAACTTATTTCAAAACACAAAATGGAAGGCTTTCTATCTACTTATACACGGATTTCACAAGAACAGCACTGCCACCCGACTAACTCATTGAAAATTAAAATAAACGGAGAAGAAAATGAAGAAGATGAATCGATGCAGGGAATTAACTGTTGACTATAATTCACTATGTCTCCCCCAGGCCTCAGCGCTCCTTTTCTTCCGCCTGTTGCTTGGATAAGTAATCATAAAACGATTCTTGTCAACAGAGCTCTGAAAATAAAGAATAAAAATATAGTTAACATCATAACCGGTTTGGCACTTTCCGAGTTCCAACTGTCTTAAATCCCAAGTGCATTGAAAAATAATAAAACCAAGCAAACAACACCACACGCTTTTATGAGAGGTTACAGATCAGCAGAAACGCGATGACTAGTCCTACAGCTAGTCCCTCCGTCTTTTTCTGGGGACTAAATTCCTTCATGTGAACTACCCGTTTTCGCCAAAAACCTAGTTGCCGTTCTTTTCTTACCGCTTGTGACACGAAACCCCCCTAACAGTGACGAAAATGAAATTTCTCTTTACATTATCACTACTTGTTCAAACATTCAAGTGATCATGAGACGAAAGCAAGTGATCACCAAGGATACGTAGTTTTAATATTTAGACAAATTGCCCTTACTAGTTCCATAAGAAATGTATGGAGAGCAGTAAGGAGAATATGTATTTCTATAACAGGGCTTGAAGGGTTAACCACTAAAGGGAGACTTGTCCCTGCAGTTTGTTCCGATGACTTGTCCTTTCGTGTGTGCCACGTGTGCATGTGGTGAATTAATAGCTTGCGGCCACCCCTTGTAATTGACCACCTCTCGTCCACGACCACTTTTTTCTCAGTCAAAATCACTATAGCTGGAACCTCGCATAGGTGAGTTTCTCTAGTAAGCAAACACACCCACAGCCGGCTAACAGTTTGAAATTTTTTTGAGTTAGAATTTTTCTATTGCTTATAACCTCCAGTAAGAGGCCACTTGACACATGGTCACGTCTCGTCTGGTGCAATTTGTGTACATGGGTGCTGTAAGTACCGGTGACACTTGGTCTCCGCTAAAGGCGAGCGCATCGAACTCTCAATTTGTGAATACTATAAAAAAGACATTACACTTCACTTCGGGTTGTATGTCAGTTTGTACGAGGATTAGTGAAAATAAACCACTGAAACCAGCGCATCGAACTCTCAATTTGCAAATACTATGAAAAAGTTATAACACTTCACTGCGGGTTGTATGTTAGTCTGTGCAAGGTTTAGTGAAAATAAACCTCTGAAACTAGTTTAACTAAGAAATCAAAATTTTGACTCCTTGGGTCTGACCTCCCGTAAGCGACCATTAAGGAATGACATTTTGGGTGGTCGCTTACAGGAGTTTCAACAGTACTTCAGAACATTAAGACAAAGGAAGATACTAAAACACTACTTAGACCGCGTGTGCAGAAGAGAACATAAAAGCAGCATACCGAGACAAGAGTCGGCCCGCCGACCAGGTTGCCATGGTAATTGTTTCCTGCTTGATCAAGTATCACTGTACCAGATGAGTCTTCCATACTGAAATGCGCTCGGACCACACCCTTGTGGATAGGTAACAGCAGGCCAGCGGTCTTCATGTAGCTGGCGATCTCTGCATCTTCTACATGGACCCCCCACAGAGTTAGCTGTTGGAATCACATAAAAGTAGTTTATCTCGACTGGATTTATTTGTAGTGTTACTCATTTAAGACATGGAACGTAGCGCACTTGCTTAATTAACCTGACATAAACACGACGGGGACTTTGAAGAACTTAAGAGTTTATCTGAACACGGGCTGCAGTTGATGACATTCAAAACTACTTCGGAATTCTTGCATCGCCCCCCCCCCCCCCCCCCCCCTTCGCCACGCCGCACAAAGTCGACGTTCTCTATAACCTGAGAATAAACTGGTTATTTTCCCTTTGAAACAAAAGATTTTAAAGGACAGCATAGAATAGAATAGAATGGAAATCACAACGCATTTTTTCATGGCTGTCATTGGGAAATCAGAGTAGTGAGTGGCAGTCAGTTGTCAGTCAGTTGGCCTTTACGATACCGTAAAACGACGGATCACATCCTCGCCACTCGAATGATTGAAGGAAGGAAGGAAGGAAGGAAGGAAGGGAGGAAGGAAGGAAGGAAGGAAGGAAGGAAGGAGGGAATACATACCTCGTCCACAGTTCCCTTCATGTAACTGCCACTGTCACGTCCAACATAAAGAGCCACATCGGGAGCCTGCAAGCAAAAACAACAAGAATTTTTTACTCAAGACTATCTCTTGTTAGATGACACAAACAATTAAAAATTGCATTTCACTGCAATTTTTGATAGTTTATGCAGGGGATACAATTGATTAGCAATTGGATGACAGAGGGAAAACCCAACAAAATAAACATTAGTTTGATAAGGTGGCCTGTGGTGAGGAACAATTACATCTCAGTAAGCGAGTGAGGTACTGTGGCGTATTGACATTCAAAACTGACCGTGAGCTTAATATCTTCCCATGGGGGCCTCCCATTTTTTGGACCAGTTAGGTTCTGGTTTTCGAAACAAAATGCGGTATCATCGTTCACTTTAATTCAAAACTGAGACGTTCTCCGGAGACGAAATGGTTTCAATTGACATCGTGTAGAACTAAAAATTTTTCTAGAATGGCTATAAGGATTTTCTGGCCCTACTTCTGCACAGGGCAAAGCCCTAATACGGGGATTTTGTAAGGAAAGCACCATGTGGGACAAATTGCTTCGAGGCACTATACAGCAGAGCTACCCAACCCCTTCACAAAAGCTTCCTCACGGCGAGATGAAAACAGCGACTTTAGTCCGTTTTGCAAAAGGCCAAGCAGACCGTTCAAAATATTGGGTAAACTGTGAAACTGCAGTTACTATCAGTATGGGTTAATACAGACGAACATCAGAGGCCATACCCAGCTATGCGGCAACACCTTGCCTTCTACTCCAACAGACGATCCATTAACAAAAAGTTCCAGGCTATATGCTAGAAACAAAGACAAATATAAGACAGTGAAGAAAGTACTAATTTATTCCCAAATGAAAAAAAAAACAAACAAAACAAAACAAAAAAAAAAATGGAATATCAACTAGCCTGGCTAAGATCATTTCGTGAGCTAGTCACTCAGTCACTCAGTCAGTCAGGCAGCCAGTCAGTCATTCATTCAGTCAGTCAGTCAGTCGAACGATCCATCGGCTTGTTCATTTGTTAAACCAGCCAGCCAGTTGGTTAGTCAGTGAGTCCTCTGTGCCTCACTCGCTTTACCTTTCACTATTCACTTACTCTGAGCATCATATCTGTACGCCAAGTGATGCCATTCTTCAGGTTCAATAACTTCAGATCCTTGAGCAACAGAGGAGCCCAGGTTACCATGGATTTGTCTGGAAAGCAAAGTAGTCAGGTGGCTTTAAAAGTGTTCTCCTTTAATGAAGCAAGATTTGAGCGATTGTTACGTAAAGGTTTAATGACCAGACGAAGAAAATAATGATGTCTATTTGCGCTTGATTGAGACGTCTCAGCGCTAAAAAAACAGGGGGAATAGTAATTGACTCATCTTTAGGTGCAGGGGTGCCGCTGAGGGTTTGAAACCCTGACCTTCTTTAAGGACCGAAAAATCCTAAAATACCTACCCTCTGTAGGACAGCATACTCTATTAGTTACGACTCCGTTTAGGACAAACTCCCTTGTGTTACACACTGTTGGTGTTTGAAAGACCGGCAAGGTTTTCGATCTCAGACTATTGAATGCTGTATAAACCATATTTAACAACGACAATCGTGTAACTAAACCCTGTGTATGACAGGTCCGGACCCTGTTTAGGACAGTCTTGCATAAAATAATATACCCTTTTAGGGCAGAGAGGCCAAAGAACCATACCCTGTCTAGCGGAATGTCCCCGTATAGGCTAATATGGCCAAGGGAATACCTCCTTTGGGCAAAAAGGGCATTTTACTTAACTACCTGAACAACCATCCATAAGAGACACAAGCCTGGTTCTCATATGCCGCCGACTTACCTGCGACAAAGCCGCCGGTACTGCCTGGGATACTGTTCCGACATATGGGAACATTACGCCGCCGGCAACAAGATCTATCGCAGGTCTTTGCCGCCGGTATGCCTGCGAAGTTGAAGTCGAGTCAACTTTGCAGGCTTGACGGCGGAAAAGACTGGGATGATCTCTGTTGCTGGCGACTTCTGTCCTGATATCGGAAGAGTATCCCAGGCAGTACAGGCGTCTATGTCGCAGGTAGGTCGACGGCATATGAGAACCAGGCTTTATTGTGTGTTTAGAGAAACCTGTTACAACATAAAAAGCGATTTAAAAGGTACTAAACAGGCGTAATCATACCTGTTTTTCAAGTACAAGCAGAGAGTAGCGTCTAGACTGCACACAATGGGCATGACACTGTTGGGATAATCCGCTGCCATCCAAACCCATGTACTGATGGTGAAACTGCAACAAACATTTGATAGCGTTTGTAGAGCTTCATCGGTAATTAACGTAAAAGGAACACAGACACAGAAGGTTTTCCTACCCTTGCTTAATACTAATTTGAGCGTTCTAATGTTTTTTTTTACTTCAGAACAACGCGAGGCCAAACTCTTTGGATTTAACATAATCAAATCTAGGACAAAAGTTTTGTTCTAAGCTGCAGCTGCAGGGTTTGCTGAACTCTTTGTCAATACTTCCACTATAAAATCAATCAATCAATCTCCAATCAATCAATCAATCAATCAATCAATCAATCAATCAATCAATCAATCAATCAATCAATCAATCAATCAATCAATCACAACCAGAAAGTTGTATCAGATAAAAGCTCTGTTCGTCAGCAATCGATTTGAATGGCCTACCTTACAGTTTTAAGCTACATGCTAGAACCACCTTGTACTTTACTTCACAATTAACAGCAACACAGAAAAATACTGCTCAGTAGCTTTCATTTGAATGGTCGCAGTTTAGGATTTTATCCTGGGACTCAAACGTTAGCACCACCTTGTAAAGCACAATAAACAGTACCACAGGAAAGTACTGCTCATGATGTTTCACTTGAATGGCCACACTTAAGGACTTCATCTACAAGCTCAAAATTTAGGACCACCCTGTACAGCATAATAGACAGTGCCACAGGAGAGTACTGGTCAATAACTTTCATTTAAATAAACCCAAAGATACAAAGGGTAGAAACCAAATGTCAGACTGATGGTTTGTTTCTAGAAGGGAAATTATTAATGCAGGTCAGTGTCTAGAACATGATAGCAATATTAACAAGAAATAAAGTACCTGTTCGTCAGACCAAGATTATGAATAGAAGGCAGTGTCACGTGATCATCAACACCGTCAAACTGCAGCGCTTGATTCACCCTAATAGAAGCACAAGAAGCACATAAACAGAAAATCGAAGTGCAGTATGATGAACGAGACACTGCAATCTCGTCTACGTCCGTCGTTTTATTGCCACCCGCTTTCTTCTAGTCTTCTTAACTACTTTTATCACTTTCATTGTATTTCATTGCTAAGTAATAGAAATACTACAGATAAACAAAACAGCATTAATTACCAATTTACCCCACAACAGGCGGTGAATCTTGTTAATCATAAAAAGTTTGCTGTTGGATATTTAGTTTGATCGAACATCTACAAGTTTTCTCGAAAATCTTGGACTTTTCACCCGAGATATGGTCCATCGAACAGTAGCGTACTACATACTTTATTGGCCTCTCACGGCTTTTTCTTAAAGTGGACTACAGGGCTACAACGATACATTTTGCCACGATACCATACACGATACGACACATTACTGTGCGCGAATAAACTAGTTACCAAAAACTTACACTACTTTTAAATAATTTATTTCTACTATATTAAATTACACTCTGTAATAACACAGCATCAAATTGCCTTACCAGGGCTACAATGTAGAGCTTGGGTAAGGAATATCAAAGACAGTGACTTCCCAAATTTGTTGATGTAGCATATTTTATTGTATCGTAATATCGTGATATCTTATTTAAATATCGATATTCGTATCGTTTGAAAAATATCGTGGTGCACCGATGCATCTGTGTATCGTTGCAGCCCTAGTAGACTTCAGCCTGACATTTCAGAGGTTTTGTCGCGGAACGTGCGACTGGAAGGTGTTACTTCCATTTTTGGGTGCAAATATATTAAGTGTGTTGAACTGAACTTAATTGCGCAAACGATCAGTTAAACCTGTTGAACCCATTAACCTGGCCGTTCAAGTTAGAACTCTTTTACCCTTTAAAAACCCTACTGGTGACAAGCATCTAATTTCTCCCTACAAGACCACTAGTTGATCAAATATACAGGTCACGAGAATAAAGGAAATAATCACCAAGACGTCAAATGTGTTGATGTTTAATCAAATTCTCCCAACTAGTAACATAAGAAATATATGGAGATTGGTGACGAGAATACGCATGTGGATATACCTGTCAAAACACCTGGCTTCCAGTCGTGACCAGATAACATCCTGCTGTCCGAACACCACCATACCAAGACGCCCACCAGTGATAGTTGTGTCGTAGACATTGCCAGAATCAGCTAGCACTGCCTGGCCTTGTTTAATTTGTACTCTGAAATTACAGACACGGAGTTAAGAACAACAGGCGATGCAGTATGTGGATAAACAGTAGCATTTAGGCAAAGCGCCACGGATTCAACAAAGAAACGAATTCTGTATATTTCTCATGACACACCTAAAGCTCATGTTTGTTGACCATCTTGGCGATACACATCACTTTATGGGAGTAAACCCGATTTTTGTTCAAATCAGGACGAAATCTTTATCCAATTAGAAACATTCTTTAAACGTTCACGTCTTTTGTTTTCTTAATAAGTTATTAATGAACTTTATGTCAATAATTCTAACAAATAAAGTAATAACCCTTACCGTAAAATCTCTAGTAAGTCCCCACTCTCTAATTTTTTATAGCCCCCCCCCCCCCCCCTTCGGGAATCAGATCTTGTAATTATACTCTCATAAACCCTATTAAGCAACCCACTTCATCGCCAGTTGGTGTACTTTTATCACAGCTTAAAAAAAAACTCATGAAGTTGGCCGGTCTTTCATGACATGAAGTTAAGAGTGTTTGAGTATTGGGCAAAAATTATTTTAAGTCCTCTCTCAATTAAGCCACCCTGTTCATGAGGCCTGAAATTAAATAACCTCCCCGCTTTTACGGTGTTCTAAACGTTAGCGGATAAACAATATGGATGTTTGTGGTAAAAATTATCAGAAACGAGCATGCAGTCAGCGCGCCTCTTAGCCAGCGCTCGTCAAAGAATGTAAAAAATAAAATAATGATGATGGTGATGATGATGATGATGACGATGATGATGATGATGATGATGATGATGATGATGATGATGATGACGACGACAATGATGTAAAAATCACAAATAAAGGTGAGCTTAGTGTATGGGCTCCCAAGTTGCAAATTTTTTGCTCGGATTAAAGACGAACACCAATTAAGGCTGAGACATCGCTGTTTTTCCCTACCTTATCAGACCGATAGAAGGTCTGTGAGTGATGTGGAAAGCATAAGAAGTCTGGTATTTCCAGCCCTCCATCTTCGGATCACACCACAGAAGCTTCACCTGAAGAACAAGACAAGCGTTATAGCACGGGCGGTTAACAAATGTTAAAATGTTTTTTTTCCCCTTTTTTTTAAATATAAAAAGACACAAATGAATTAGAAACCTTGTCAGTAGTATCTCCTGAATGCCACAATGCTTGTGCTAAGTTGAACCCAGGGCCTTCGTCAGAATCGACGAGCTGGAAAACGTAGAAAGCATATACGTAAGACAAGAACAACCATAACAACTACTAAGAGCACCTACGTCAGCATCTGCAATTACAGCAACAACAGATTAAGGCTAATTTTGCGATATGTTTAAACAACTTCAATAACAACAAAACATAAGACTAAATGGATTGTACCCAGGAGGCATGTCACAAGTACGTTGTGTGTGATTGTTTGCCTGAGTGTGGTCCTGAAAAAGATTGTTGTTGGTGACAGTGGCTGACGTTTCGACAACCTGTGCGAACAACAGCACGAAAAAAAAAAAGATTTCTTGTACAGAAAGAAGATTAGGAAATCTCCTTCACAGTTCTTTAATGGAACGTCATGCAACGCTTCAAAGCGCTAGGAAGGGGTTTGGACACCATAACCATTCCAGGCCAACAGACGTCAGGTTCCGCTTACACGTTTACATCAGAGGTCTATTTATAATACTTAGGACCCTCAACTGTTTGATATCATCATATAGCGGAGAGGGAATTCTCTCTTTTATTTTTTCTTGTCTTTGAATTTTTGATAGACAGCTTTGCATGAATCTTTTCTAACAACATGACCAAAGATCCTTCAATTATCATAATTCAGCAAAAGAACAAAAGACTTTTACTCCATATTGCATACTCTCCATTGCTTGGCAACATGCGTACCTTGAGCTGCACTCCTTTAATTCCTGCCTGAGTATTGGAGTCCTGAAAGTTACTGTTCTCCTTTCTCCACATAACAACATAGAACTTGCGGTTTGATTGATAACCAAACACCACTCCCACATAGTCTGATCCTTCGCTGCCCTTCACATAGAGTACTCCGCTGTAGTCCACAGGTCCGTACCGGGCTGACCCTGTACGTGAATATTCATACCTTAAACCTTTAAGCCTCAAGAGTGACAAGCATCTAATTTCTCCTTACAATATCACTAGTTGATCAAATATACAGGTCATGAGAATAAGGGAAATGATAACCAGGCTGATGTTTAATCAAATTCTCCCAACGAGTAACATAAGAAGTATTATATGGAGAACAGTGAGGAGAATATGCACGTGGATATTGGGTCTTAAAGGGCTAAGTTTCAGTTTTGGATATAATAATCCTGCATTCTCTTGGCACTTATCACCGTAAAATCCGCCATTTTCGTAATGGGGCAAGCACGGCTTGAAATCTCTATTAAAATCCGTACAAATTCTAGTCTGAGAAAATTATGAATTGAAAACACAATATAACAGGTAAAAGAGTTTCCTGGCAACTAGTTGTGTATTCAATTTTCCATGCATTTATCTCTAATTTTTTCCGTGGACTTCGACAGGATGTTATGGGAAAATCTATGGAAAAATAATTACACGATAGTCCTTTATCTGGTACCTACCTAGACTGATAATTTGCGCTACCTACAATTTTCTTTTTGGATTCCAATAGCCTTTACTTAGATCTGCTTTTCCCGCATAGCCAGGAGGCACCGTCCTTAACTTAAAGATTTTTTCGTTCCACAATAAATTAAAGGCTCAGAAAAATAACAGCGAAGTAAAAAGACTGTTATACAAACCGATTAGCATTGAAGGGTGTTTGGATGAAACATTGGTTACTTCTTCAACATCGATACCCTGTGGACAATGACATGAAGTGAGAAAAAAAACTACTATGTACTAAACTGAGCACGTTTCCAAGCCTACGATAAATCCCAGCTTGAACTCAAGATGTTGTGCTATCAAAGATGCAGGAGAAAGACATAGCTACTCCCTTTGAGTGGTAATGACAGCAGACAAAAACACCTAATGCTAGGAGGAAACAGACCACACGGAGCAAAGTTTCTTGCTTATCAAGAAAACGTTACGACTGCAGCCGAAACCAGGCTACATTGGAACCTATAGAGACTAAGCCGTAGAGGAAGCACGCATTTGTAGGGAGAGAGGCCATTCACTACGGTCTATTTCTTTAGAGTGACATTCCCCAGTCTCAAAACCCTGATCAAGTATTTACGGGATAAAGCATTTACGTATTTAAGGAATTACGTTTTTTTGCATATTTAGAGAGTGGTATTTGGAGACATACATGTTTAGCGACTCTCCATACAGGTAATGGATCGCTGTGCCCGGGATATAAATCTACAGTGAAGTGATTTGTGAAGCTTGTTTTACTGAGGTGTTTAACATGCGGACAGTGATCATCATCATCAGGCGCACCATCACCATCAAAGTCAGAGATGCATGCATCGCCAACAGGATTTGCTGTAAGAAACAAGAACAAAACACTTACCCTGTTTACTACATAATCTTCCCTGTCAACTACTTTTAGGATTACATTACAACTAAAATACATTATTACAATCGAAGGAGAAACAGACCTTCTGGTTCAGTTTTGTTTGAAATTGCTCTAGCAGTTTTCTGAAACTTTGTTGTTTGGCTGCTTATGGCTAGGATGATCATGGAAATGGATTGGAAATTAAAACATAGGGCTAAAGTTTTCGCCAGAAACTGATTGTTGTCTGTAAGAATTTTCAAAAGGAAGAGTATCCCATCGAAATATCGAAAATTTGCTGACAAGATATAAGAAGTTTTGCGATAACGTCCACAGGAACACAAGAACAATTACAGTTTTACTTGATTTCGTTCCGACGGTATGAAATCAAAGTAAATACATTATTGAGTTTTTTAGCTGTCTTTTTGTCTCTCTGCTTCCTTTCAACACTTTTAGCGATTTTTTGTTCCTATTTCAAAATAAACATGCCATGCATTAGCGTTGTGTAGATGCCAAGGTTTCTGGTTTGTATGGCATGAGAAAAGGGAAAAAAAGGAGAGAAAAAAAAAGAAAAATGGAAAAAGCGTGACTCTCATGCCAAAAGCGTGGGACTTGGTATCTCTTGCCGTTGGCACTTTGTGTCACCAATTAGCACACATGCTAAAGTTTCTTGACACATTAATAAAGTTTTATTATTATTATTATTTTGCAGTAGGCACTAATCAAGCACAGGCATTTATAAGCAATTATGGCCGTCGTCTTTTTTCTCGACTGCGAAGAGAATGGTGCATGTAAATGATACTGCATCAACAATCGTGGTGAATGGGAAACCACTGCTAAGTATCAATGTAGAAAGAAATGTAGCTACCAGGACGTTCATACGTATACCTTAAACACAAGGTAACATAACGAAGCCTATGACCATACCATGACGAGAAACCAATATGGCGGACAGCGTGAGCGACTGCCCAACCACGCCACTGAATGGCTGAAGGACTGCCTGCCTGCCTGCCTGCCTGCCTGACCGACCGACTACTGACTGACTCACTGACTGCCTGTCGGTCTAGTGATTGACCACCTGCCAGAAGAACTGACTGACTGACTGACTGACTGATTATGACTGACTGTCAAATCTACTGGTTGACGGATTGACTAACGGACGGACGGATTGATTGACTGATTAACGGACGGACTGATTGAATGGTGTATTTACCTTTAGCGTCGTAAGCCAATTTCACATGTTCTTGGCCCGAGTTGCTGACTAATCGACAATTATCCTTCAGGTTGGAAACACCATCACCGTCCTGATCGTCATCACAAGCATCTCCTACAAACGGTGAAAAAAATGGAATTTATGAGTACACTTGACAGCTGAGGATCCTAAATCGACAAAAAACTCGACAATAAACTGCACAGAAAATGGAACAACTTGTACACAACATTCAGCAAACGGCAACAGAAAAGGAATTTCAGAGACAGAAATAATAAACGGGTAGTTAAGGAGTCCACGAAAGGGCTGAAGTCCTAAAAATGACCAATAAAATAGCATTAAACACATGGCCACAGAAAACGAATTTCAAAAATAGTTTGGATAGAGAGCTGATGAAAGAGATTTAGTCCTACAAATCGACAATAGACTGCATAGGGAATAGAACTGCACAACATTGATGAAACGACTTAAGAAAAGTAATTTAAAATAGAACTGATAGGTGAGGACATTGGACGGCTGATGAATGTTAGTTAGTTCGGGTGGTAAAAGGCCCCCAAAAGGTTCCAGATGATGATGATGATGATGATGATGATGATGATGATGATGACGATGATGATGACGATGATGATAACGAAGACGGCGACGAAGACGACGACAACAATGATGTTGATGATGATGATGATGATGATGATGATGATGATGACGATGATGATAACGAAAACGGCAACGAAGACGACGACAACGATGATGTTGATGATGATGATGATGATGACGACGACGATGACGGCGATGACGATGATGACGACGACGACGATGACGGCGACGACAACGATGATGACGATGATGGATATGACGACGACAACGCTGACGACGACGATGATGGCGATGATGATGATGACACCCTCATAACAAACTTAACTAACATTTTCGTACCTGTGTCATCACTGTCAGCATCTGCTTGTTCGCCATTAGGAAGATCAGGACAGTTATCGTAATCGTTTGGTACACCATCGCCATCCCTAGCAACAAGACCACAACAAAGTCAGACACAGAGTGTAAAGTGAGTTTCTAAATCCTCAATTTTGTTTATGAATTTCCAGCTTTTTGATTGGTTCACTGCACGCAGATTATCAGCGAATAAACCCGGTTTTTTCCTTATAAAGAAATTTAATGTCACGTCAAGTGCCACGGTACTTTACGACTTCACTAAAAAGAATGATAACAACTTTATTCAGGTTTCCGTGTCAGGTTATTTAGCTGTAATACTAATCGGGGACACTACTTAGAAATAAAGGAAACAAATTAACAAAACTACGGCTAAAGGCTATCTAAATACTCGTTATGTAAACTTTACAGTAAAATAAAACAAAAAATTAAAAATTGGATACTAACCCCTAAATAACGATAATTCTTTAACTAAATCTGTGTCTACACAATGTTGAACTACTTACACATCTTACAACAGCTCATAAAACTGGACAAATCTACTTTTCTAATGTTGTGCTTGAATGAGTTCAAATCAGTCGGAGTCCTAAGATTACTGTCAAGCTTTGACCAAGTAGGTGGCCGCAGTTACCTCACAGAGTGCTTTCCAAAGCGTACTGTTTCAAATCGACGTAAATCGAAGTCATTGTTTGAAGAAGTACAAGAAGACGTTTTGTCCAAAAATATGGGAAATATTTAACAAAACAGTTACACCCATAATAATAATACAGTCTTCCTCTTGGATATGAGGATATGAATGTATGTATAATTACACATATTCATACTTGGATAATTAATCTTCATGGATATGAGATGATTATAACCCACTCGGTGATACGCACCTGGTTGGTTATATATTGCCTCACATCTAACACGAGCCGATGGAATAATTGGCCATTTCCGAGTTCTCTTAAGCCTCTTTTACAAAGCGAGCAGGTGCACAACCTTTCATATGAAAATGAATTTTCTTTCACATGCAAACAAGACTCATTTTCATACCAAAGATTGTGATTGTGCACCAGGAATCGCTATCAAAAAGAGGCATAAGACATCTCGAAATCGCCTATTGTTAATTTGTAGAGTAAATAAAGGCCATTATAGGTAGAAACAAAAAAGCTGAAAAGATAAGAATACTTAATACAGCACTCACGTATCTTTTCCTGGCCCGGCAAAACAGTCATCACCATAACCACTATCGTAGGTGGCGGTCTACATATAAAAACAGAACTGTTGTTAATACCTTGCACGGTCCGGGTAAACAAGAAAAAGAAAGAGAAAGAGAAACAGCAACATTTATAGCACCGACTGCTTCGATAGGGTACATTGCTTTCCCGGTAAGGCAGACAAAACAATAAGAAAAACGAACAAAAAAGAAGCTCGAGGACGTAGGCATGTCTCACTGTCCGTTTCAACTTGCTTAAGAGGCTCCAAAGACTAGAGATTTAGTTGTCGAACTAAATGTTATGGACAACTAAAAAACGCTGTGTGTGAGACAACCATTGTCGACAAGTCAGTACGTTTTTGACTGTTTTTCCCGTAGTGTGGAAATGACTGGTTTAGCTGTCGACAACTACCGTAACTGCCTGGTCACGTACTGCGTTATGAGCGTGCGTAGTGAACGGTAGTCTTCCCAAGCTCTCGCTGGCCTGACAGTTATTGACAATTAACACTCCAATGTGTGGAATTCTTGCATCGGAAAGAATTCGTTGTCGATAACATTAAGTTGTCGATTACAAATAGTTGTCGACCACTAAATGTCTAGTCTGTGGAGGCCCTAACAGACCTCGATAATCCTTAACCATAGCAATGACAAGCATTTAATTGCTCCTTACAATAACAAAGAACAAAGATATGGGTCACGAGAATAAAGGAAATGATCACCAAAGAAAACATATCTTGATGTTTAAGCAAAGTTTCCCAACTAGTACCACAAGAAACACACGCAGAACAGAACTCAGAATGTTCAAATTGACAATTCAGCAACGTGACCACTAGACCGCACTAACTCCAAATACATTTTAAGTTCTACATTTCGAAATTGTAGCAACCCACCTGCGCAGCATTAGGCGTCTTAGGACAGTTATCACAAGCATCTCCCACACCGTCACCGTCTGTATCAGCCTGGTCAGGATTACTGGCTGTTGGGCAGTTATCTGTGGCTTCATGAGCTGACATAAACAAAGATATGTTTTAAAAAATGGACCACCATAACCCAGCACTTTACTTTTGTATCGAAGTATATACTTAAAGTTTCACTGTCTTCTCTTGAGTGACCCACAACAGCCTTTTACAATAATGCGGCGTTATCCTAAAGAAGAACAACTCAAAACTTGCCTGTTAATAGACTTCAAACGATTCTGCTCTTCAAAGGCTTCGTTGCTCATTTACGTAACGTTTACGCAACGCCAGTACTCATCCCTTTAGTTCTATGAAAGACTGACCTCCGTAACCAGTGACCAGCAATAGCCCCTTAAAATGGCATGACCCACACATGTTCCTTTACGAAATAACCACCAATAGCCGATTAAATTGCATAATTTACAGTGGACTTTTAAATTGCGTGACCTGCAAGAGCCCCTTTTCATAGCGTGACCTAGAACATCCAATTTAAATTTCGTGACTTGCAATAGCCCATTCACATAGCATGACCTACGACAGGCCCGCCCCTTTAAATTACGTGACAAGCAAAAGCTCCTTTACATCGCATGACCTGAAGTAGCCCTTTAAAATTGCGTGACCTACAACAGCTCTTTAAATGACGTAAGCAACAATAGCCTTTTTAAAATTGTGTGACCCCACACAGCATGTCAGGGCCCTTTAAACCCACTACAAACGCTTTTAAAAGTTTTGTGTATTGTACCATCATTGTCTATATTTGGATCGCAGGCGTCCCCTATGCCATCTCCATCACTGTCCAGTTGATCAGGATTGGCTGTTGCGTTACAGTTGTCACACACGTCACCTATTCCATCTCCATCCATGTCCGCCTGATCCTGATTCTTCACAAACTGACAGTTGTCCTGGATACACCACAACAGAATTTAAAAATCAAACGACAGCCGAGCCTTAATATAACTCTTGAGCTGTAGATGAATTTCAAAATTCTTACCATTTGGAACGAAAACTAATGAGCATTACTGTCTTGTGGTAGATTGTTCAAGGCGGTTCTAACTTTTGAGTCTGTGGGTAAGACCCTAAAGTGTGACCTTTTTTATTGAGTGGTACTTTTTTGAGGTGCTGCAAGCACAAGTTGGTTGTAACTTCTGAGTCTGTCGAATAAATCCAAAGGTGACCACTCAAATAAAAACTATTGAGCGGACATTTGCCGTGGCACTGTTTATTATCCCGTACAAGGCAATTTAAACTTTTCAGTCTGCGATGAAATCCCAAAGCGTGACCATTCAATGCAAAGCTGTTTAGCAGTACTTTTTTATCTTGTCTGGGTGTGCTGGGTCTGTGGATAAAATCCTATGTCGTTTGACCGCTGAAATGAAAGCTACTGTGCAGTACTCTCCTGTGGCTCAGGCTTATATTATGCTGTAAAATGTGGGACTAAAAAGTTTGAGTTCGAAATGAAACCTTTAAGTGCGAGCATTCATTATCAAATAAAGGAGATAAGAAGGATATAGAAGAGTAAAGCTCACCACTCTGTCAGGAATCAAATCGTTATCATCATCTTCATCACAAGCGTCTCCATCTGTGTCGCCATCATTGTCCTCCTGACCCGTGTTGGGTACACTTGGACAGTTATCCTGGAAGGCAAATACCGGGAATCAACTCATCTACTGTCATGGATGTTTTTTCATGTAAAGCCTCTCCACATTCTTTCATGGACTGTGTTGTATTTCCACTACTCTGTTAGGCTGGTTTAAGTGAAATTCGTCATACTGTGTTCAACAACTTTACCAACCCATCCCCGTTTTTTTTTTTTTTTTCGCAGTATGGGAAATGGACCTGGGGGCGTATGGCTGGGTTGCAGTGATCGCCAGCCATGAAGTGATCTAGCTAGGCGCCTTAAAAACTTGGATTTATCAACGTTTCAAGCGATTCGCTTTTACGAAAGGCTAACACTCGAAATACCAGCTTTCAAATTTCTTTACTGTGGCCAATTTACCTTATCAACTCAGATGACAAATCCAATTTTTTGTGTTTCACTTCCCCACCGACGAAGCAAACTTTCTTTAGCAACTAACCCTTTACTCATCTGGGCTTGCTGACTACAGTGGACAGGTCTGGATATCTCAGTGACCCATACTCCATTATCTGTAATTTACTTTTAATTACTTTACCTTATAACAGTTGGACAATGTACAGCTCAGACCGACAGACGGGATTCCATCCAGATCGGGATCAACTTCACATTCTTCTCCATCACCACCATAGCCGTCTTTACACTAAAAGAACACAAAAACATCACTTGAATTGTAAATCCTTTGAGAAAACATACCGCAACTAACTCAAGAAACGAGCTGCCTGCATGTAAGAACCATTTGGAAGGCAAACTAGACTGCAAAATAGTCGCTGTTTCTCTTACAACTCAATTAGACAAACGCATGCCTCACACGCCCGCTCCAGGCAATTCTAAGAATTGCCTGGAACTGTGTAGTAATCTCAGCAAAGATTTCGTTGCAAATTGGTTTCCTTAAAGATGCTTCCCTAAAGTAAAATTGGGCAAACACTTTGCAGTGTTAGTGACAAATATAGTTTAAAAAAGTCATCACATCGCACCTTGCACTTAAATCTTCCTGCACCAGTTTGGGTACACCGTGCATTTTCATGACACGTGTGTGATCCATTGGTGCACAGGTCACCAGGGTAACAGCCCGTGTATCCATCACCAATGAATCCCGGATGACAAGCACCACAAATGAAACTTCCCTGTAAGCAAATATCAAAAGAGAAGAACAAATTTACAGGTACTTATATGCAATTGCGTAATTTTTACCTGCATATGGATGCAACAATGGCAGTTTACGCAAGACGTTTATACGGCTTCTCCAAAACAAATCTTACTCAGGCAGGTAAAGCCAGTTAAATTTGTGTCCGTAGGCACGTTCAAATTGCGCGAGAGGGGAATTACAACTTTAAAGCCTTTAACAGAGGAAGTTCATTTATTTCTTTCCAAGAGAATACCATTTCAGAGGCTAGTTTCTGCCCTCCTGAAACTACGGAATGACTACCGATAGAAACCAATTGCAATGTTTTGAATCTTTTCCTGCTAACGTAAAGATTCCGGAGTTCACCTTAAAATAACACGCGCACTGTTAGGGTTCAACACTCAACTTCAAGCGATTTTCAACTGAGAGTCGTAAGATCAAAACCAATTACAGCTGCGACCAACCACAAACGATGTAAACAACACAATGAACCCACAGAACACGACGCAAATACATGTATAGTTGGCGTAAAGCTCAGAAAAAACGCGCACGAGCAAGACACAACTGTTTTTTTTTTCTTATTGGTTGGAAAAGTGAACAAAGTATTTTTCACTAAACAGAAAACTTAGCAAACTACTCCCGATTTTTACTCCAGACCATTCTACCTGAGTACTGAACTACAGAGTGTGCTATTGAAAGGCGTAAGAAAAGAAAAAACAAACACTAAACCAAAAAACAAACAAACAAATAAACTCACATTAGTGTTAATGCATTGCGCATTAGGATCACAACTGCTGATTCTCTCTTTACACTCATCAACCTCTTCACAAACTTGTTTGGAGTTCTGCGCATCCTCCAGCCCGACGCCTGACGGAGCATTCCCTCGGTACCCATCAGGACATGCGGCACACTGGTACCCAGGAACACGGTTCTCACATTTGTTCGCGTCATAGCAGGGATTGGCACGAGCGCACTAAGGAATGTGAACAGAAACAAGTCTCAAATATGACCACAACAGTACCAACACTCACAAGCACAACTTATAGCTTTAAACGTTTTATTGGCTATGGAGTCTTGATGCACATTCGTGTCACGCCACGTTCTGATTTTAACACTAACAAGACAGCCCAATGGCCATTTTAACCGGCCGTCCTTACCCACCCAACCCCCCGTATTTTTACGTCGCTCAACATACGAACCGGTGACCGTGTGACACAAAAGTTTGACTACAGCGTTGCCAGATTAAACATAGGCACGCAATGTGCGCAGAGCCAATGACGTTTTTTTTTCACAATATGGTGAAATTTATCCTGACAGCCTATGGGACTTTGCACCTCCGGTAAGTCCCACCTTAACCCCTCAGCCCCCCCCCCCCCCCCCCCACCACCACCACCAAAAAGATCTTGTGGGTATCCACTATAAAACCTGGTAATGATAGAGCAGCGTGACTACGCGGAGTAAAGAAACCGAAGAAAGCTCTTTATTTCACGGTTCTTCAAAGAACACAGACAAAAACAAGTAAACTTAAACTTAAACTCACCGTCGAAAAATATTGCATACATAATTTAGGCAAAGATCAGTGGAAAGTTAACAATTTTACTTAAGAAATAAATGAAAGTTGCAGTTGATCCTTTTAATTTCTTACTTCTACCGGCGAATATCCAATACTTTTCAGTGCTCATAAACGGTCAACTTTCTAAAGGGTGCCGTTTTGACGCTCTGCGTGATTTGCGTGACACGCGACTCGCTTTACTTCGTTTAATTTGTAAGGTTTCAGACGTTTCAGTCAACCACTTACGTTCTTAGTACATTGTATTGTCAAAACAGGAGTCTGCCATCAAACGGCGTTTCTTGTATCCACAATATTTTCGTTCGAAATCGGTTTGAACTAGCGTTTATAAACACGACTGAAATAGTTTTGCAAATATATTATTTCCCCTCTTGATTGAAGTTGCTTGCTTTGTAATCAAGTCGGCCACAATAATTTTCGTCTTTTTGCTTCACAAATTGACCAAAGTATGTTTACATTTGTAACTTTCCCACGGTACAAAGTTATTTTTAGCTCACGTGTTTATCTTGAGTCTCAACCTACAGCCGAATAAATTTCGTTTGTTTTGCCTTCGAACAGTACGAAAATGTTCAAATTCAGCTCGCTTTCCAGTAGATCCAACAGGTCTCTATTAGAATGCTTTGTCACATATCTGTTGTTGTTAATCTTTCGGTACTGTTTCGGTCGGTTCGAGATGTTTTAAGTGTTGCGTTACATTCCTAAGGTTGAAATTACAGCTGTCAACTATGCAAATTTGCTCAACATACGCTTTACACTTTGAGCTATGAATAACCCTGAAATAACGTTTAGTATCTTGTAAAGATTTTACTACATCCATCCTCTAATTCCTTGATCACCACTGTGACTTGGATTTTAATACTAATTTCATTCAAGTTTTTCAGTTTTAAGAATAGCTAGCAACAAGCCGCGCAATTTCCGATTTAGTTTTAAATGGGTTCACGTTTTATAACACGCACTCAAAAATGACACTGCAAATTTTAGATTCGCTGTTACCGAGAGATAATCCCGAAAAATTTTATGCTGTTTTACTCTAGTCTTTTCACTATCGTTATTAACTTGGGCTTTAAATACTGTTTCTTTCACTGTTAATTAGGGATCGAAGTAACGTTAATTTCCACATTCTGTTCATACAACATCTCAAATTGGCAAGTCCGTCTTGTATTTGCTGCTGTGGAAATTTGTACTTCAGCTAAGTAAACACAGGACTACAACGCGAATAAAATCCTGCCAGACCTCACGTACACAAAACAGGCATTCGAAGTAGATCCACACTTGCGAATGCAAAACACTTCAAAGCCCGGGGGTGTTACTCCCATAACATTAGCTGTATGGGTTTGTGCCGCTGATAAGGAAAGAATTTCAGTGTCCCGTTGCACCCATAGTCTCACAGAATATCCCCCTAGCCTCACAAATCGTAAGACAGACACGACACTGTTCTCGTATATCGTTGATTTTTAGGCTCTGACAGTAGCCATATGACGTCACTAACGTGACGTCATTGGCTAAAACTTAAAGATCTCTTGTATACCTCATCAATATCAGTACAAGTTTTTCCATCACCCTCGTAACCTTTAGGACACGGACCGCACTCAGACTGACCAACACCAACATTGAGACAACTAACACCAGGGAAACATGTGCTGTTTGATAAGCATGGACCTATAAAATTGACAAAAAGTAACGTTAGATTGAATCAGAGTACCTTTAGTGTTTTGAAAAATTAAATCATAAACCTTTGTCTTTCAAATCTTATCTGGGCGGACACAACGTACAACTGTGACCGAACGGCTCGGCTCGTTAACCTTTTTCAAACTGAATTTTCGTCTATATCTTATTTTGAATTTTATTTCGTGTTACCAATTAGATTACAGTTGATCCACGTCACGCGTGAACGGAAACTCTAAAATTCTAAACAACGTGACGAGTCACGTTCTCCATATTTGGGCATTCGCCTTGTGTTTTCTGAGATTCAGAGAGGGATTTCGAAAATCGAAAGGAGATTCGAATCTGTCACAGATTTTTCGCAATGTTCAGACCTGGTAATGTTAATGCCTTAGGTCGGAAGAACAGGCCATGTAGGCCTCTCCACAAGGAAACGAGAAGACGAATAATTAATCGTTATTTGACTGGAGAGGGACCGACAGCGATCTCCACAGCAGCTCATGCAACTCCTCGCGCTGTTTATTGTATCATTCGACATCATGAAACGTTCAGTACATGTGAGGCGTTAAGTCAAGGGGGACGAAGTTATCCTTCTAAACTTTCGGACGACGTTCTAGAATCTATTGAATTGTTCAAACTAGCGAAACCTAGGATATATGGATGGGAAAATCGCGAAAGATTGTTGAGCAATAGGTTATGCAATAGACGAAGCACAGGTAGCTGCATGAAATTCGATTGAAAATAATCGGCAGTTTCCCGTAGAAAATACCTAAAATCAAAATAGAGTTTGAACAACCTTACCTGTTGTGTATTTGCTGTGTCGTTACCGCTTTTCGGAACTTCTGGAGGCCGTTTTGGGCGATATTCTGTTTAACGGTCGATCTGACGTCTTGTCACGGACTGGCTTTACTTTGACCTGATGTCGCATCGACCGTTAAACAGAATATCGCCCCAAACGGCCTCCAGAGACTCGAAAAAACGGCAAAAACACAGCAAACACACAAAGGGTAATGGTTTTCAAACTCTATTTCGCCTTTTTAGGTTTTTTGCCCGGAAAACTGCCCATTTTATATATTTTGGATCGAATTTCAGCTCCATACAAACAACTCTCGTATTACGCTTTGGTTTAAACTGTGGGCGAAGCGTCGGCTTTGTCTTTAATCAACCTCGCAACCAGGAAAAACTGTCATCAGCAGTTGCCTAACACGGCACATGTAGTTGGTTTTCGTCCACTTCCTTCGGAGCTACCGTTCTTACACAAGCGTTCAGCTCTAAAGTTTGTTCTCGTTTGGTTGAAACAGGATCCCCGCGTCAGCAAAATAATTGACATAATTTCACCTTCTTCTACGTCTAAAACGTTTTTGAACCACTGACGAGAAGCAAACCCCGAAAATAACGCGGTCTTTCGATAAAACAAAGATTTGTCCCGTCACAACCCCTTGCTTCTACAAGGATAGGATCCATTTTCGCAAATCTCAATGAGATCTTCAATATCTCCTTTGTGACCTCCGTTACGTCACTGAAAGTAGCTTGTTCATCTGAAGACTCGGATCACATGTTCAGGTTTCCGTTCACGCGTGACGTAGATCAACTGTAAAAATGCTGGAAAGTTCTAACATGCAAATAAAGTTCTTTCTTAAGGCGGATGGGAGAAAGTAGTGGAAAGAAAAGAAAAAGGGTGGACGAAAGAGAAGCGAGTTAAAGGAGAACAAAAGCACACAGGGAGTTACATGGAAAAAGCAATCAAGAAAGATGGGAAGGCAGAAAGGGAATGAAAGAAACTAAAAGAGAAAACAGGAAGGGTGGAATGTAAAGGTGAAAGGACGTTAGGTGAGAGAGAAGGGAAATTGGTGGGATCAGATGGGGTGATAGAAAGAGAGAATAACATCGCAGCTTGAAAAACAGCTGAATTACGTATAAAATTTACAAGGCTGAAACTACAAATTATGGTTGGTGATTTACAAAAAACAGTGCATTTAAAAAATATAAAAATGGTTTTATCGAACGATTTGTAGAGTCTCTTATTTAGTCTATTGGTGTTGCAATCAGGAGTGTAAAATTGGTGTTTATTTCATAAATTCGCTGTGGATTCGAAGTACTCGAGAAGTAGTTGGCGGAGGTTATGGCTACGGTACTACATATTTCCTCAAACAGCCTTGATGTCCAAGCTTTTCTACGATCACTAGCTTTCAAATGCAGGTCCAAATGCTTTCATTAAAAGGTAGGCATACTTACAGTCTTCACGGGTGAAGCAAGTCTGGCACAGAGAACAGTTCGGAAAACTTTTGTGTTTCGCCCACTCGTTAGCCGGACATGGCCGGCAGCCAGTCTTCATGTGTGTGCTGGAATAGCCATCAGGGCAGCACTGGCATGTCTCAGCACGGGTCTGATTGTTGAAGCTTCCAGGAAGGCAAAGATCACAAGGATGACCTGCCAGCCACAAAACAAGTAGTATTATTAAGACCGATTCCGCTCAACGTTCGAGCAATAAGTGCAAAAAATATTTACCAAAAAACTACTCATAGCACGGTAACATTTTAAATGCTATTTGAAACATCTCACTCTAGTTCACTTGCCCAAGTGACCCCGCGATGAAATTCTCAAGCATTCTCAAGAAAATTGATTTCAAATCTCGTAATAGTATGCTAAAAACGGGCGCCATTTTGTTTTGAACTGACATGAAGCGTCTTTTTAATTGAAATATGGATAACTTCAAATCCAATTTTCTCTCGCGGGGTCAGCTTGGGAGCAAAAGTAACGATAAGTTCTTCTTATCTGTTCTCAAAATGTGACAGTGCTGCAAGTATTTTTTTGGTAACTTAGTTTTTGCACTTACTGCTCGAACGTTGAGCGGAAATGGTCTTAACAATTTCCATAAGAACGCCTGCGAATACAACAACCAAATAAAAGCTACTAAGCAGATTCTGTGGTACTGTTTGTAACGCTGCAAAAGGTTGCTCTAACTTTGAGTCTGCAGATGAAATCCTGAAGCGTGACCATTCAAGTGACAGCTACTAAGCAATACTTTCCGGTGATACTGTTTCTTATGCTGTAAAAGATGTTTCTAAATCTCGAGTCTGTGGATGAAATCCTAACGTTTTAACTTTTTGAGAGGATCAAATATGTTGCAGCACTTAAATGAACACATTTGAACATTACTTCTAAGTGGTACAGTTGATAACACTCAGTCAAACACAGTTACTCAGAAGGCGGATTCACGGCTGAGCGACTAAGTTCCATGTCAAGCATCTTCAATCTATCCCTCGAACGTCCCTAAGTCAAACTACAATAGATAACACATTTTAAAGAAAATTTAAGAAAAATACTTGACATCTTGATTTTAGATCCTCAGATTTTAAAGGAATATGTCTCCCTTGACACAGTATGTGCGAACTGTTAGATTCTTTGGCTGGATTTTTGAGTCAAAGAAAAGTTAAGGGTAGGTATTTTCATCTCCCCGCTACTCCATGAATTTTTGAGCAACTGTTGACTTCGCGAAAATGCTGACATTTCGCGCTACAAATGACATATTCTTGCCTCTGACAAAAAAATATTTTTTGCAGTGCTTTAATTAGGAAAGTTTTAGAAGACATTTCCATGAAGAAAACGCTAGGTTTTCATCGCAAGACATCGCTCGGTAGGTACTATCGGACTGAACACGAACTTGACAGTCCATAATAGCTTTTCTGTCTGTAGATACAAACTGGGTAAATCGACAAATCTTTGCTCATAAGAGACCGACATGCTTGAGTGACGACAAGTCTGGGGCACCCAACGAGAAAATTTATACAAAATGCTAATATAAAGATTTAGCCAAGCCTAAAAGCGGAGCCTGTCTTTTATTGCTGGAACTTGTTTATTTTTAAAAGTAATTACCAATAAAAAAGAAAGAAACGAAAGGAAAAGAATTAAAAAAACTGTGCTCCCTTTTGGATTTGAAATTCAGCCGTCCAATGCCAGGGAATCGCTCTAACCACTCGACCAACCTGCCACTACGTAAAAACTCTGTATTCACTATTATACTTAAAATGGCTGTTTATTGATCGCAGTTCCGTCGACTAAACAGGCGGTTGTTTTTCTGGACCCGCGCTTATCCTCCTGTAAAAACCTCTTTCCGTAGAACTACCGATAGAGTGTGGAAAAAATGGACTGGTTAAATACAAACAATAATTTAACAGATCAATAGGCCCCACGAAAGAAGCTTCATAACATTTCTGATTTTCATTTCATTTCTTCTGCTGCTTTAAAATGTTCATCAGCTAAAGTATCTCTGATATTTTATCGCATCACTGATGATTGTGAGTCGTTGAATCGTTTTCGCTTTGGAGGAAACGGCACATTAGTTTAGCGGCGTATAACATGTCTCACTAATTGTTGAAGGTTGAAATAGCTGAGTCATGCAAACCATACGATTTATCTCTCTCCATGAGCAAAACTAATATATAAATAGTTACAAGCTGCAACATAATGCTGCCAGTTTAAAGATGTTTTCGTCCTTTTTCTGCTTTCTACATGCCGTCGTTTAAGGAGCAGGTGAATCACATGGTGATAAAAAAGAGCCGTGTGCACTCTAAGTTTTAATTAAAATACACCAAGGATTATTATACGTTTGTTAAATTATTTGCGATATATTCAATATGAATATATAGATTTAGCCAAGCCTAAAAGCGGAGCCCCCCTTTTTGTTTTGTCTGTTTTGTTTTTTTTTTTTTGTTGTTGTTGTTGTTTTGTTTTTGCTGGCAGTTAGTAATTTGTGAAAATACTCTCATTCAAGTCGTTAAATAAAAAAAATTTAAGAAAAAAAAAAAAACCTGCTCCCGCTGAGTGTCGAACCCGGCTCGTCTGCGTAAGATGCCATTGATTAGTCCACTAGGCCATGGGCGTTTAACGTTATATTTGGAGTTAATTTTAATACTTATTTCTTTCTTCGTGACAAGCTGCCTATCAGCGTGAAAATGCTTGTGTTTTTCCAGCAAAATGTGTTCGAAACGCCGTAAAAACCATGGTTGTGGACAGAAAAAAACCAAAAAGCACTAGCTCTGCTATATTTGGCGTCGAAACCGCTGCGAAAAGCTGCGAACTCAAGCGGTGTGCCGACCGAGTTTGAACAGAACCGACGAGGCAAATTTGAACTTTTTGCCTGAACTTTATCGCCTAATTTCTTTCGGCTAAATTGAACTTTTCCCCTTCCACCAAAAAGACAACTGAGTGTTCTTTTGAACTTTTTTTTTCCATTAACAAATTTGTTTTTGACTTTTGTTGTCTTTGCTTGTTTTGCTACAACGCGGGTCAACATGCGATTTCGCGCCGAAAACACACGGGACTCAGCACAGGGCTATATCCAGTGTAGGAAGTGTATTGGTAGCCCTGTGGTGCGGACGGACGGACGTACGGATGGATGTACGGACGGACGGACGGACATTTCCTTAGCAATGGAGCTCCGCTGACGAGCTAGCGCGGTGGCTCCGCTAAAAATGCAATTTCCGTTTTACAGATAGTACTAGGGTCTCAGCTAGCACAGTATAAACCGTCCGCAAAAAAGTGACTAGAATCTTATGACCCGAATTTTTGAGCGGCTTTCGTCTTACTGAAAATGCTAAATGGCGCTTTTTCTTACTTTAAAGGATATTTTTTTTTTCATTGAAAACAAAAAGAATCTTTCCTCGTTTGAGAACTAGAGTTATTCATCTTTAGTCCGAATATCTGAGGCGAGCAAGACCTTCCGAATAGTTATTCTACCGAAACCACCCGTTAAGTGACCCTGATAAGTTGATCGTCTGTAACTACTGTTCGAAATTTGCATAAAGGAAGTCATAAGAACACTAGATGAACATTTGAGTCTGAAAGCTTTGACTCTCTCTTTTAGAAAATGGAAAATTAAAATGAGCGTTTTATAGCAGAAAAATTTACGTTCACATGTCGGACAACTGAACAAAGCTCATAAAATCACTGAAAACGACATCCTGGGTAAATAAAAAACGCCTAAAGGTGTCAACAGAGCTAACATGTTACAGAGATAAGATTTTCTTGTTTTAATTGACAGTTAACTTCTGAGGTAGCTTCGCCGGGTTGTAAAAAGCTAAGACCTAAGCTTTTATCCGGAGCCAAGACTCGATTTTTCGAAGGCCAGTAGAAGGAAAATCTAGTAAGTGGTTATAGCCCCTAGACTCAATACTGTAACTTTCCTGCAATTTGCATGCAAACTATCTTTGTTATGCATTTGCTATCCTCATTGACACCGAAATCTGCAAAATGTCATTTCGATAAGTCTTGCAAAACCCGGAAACTAGTGGCGAAATTCGAATTGAAAATTCTATTCAGCTTTGTCCCTGTTCCATTTGATAAGTGCAACAACGGTTTCGTTAAAGTAAAATTCTAAAAGGGGCTTTAGACGGTATAAATACTGTAAACTTATGCCGGTCTTTGGTTGTTAGCTTAGTCAGAATTGAAGGACTATCCTTCTCTCGCAAACTCGGTTATTTAATCGCCTGTCTGAACTAAATTTTGTTCCTTTGGAAGTGAGAGCCAGAAGTGACTGGTAAAGGAAACGAAAAGTTCAAAATACGGCATGCATCAAATATTCCGATAAACTCATTTGCGAAAAGGTCACAAGATCAGCTACTGAGAAAAAGTTGGAAAAAATAATGGAACAAAATTAAAAATGACTTCTCTGATAGTGCAAGATCAAAAAATTATTTTCCACTGCTTCAGATTCTATCCCTCTGCGATAACTGTAAGGAGGATTGGATTCTATGTTTAAGGTAAAGGTATATTTGGTAAATTGGTCATCTATTTAACCGGTTTTTACTATCAATTTCTTTTAAGGCCAATATATGTATTCTTTTTTTAATTTTCAGATGAAGACCCCAGTCTTCTCCTTCGTGTCTATCTTTATATGGATCCTGATGCGGTGGAACACTGCTCGCGCTTACGAGTGTTGCAACTGTAACGCAAACCACATGTAAGTAGCCGACCGTGAACATAACTATACTAACCTTTCTAAGTACTGATAATCCAATAACAAAAACCTGCTTAAGGATAACTTTCAAATGTACCAATTATTTTTATTTTCAGGTACACTGCATTCTGTCATGATACTTTTACTCCAGAATAACTGTATCTCCACACAAATCCTACGTAACTACATCAAACACAAGCACGAAAAAAAAGGCCTTTAAAGATCACAATTTTTTTATTTCTTCAGTTTCCCAGAGACTGCTACAGCCTGGCGCCAAACTTAGTGAGTGGAGTGTACAAGATTCAACCGGTGCCAAATATTGACCCCACTGAAATGTACTGCGAGATGGCAATTAAAGGTGGTGGCGTCACCTTTCTTCCCCGCAGTCTCACCAGAACACCGCACGCACAGCTGATTGTCAGAGCATTATTGCGAGACAAGAAAAACGTCCTGCTGAAGTTGCAGGAAAAAGCTCACCGCAGCGAGTTTTACACCCTGATCCAGCCTCAGCCATCTTTCGCCAACACTGATTTTGGAGTTCTGATCAACAGTTTCTCTGGTTACACTGAACCAAAGAATGCTTACATGAAAGATTACATCTTCTTTGGCATGATTCCAAAATCAGCGGCAAGTAATCGTGGCATCCAAGGCTTCAAATCTAACGGGCGCACAATCCAATTTACAAATTGCAACGCAGATCCCAATAGCTAGTTTGCTTTCATGCCAAATCACGATCTCCAACACCCCAACACATACCACATTGGCAACCTGGTTTATGAATACCGTGGTTCTGGGGTGGAATGGCGCAAGACTGCTGTTTCCATCACCAATCCTGATCGCATGATGCCAAACCACAGGTGCATATTGGAGGCTGTTCCTGCTATACGTCCAGTGACCGCTGGAAGGATGGTTATCACGCCACTGCTATTGGGATTCGTTAAAACCTTAAATTCTCTTTTCCCGCCCGTGATTTTTTGTACCTTTTTCTGTTCTGACTCAATGCGAACATTAAGTTTTATTAAGATAGGTCTTTTTGCTCCGGAGTCAATCTGTTATTAGAATAGTATCGATTATTGTAAGCTGAGAAAAAGCGGGTACATCAAGAGAATTGGCAATGGCAATAAAGAAGTTAAAAGGAAACAGAAAAAAAGTTGCGTATTTTCTGTAGATGATTGTTATACCCCATGATATGGAGGTGGGCGGGGATTACCCATAAAGCATTAGGAATACTGAATACTAGCAACTTATTCTACCAAATGCCATCATGGTTTGTTTAACTCATGTCACTCTCGATTGGCTGATTTATTCCATCAATTTTTGACACAATTTAACTGATTTTACAACCTTTACCTTTACTAAAATTAAAAGTGACTCATCCTCTCTTATCCCAAAACTGACCACAAAAGAGGGTGGTGCAGAATAGCATTTAACCCCGTAGACGTTGACTTCACCCTTTTCATCCACAGATTTAAATGAAAGAATCAAACTAGCTGATGCGTTCAACTCTTAGGACGAAATATTTGACAAAAGAGTAGCTAACGTGAAATCGTTTCCATGATGCTAGCTAACCGCAAACCAAAAATATACTTTAATCGTAATCCTGCTACAGCACTACTCAACAACCACTTCACGGAATAAACTACTACCACTTTCCAACATGTGTATTAATTTAAAAAAGCTACTTAGCAATACTTTGACAGAATATTGTTTATCACCCCCTGCAAGGTGGCAACACCTTTTAAGTCCATGTTTAAGATCTTCCGTGTTGCCATTCAAACAAAGTTACTGAGTAGGACTTTAATGTGGTGCTATTCCTTTATTTCCAGTGGTTTTAAAAAATTTCCAATTATCAATTTTCAGCATCTTTTAATTATCACATTTTCAGCTCAGCAAATTTGCAAGTGGAAGCAGCAATACTGCCATAAGTCCCGTAAACATTACATATGAATTGTTTTCCTTAGAAAACAGAAATGGGGTCAGGAAGCCATGGTTTCACTGTTTACTGTTTGTCTGTACATACCTTTTCCATCACTATATTGCCCCGGTGTACAGTCCTGCTTCTTTCCGTCCTTACACACTGTACCGGGCTCGCAGTCAAAACATTCCTCAGGGCACCACTAACAAGAAATCCACAAGACAAAAATCTGTTACAAGAATAAATCACAGATCTCATTTTCTCGACTGACAATGTAATACGTTAGCCGTCAATAACATTTTTAGGGCACCAACGTATATTCATTACAAACCTAGGCTAAGCTAACAGCGGAGCTCCTAAAAACAAAAAAACAAAAACATTCAAAGCCACTCGTGAAGATAAATACAGTGCTTCTAACAATAAATTGGAGGGAAAATGGCTTACAAAAGACCCTGGTAAAAATGAGAACTGGACTGGACTGAGCAGTTTACACTCACCGTTTCATTGCACTTCACATATGCATTATTATTCCGACAACGACGTTTCGTTCCATTCTTGCACAGCTGAATAGAGGCAAAATCAGACTTCATATGGAGAACAAGATATAATTAACGGAGCAAGGTTGCGATATATTCGGAGATTATTGCCAAATTCTTAACTCTTAATTTAATAGTAAGTTAAAATTCAACTAACACAAAGAATTTCTGGACCTTTTAACCCATCTCTCAAACAATTTGCCCAGATCCTCTGTCCAAGTCAACTTCTGCTTTCCAAGTACGTTCCAGCTGAACAGTTTGCTGCGGTATTGCTCTTAAGCTCCACTTCACCAACATCTTGCAATAAGAACTAATCAACTCTACCCAATCCTCAGCCTCCAATAACATGAGCACTTTTCACCTGCCCATCCCTCGGAACAAGCTGATCAATTTGCCTGGATTTACAATTTCGTACAACTTGCATCTCAACATAAACGCTATTAGCTCCATACACTGCTCTTACAACACATGCGCATTTCGTCTACCCGCGAGTATTCCGTGGGCGAACCTTCTCCACGTCGCTTCTTAGCGTTGCCACCAAGGCAGTAATGCCCAACTGACACCCACCCCTTCCATAACACAAACAGACTTCACCCACCCATCCCTCAGTTAGTGACCCAATACCAAGTCGGCACCCACCCCTCCTATAACATAAAAACATTTCACCTACCCATCCCTCAGGACAAGCTGAACAGTTTGCCGCGGCTCCTTCTGAATATTCAGTAGGTGAACTTTCTCCACAGCGCTTCTCGGTACCATCACCAGGGCAGTAATACCCAGCGGTACAGCCACGACATCGCGGTTTAGTAGTTGAGTTTAAAGCTGCCAAAAAGAGAGAAACACAAAATGTAACCGAAAGATATATTTTCTCACTGTCGTGTGGACAGAAACCCCCAAGGGTGTCAGGGGTTTCGGTAATCAGGAGGGAAGGTTATACAGGGTGGGATGACTGGTCCCACGCCCAACCCCTACCTGGAGGGTCAGGGGGTGTCCCTTGTCATGGCTCCCCGTCATGTCCAATTTGGCGAGGTAGAACCTACCAAGAATCAAGCCCCAGCCAGCATAGCTCTTGGGGATATAATCACATAAGCTTTGCAACCATGACAAGGGGACGTTCCCAGGATGAAGAGAATCATATAGTCTATGAATTATCTTAACAATTAATTAACTACTTTGACTTCAACAACACGAACTCTGAGGTTTATAAAAATACCAGCGGCTGACTTTTACTCTGCCGTCAATCATCTAATATACTTCTTAAGAAACCAAAACCTTCAGCAGATTCGGGTCTAGTCAACAGGTTAATGTTGGAGTTGACCCATGTTCTTTCTCCAGAGGTACTGTGGTCGAAGCCGCAATAATTGATTGATTGTAAAACATATCCACTGGTCGAGTTTTGACTTTAGAGTTGGCATGTAGTAGTGGCGACAATAAGGCAACCACCATGGGCAACAAAAAGATTGAGCGAAGACTGGAGAAGAAGTCAATACATGTAAATTATCGCATTACGTAAAAATCTTTAACGTAATTAAGACGGTCCAGGGCTGAAAGGTTTTTTTAAAGTTAATCATCTGTCTTTCCGTCCGTCCGTCCGTCTGTCCGTCTGTCTATCTGTCTGTCTTGTCTGCCTCTCTCTGTCTCTCTATCCGTCCGTCCGTCCGTCCGTCCATCTGTCTGTCTTGTCTGTCTGTCTGTCTGTCTGTCTGTCTATCTGTCTGTCTGTCTGTCTCTGATTAACAATGATCTTGTTCTGAAATTTCTATGGTAATTTTAAAGCGTGCGCACGATTATAACTCTTAGAAAATGACTTAAATGATACATATTCACAGTTCCCCAACCAAATAAGCATCAAAAGGGACTAGTATGATAAAGTACCGACCGAGATAAAAGGCTCCTAACAGGTAACTATTTGACACTCACTCATAGTGTGCGAGAGATGAGTTTTTTTTTTCTTTTTTCACGCGGCCCTTCTACTCTGTTAGTAAGTGCATAATATGCACATTGCTTACGGTATATCGAGCCTGTGAGGCCAGGAGCCCTAAAAAACACCTCTCCAGTCAGCGGATCAGCCACAATAGCTCCAGTGCTATTACACGAAACATCAAATGTAATATTTAGCGGAATGCTGTCACCGCGTTTAGGTGAGCCACCATCCACTGCAAAGATCAAATACTTATACGTCCACTTCACTGTTTTATTACTCCAAACAACCCCACTGCCATTCTGCACATAGAACTTGGTGGCGTTGATGGTGGGACTGTTGAAATATAAATGAAAAAACAGAGAGGACAAAATTAATCATAGACAAACTGCACAGAGATGATGTTGAACTACAACCCTGGCTAAATGTACTTACTTAGAACAATTACTTAAACGCATTTTATTTTAAAGATAACCAACTGAAATGAGCTACCTACACAATGCATTTTGAGCTGTTTGATGGATTACAAGTCGGGCACGTTAGGCAAGCTTAGAGCCAGCTGTGGTATCACCGTTACAAGTGGTTGGGATAGATAATTAGACCTATTTTAGTTCACAGAGCAGTGGTGGTGTCGGTCTGTCGATCTGAAGGTTGATGCTTCAAGATTGGTCTCTGGCGTTGTGTCCAAATTGCCTCTTTCCACCCAGGTGTAAAATTGGGATCTAGGAAAACGCTGGGGGTAATCCTGCAATGGACAAACATCCCATTTAAAGGGAGGCAATTTAACTTGTAGTTTTGGTCACGCTACAGAAAAGGTTTTAAGCTGTTTGAGTCGATTTTAAGCCATTTGAGAAGTCTGAGACCTTTTTGAAATCGTTTGAGGCTGATTTTGTGACTGAGGCTGTTTTGAGGCCATTTTTGCGCCTCGCTTGGGGCCCCATTTGAGATCCCTGTGGCCCAAGTACAAATTTACCCTCGCAATGTCAATCGTTTTATAGCTTTTGGTTAAATATCAGTTGCATGCAATGCAAGCTCCTCTTTACTTACATTTTCTCCGGTTGGCTGACCTTGTAACGGATTTGTCCATTTACACCACTATCTTTGTCACTAGCCACGGCTGTAAAAAATGCAGCACTTTGAAGCGGAGGGATAGGCTCTAGGTCCAGATTGATATTCACCTCTTGCAAGAACGGGCAGTTATCATTGTAATCATCCACGATCACCTACAGTAAACCAAAAACAACCAATCCAACAAAGTAAACAACAAAACGTCAGCACACACAAAGGGTTCACAGCGGTCAAACGCACGACGCGTGCGCAGTTCCCGCCATAATTTTTCAAAGGAAAATACAGACAAATGTCGAAAGGTTCACTTTAACCGCAAAACTTAACGGCATTTCTGAACACTTAAGGTTTTTACGTTGAGTATGTGTTGGAAGTGAAGTATCTTTCACGCACAAGTTTTGCCGACGTGAAATTCGGTTTGCCGGGACATGTCAAGTTCTGCATCGTTTTCATACGAACTTCGCGCTCGTAAAACGTTTGAACTAATTCAAACGTTAAGGCTCCGAAAGACCGCAAGTGATGTAACTTTTTGCATTTGACCGCTGTGAACAAAAAGAGACTAGTACAGGTTCCCTGCGGTGTTACACGCAATTACAGCTCTCACGTACAAAAATAGGCAGTTCCCACAAAAGGACCCAGGGACCTAACATGTCCCCAGGGCAAGTTGCGGGGACTAGTCATGGGAACAATTCCCCTCCTGTCTGCCAACCTTCAAGCCCCAATAAGATCTTGGACTTTGCATTTGTTGTCGCAAAGTTAAGCTGAACAACATAGCTGGACTCTTGTGCCAGCATTCAACTTTCACTTCCTGCGTCAACTCATTTGATTGGACACCTAATTTCGAAAAATTGTTGGCAAATCCCATCTTTATGGAAGTATGCAACCGATGGAATTAAGCAAGTAGGCAACCGATGGCATGCAAGCGATGCAACCGATAGCATACCTATGGCACAAACGTTGTACAACTGATGCAATCATGGCATCTAAAACAAGCCTACGATTTGCAGAAGGTTAGTAAAGCAACTATAAGTTGATCAAGATTTATTACCAAGATTTGTTTTGTTAAGATTTCCTACCTTGATTGTAATATTTCCTGTCCACCTCTTTGAAGTATCAGTTATTCTCATATATAACTCATAAGACGTAGTGGCTTCATAGTCCAAAAGAGCCTTCAATGTTAGTGCAGCTGTGGGCGTATTTATTGAGGGGAACGACTGAATGCCTGTGGACACAACCAAAAAAAGACGTCAAAAAAGACATTATTTATTCGAGTGTTAAGGCTGGTTTCCACATGATCGCTATGATTGCTGCGATCGCTTAAAAAAAAGTTCAGCGATCGTTGCGATCATAGGGAAACCACTCTTCAGCGATCGCATGCAGCGATCGTTGCGACAACGATCCCTGAAATAGACCTCAGTTCTATCTCAACGATCGTAGCGATCGTTGCGATCATATGGAAACCACTCTCCAGAGATTGTAACGATCGTCGCGATGAAAAATATACCGGAATGCAGTACGTTGCTGTTTGTTTCAGGTCCTCTCGGGCATTTTTTGAATTCTGTAGCGATCGTAGCGATTATATGGAAACTTGTAGTCGTAAGGGTCGCTCAACGTTTTTGTAGCGATCGCAACGATCGTAGCGATCGCAGCGATCATATGGAAACCAGCCTTAAGATAGCCCTAGTTTATGAGCATATAAATTAGGTCTTTAAACTACTCAAGACAGTCATTCGAATCTGTTAATTGGCATTTTTAGACTGCTTCACATGCCTTCTGAACGCTGTTGACGGTAAATAACCTTGTTACACTCCAGGTGACCAGTTCAACAGTGTCGTTAAGCCCTGTAAACTTTGCTGTAAATTTTAGAACCAAAGGTAAAGCTTCTGAGTCCCATACAGAAGTTGAACCCACGACCTTCAGTACACCTTAGATCTTCGCTGCAGAAATGGTTACAACATTCAAACAGTGCATGAAGGTCAGATTGAAGCAGAGATGAAACACAAGATGAATGAAAAGAGTAAGGTAAACACAATCAATGCTTCTAAAGATGGTCTTATTATCCAACTTACAATCGCAACTTTGTGTTTCTTTGTTTTCGTTTGATGTTGAGATACATGCCCCAATCAATCCAAACTATGGGTTCTATTCCCACTGGTCAAAAAAACAAAACCACTTGAAATCAGGCAGATTATCTGTTTTGAATTCTTAAAACTGAATCGACGTTTACCTGGTGCAACAGTCGGTATTGGGTTCACTGGATCATCAGTAGCGTTAGGACACAACACAACAGTCTCTCCATCAAGGATGGTGGAATTGGGTGGGGCAGGGGTGCTCGGGGGAGAGGGTGCAGTATATGCACCACTTTTAACTTCAAACCGATCTTGCTCATTTCCTGACAGGATCTCAACGGTGTATGGCCCAGTTGAAAATGCATCTGCCACGCTAAACACCTATACAAAAAACAACACACGCGATGAGGTTGAATAAGGCCCCTGGGTCGCTTGAATACAAATTTGAGATGTGATGAAAAAACAAACTAAAAGTGGAAGGAAACTTTGATCGTTTTCCTTAACTGCATCCTGATATTGTGAAATGTAAGCGAAACTCAAATGCACAAGTCTCCCAGCAGGAGAGAAAGCCAACCTTTCAAACTTTCTCAGTTGGCTTCAGTTTTCAAATGCTTCTAGTTTAGCAAAATTAGGTGGTAAGTCATTGCCTTGATTTACAACCTTTTCTTTATTATCCCACAAACCATATCTCGCCAAAACGTAACTCACTGAGCATTTCATTAACGTGCGACCTTTAAACTTCAATAACAGGGGTCAGTTGGTCTGACTTTTTCAAGTTTAATTCCACGTTTTCATACTGGCTATCCGTAACCAAGCACATGCAATACAATGGCCATTTTTCACAAAACTGCATCATTATTTCAAGGCTAGAATTGACTGAAACGCGTTTTTTTGGCTTCTCAAAGTGTAGAATACTACAAGTAATTGCAAAATTGTTTCAAGAGACACTTGCTATATTTCCGGTCATTTCTGACATTCTCATAGTCAACAAGCATAACGACATTTACCTCAATCCCCCTTATCAATGTTGTTGTGGATTCAAAGTAACAAACAACAGCAATGAAAGGGGGAGAGGGGTCAGAAATGTATCTACATTTTCCGATTGTTTTCAAGAGGGTGTTTTTAAACGGAAATCCCATTATCAAGGAAGGTGTCTTAACAATTTTGCAATTGCTTGTGGATATATTTGACACGTTCGGTTCCCTTCAACACCTCACCTGGACAATTGAACCAACATGGATACTTTCACTAACATTAGCTATGTAGTCACGTGGACGAGGATCATCCTGCACGAATGACACACCACTGGACTGGAACAGAATACGTGAGACACAGGGATATCTCTCCGCTATGAACACATCCAAGTGGTACTGTTCATGTGTCTGGAACAAATGCAAAACATGCAAGAACAGGGTAAATGAGGTACAGTAGATTCCTGTTTTGTTTGGAACATCGGCAGAAGCAAAAACGTTTTTCAGAAGGTGGGATTTCAAAACTGCCAATGATAAAACAATGATCCAAGGAAAATGGGACTCTGTTCAAGACAGAGAAAGGCTTTAGACAGCAGAAATCTTCTATACTCGTAATCCTTTAACCTTGCTACGTGAAACACATTTATTTATCCCAGACTTGGACTTACTGAGTTTTTTTAGGAGCCCTCTGGAGATTTTCGCCCTGAAAGCATCAGAATAGTCTACTTTACCAAGACCCCAGAACAAAAAGGAATAAAAACGCACTGATAGACTACGAGCAGTCTCTCTTTCCGCTCAGGGATAGTCGAGCGAAACGAACAAGCGAGCGAGCGAGCGAGCGAGCGCGCGCGCGAAAATAGCCTGCCGCATTGTTACAGGACGCGCGTTTCAAGCCGAGTGTAGCGTTGATGTGTGCTCGCAACACTCACGTATTAACGCGGCAGGCGATTTTCGCGCGCGTTACGTAACAATTCGCGTTCGCTCGCCTGATCGTTTCGCTCGACTATCCCTGAGAGGAAAGAGAGACGGCTCGTAGTCTAAGGAACTGAAGTGCAAAATGACACAATAAGCAGAGTTGTGAATTGCTGGTCTTCTAGTTTAGAGTTAAAAACACCGCCTTTTGACACTATCTAAGTATCTTTCCTTTTCATTTTGTAAAGCCACGAGGTCTCTGATCGTTCTCTCCATAAGGTCTCTTGAACGTTCTCTCCAATTTTTTCCTATTGTCTCAAAAACAGACTCACATACCCTGAGAGATAAGCTGAATGTCTCAGATGGCAATGAACCTGTCACGTGACATTTTCCACCGACAACTGTTCCACCTTTAGGAACTATAGAGCCACCCCCTGCTGAGATAAAACAGAGAACACGTCTGAATACTGTCACAATTCTATTACTCACATAGCACTTACTGTGGGGCTTATTAGGCTTAGTAATGGCAGCATTTTAATGACGCCTCATTTCTTCCAGAGGGCGAATGGTGTAGTGGTCAGCGCATTGGACTTCAGATCTGAAGGTCGGTGGTTCGACGCCCAGCCCCTGCCATCGTGTTGTTTCCTTAGACAATAAACTTTACCCCACATTGTCTCTCTCCACCCAAGTGTATAAAATGGGTACCAGTGACATACTGCGATGGACTAGCATCCCATCCAGGGGGGAATAGCAGTTGCTTTATGCTACAGAAACCGGGATAAGCTCCGGCCATGTGGGCCTCCTTGGCTCGTGTGCGACCTTACCTTACCTACCTCATAAATTTCTTGCAAGGCTGCGACCCTGCAGTACGAGCCACATACATGCAAGCATAGAGCGGTTTTCAATTGAGTGTCGAAATTAATTCTCGCTTTGCTTTTGTTCTGCTTTACTTCGCTCTGTGATTGGTTAAAAAAATCTGACGCCACTTTCTCGACCAATCAGAAGTAAAACTCAAAGCAATTGAGACCTGCTCGCACGCGTTTTCCCGCGGTTGGCGCCGGTTGCATGTACTTCCTCCGAGTTCTGATTGGTTCATAAGGTCATTTGAGTCTGTTGTGATTGGCTGAGGTTACTACTTTGGTTTTGGTTTTACGACACTCGTTTGAAAAGCGCTCTAATACATAAATAATTTGCTTAGTAACGCGGGTCAGTAAATGGCAGCATTTAGCTGAAGTGGACCTGCTATAACTAAAATATGATTAAACAAGTTCTAAAATAAAGACTACACAAACATTAAAGTCTAAATATATCATTATAAAGAATAATTGAATTATTCAATTAATTAATAAGAGATTGAATCTTAAAATACTTAAAATTGTGCCAGTCTTTGCTAAAAACAAAAGCAGAGTCATTGAAAGATATGTTTTCAATAATTCTTGAGGAAAGTCAAAGTTTAAATTTGGTATGCTCTTCTACGTTCTTACTTGACTGCGGTAAATTATTCCAAGTTACTGCTGATCTATACTTAAAGGACAGTCTTTCAACGCCAGAAATTAGTCTGGTCAATCTCAGTTTTAAATTATGTCTTATGTCTCGTGGATTAGAGCTTTTGAAAATAGTAGCTGCAACCTGTTTCGGAAGTTCTGGTAGTAAGCTTTGTGTGCTAAACAAAGCAGTAATTTTCACTGTCTACGCTTTAACAGCAAAGCTAGAAAAAAATCTATTGGTTCACAGATATATTTTGAAACATTACCTCGCCAGTCAAAACTAGAATCGAAAAATAAAATACTTCACTAATTTTTCACTGACTTCGAGAATGTCCCTGACTTTAATACATGTTTTCCCTGACGTATCCCTGACTGTTGCAACCCTGTCTTGCTAAGGTGCCGGTGTTGGTAAAATGTTAAGTTATTAATTATAGTGTACAAGTTAATAACTTCTTACACAGTATTCTTTTATCTGACGCCTAAAAAAAGAATATTAACGGTACTGACAATAACGTTTCTGTGATTCCTAGGAATGCAGGCTGTAGTGCAACTTACCAGCACCAGCCAAACTGATAGTTCGGCATGGAACACTAGTTTCTGAGGGATCAGTGAAAATCTGCACTACAAGTTTCTTGTCAATGTATACCCACAGCTCTTCCCCACCAGAAAATGCCAAATTTTCCTCGCCAGTAAAGTTGAATGTTGTACGTATTGCAGCAGTGAATCTAAAGAGAAAGGAGAGAAAGAAATGAACTAGACTTTAACTTGTTTATTTATTGTGCACTTAATAGCGTTATCCGTGTTTATGTGATACACATAAAAATTGCAGTGAACGTTGAAAGGTAAAATGTTACATGACAAGAACAAAAAGTGGTATTGGTTGTTGCAGACCTTTCTCAGTCAGACCAGGAAGATGGAGGAAGATATCATGGGTGTTCAACGCCTCCTGGCCTTCAACGCAGGCATTCTTTGAGCTCATCATTCTCTCCCACGTGGCAGAGGAACGGATTACGCGACGAGGCCTAAGAACGTCTGCGTTGGAGGCTTAAGGCCCCATAAGTGGTCATTATATAAAGGGGACACTGCTAATTTTAGTTAATTGATGTGAGTGACAAACTTTTACCATAATTAAACACCAAGAAAGAAACCCAGTGGGCCTATTTTGAAGCATTAACGACAGCGTTCAGCACAGTCAACATTTTTGCAACTTTTGCAATTTTCTTTGGCCCCAATTTGGAACGGGGGAATTAATTGTGATGGTTGACCCCCATGCCTCAATAATTTGTGCTTATTATAGAAATGAAGAGAAGAAGACACCGTGCAGTCTTACTCTGTATGAATGAAATTTGCAATGACCAACTTGAAATATATGCATCACTAAGATACCAAAGAACCCCCCCCCCCCTCCCCCAATAAAAGTCACAATGACTGTGGAAAAATAACGGCGGATAATCTAAACTGCATTGCACGTATGGCTAGCCTGCGAGTAGATATCTCCTGTTCCTTCCTGCTGCAGATGTGAAGATTACGCAGGCTAATGCATTGCTATCATACCCTTAGATACTGAAGCTTCGTTTAAGAGCTACAATTACTGCCTCTTCTTCTTGCAAAGGTTTACAGCGAAGAAATTGTATTTGTGATATCCTAGAACTGTGGGTGCAAACCAGTGTATAAAGCATACCCATAATTTCTTAGCGCATTCGTGTAGCAGTCTTTCTGTCCTTCAGCTCCAAATCCACGTCCATCAACAGGGAAAAACTTGTCATTGAAATGCCGAAAAACTGGATTACCATTGGAATCTGTCTCAAGCTGCTTTGCTAGCTCAAGGGACTCCTCGTAGTGCATGTTTCTGCCGGACTCACTTCTGAACCACTGTGAAAAGCTATCACTCGTGGGAGAGTTTGAAATTGCCAGCCAACTGCCATAAGGACTGTGGATATACTGGGGATCCTTGTATGTGGTGTTGCTGAATGCACCAAAGCCAGTAAAATCTACATCGGAAAACCTGAACACAAAGGAGACTTTAAGTCGCCTGGCGTGCTTTTCTCGAAAGCCCAGAAACTTTTCGGGCCAATTTCGGGCACGATAATTCCTTCACTGTATCTTGTAAACAAAGACGTTTGGAAGCATGAAACTTTTCTAGAAGTTGAATGTTCCTTATCTTACAGACATGTTAAAATAACGGCTTTGTAGAATGAGTTGTTTATATTTTTACAAATGGCTTAACCTTTTCGGGGCTGTAATGTTTTCGGAACTTTCGAGAAACCTGCTCCTGATACGCCCTGTACTATTACCCTACAAATTCAACTCAAAACATATAAAATAAGACACCAAACAAAGTGATATAAAAAATGCATCAAAATGGCAAAGTCACTCAACCAAATCGAGCTCAGATGAAGTTAGCAATGGTTTCTTTTAATGGACAATAATTTTGTTCAGATTCAAAGATTGAACTACCAACCTTGAGAACACACCGGAAAATTTACCCTTTTGCTTTGACCCAGTCCACGTGACTACGTAAAAACGTGCACAAGTCAAGCTTCTTTTCTGTCGTTATTTATGTCCTTATTTAAATAAGCAGGCCAGGATGTTGAAAACTGTATTTGCACAATGATGCAGCACAACTACACTGAACAAAAAATGAATGATTCACTTACCGGAAATCATAATACGTTATGTCCAAATAGTAGTTGGAACTGTTACGCGTCGTGTTGGTAACAGCTATGAAAGAAAAAAAAAGGATCATCAGAGACTTCTAACAATCTACATTTCAACTTGAACCTACACCAAACTGAAACTGCAGTTTAGTTTCCCTGCAAACTGTAAGATATCTAGGTCACTTTTACAGACCTAGTGAAGTAGACTATTAACACAATCAAACAAAAATTGACCCGATCTTTTTCTTTCTTTTTTTCAATCCGGGAATCATCTTTAAGCTATGAAAAGTTACTCTACTTTGTGAGACCGCGTATAACATACTAAGTCGCGTCGTCCAAAGGAAAAGTCTCTATGGAGTGTGTTCATGGCGGCCATGTTGGAGGAGCAAAACAATAAAATCTATTTGCATAAAAATAAAAATTTTTTCCCAGTGGAAACGAATTCTATTGTTTCCTCCTCCAGCATGGCCGCTGCGAACACACTCTATAGCTAAGAAAAGCCATTGTCTAGTCTAGTTAAATAACCTAAGATCAAAGAAGTTTCAACGGTGCCAAGTACGAACTCTTCAACTGTTAGGGGTTAACAGGAACCCCAATGTTAGTGCAACCCTTGCTAACATTTTAATTCCCAAAAACATGCAAATTCTTATCACTGGTTGAAATAACCTTAGTATGTTAGTAGTTGAGAGAAGCTGCTTGAACATCAAGACAGTTTGTATGATTTATCTTGTTCTTTCTGGCTTAAAGTTGGATTAAAGACAATTCTAATTTTTATCAACTCTTCCAGTGCTACTATTTAAAATAAGTTTAACAGTCAATCAACGATACGAAGTTTGGATTCTCTAATCTCGGAATCATAATAAATTATAAAAAGTCTACTTTGGTCTGCCAAATGAAAAACCAAAACAAATGGAAAGACACTGTCACATCCAGTAAATGTAGCAAATATGACAGAAAAATGTTGAGAATGGAAGAGTTATTTATTCCCCTCTGAAAGATGCAAACAATGACGTCAACAAAGATTTAAGCTGAACTGGGGGGAGGGGGTTGATCACAGGTAAGCAAAGGTTGTCCTTTAACAGAGTCCTCAGAGTTCTAATTATCAGAGCAAATCTGTGCAAACGGTGGACTTACCCTTCCCCTCCAGAGTAGTAATGCTAACTTTCTCACTTATGGGGGTGGTCTGGGTTTCAATTGACCCGAGTCCTGCATTATCATTGGGTATGGTTGTTCCATTATACGCAGTAACAGTCATGGTCAAGTGGCATGTGTAGTCAATACCAGCCTGGACACCATCAGCTTGTGTAAACAGGATAAACTCGTTTTGGGTTGCACCAGTTAGTGAAGGAGCATCTGCACTGACACATGTCACATTGAAGAACACTGATATGACCTGAAACGCAAACCACGTGTTACAAGATATCGTCTACACTGTGTGACGTTTTCAGTGACCTGAATTATAATTGTGCTTGCAGGCTGCCGTGCGGTAAGCTAAACAAAACATTTTACGGTTAGACTATGAGCAGTCTTTCTTTTCGCACAGCACGGCTCGCCATGCGCGCATTTCGTTTCCACGCGCAGGCGATTTTCGTGCCCTTTCGCGTTTTTTTTAGTTTTGCTCCACTATCCCTGAGCTAAAAGAGAGACTGCTCGTAGTCTATTTCAAGCTATAATGATAATAAAGCCCAAGCTGACCACCACAAAAACCTAACACATGTACATTGTCCCAGTGAAGCTTTTCCATTTACTTAAAATGATACATTCTAGCATCGTTTGGATCAACGAACAATGATATAAATGTGATGGTAAATTCTAAGCCTGGTGAATATATGAGAAAAATTTTTATTCAGTCAGGGACACAGGCGACTCGGAAAAAATCCGAGTTCTCCCAACAGGAGTCCAACCTATGACCCTCTGGTTACTAGTCCAGATGCTATACCACTGAGCTACAGGAGACTCGTAGGAACTAGGGCCCTTAAACTAGGTTCAAGTGACAAACGTCCATGTGACGTCCAAATGTTCAGGTGACGTTTGTCACATGAACCTGGTTTAATGGCCTTAGCTTCGACGAGTCTCCTGTAGCTCAGTGGTAGAGCATCTGGACTGGTAACCAGAAGGTCGTAGGTTCCACTCCTGTTGGGAGAACTCAGTTTTTTTCCGAGTCGCCTGTCATTCGCTGAATAAACAACTTTCTCGACTTTCAACCAGATAACACAATTCTGACTAATGACTATTCAGAAGCTACAGCAATATTAATCAAGTTTGATCACTTGATTGAAATCTACCTAGCAGTACTTTCTGGGAATTTCTTTGTTTTTAACCTCGAACCTCTTTTCAATAAAAAAGGATAAGTAAGATACATTGATATCCTTTAAGAGTAGCCCATTGCCTGCTTGCTTTATTTCTGAAGTAGGGTTGTAAATGGTTTCAGTAACATGGGCTGTTTTACAAGGCAGGGTTGTTGGCCCTGCGCTTAACCCCCAACCTGGAGGGCCAGGGCACTGTTTAGTGTGGCCCCTCTCCCGTAGACCAATTCAGCACCTTCCAGGAGCATAAGCTCTAGCTGACATAGCTCTAGGGGTCGTAAGGGCACGCAAGCCTCCCTGCCACAACAAGGCACAGCACCAGGGGGTCTTAAGTGCCACTCGGCACGAAGAGGTTGAGTGAGTGAGGGTTGTAAATAATGGCCGGCCCACTGCCCATTTCCAATTCCCCAGATATGATGGACCACCTACTGTAAGCCTGAACCTACAAATTTGTGTCATACATGCTTTAGCTTCTAAGAATTTTTTGTTTGCTTTATAATTTTCCTTGTAATACATATACAGGTGGTTAATAAGTACAGTTTTTAGGCCATAATCCACCAATATGCACCGCTAAACAACACTTGCAATTTTGTAGGAAAGCATGCACCCAAAAACCCCAGAGGCTACGTCTTCAGTCAAGCACAAGTACTTTGTGTCGTAGACCGTTGGAACTTCATTTTCAACTAGTAACCACATCCCTGTTAGAGATGTTTACTTACTGATTATAGTTCTCTTAATCGGGGAAGAAAGAGATGATAACGAAAGAAAAAGAGACATACATTTGTTATACTCCATGTATCCACAAAAGTGTTGTTTTTCTCATTGTTCAATGCATAGGGTGGATAGAGCGCTGCCGCTCTGTCCCAATCCACTCTGAGTTGAAAGTCTCCTGGTGCTGAGGCAGAGACGTTAACTGGAGCTAAAGGGGGAACAAAAAAAAACAATTAGTAATGTTGACAAAGCAAAACCAAATAGAAAAGACTGGTAGGAAGACTCATTATCATGAAAAAAAAGGAAAACTTAGATCATAGAAAAAGCCTTAGTTTCAGACAGACCTCATTTGCTTTGTACAAAACGGGAAAATCTTCGAGAGTTCTACTTGACACAGCTTGAGTATAACGGCTAACAGCAACCATGTTAGGCTTCTTTAACACCGGCCAAATGAGAGTAAGAGTCGACAAAAATGTAAACCTTCAAGATGGCATTGGAGTTGCCAAGAGCAAGGAAAAGTTTTAGGTCAAGCAAAACTGAGATTTTGAACAGAAGACAAACAAACTGAAGTATTTAACTCACTGATGACTAATTTCCCATTAGTTTTCAAAGCTCAGTTGTAAAATGTTTGCAATAGATGTAAATGATTCCTGGCCCACAGTCCACTTCCATAACTACGAATCAGGTTTTGCTAAAAGAAGGCAGACCTCAAAACAAGATCCCTAGCCAACGTCTCAACCTGTGGCCCAGCAGCCTACAAGCCAGTCCAAGGCCCAATGGCCAACGCTTGAGAGACTTCACGTCAGGGCACGGGTAAACTAGGAAACATTGCTGCGGAATCATTTTTAGGGGGGGGGGGTCTTGTTGTTTCCTCTATGTCTAAACTGCGAAACACAGTTTACCAAAGCAACGATTGCATCCGGAAGCAACAATGTTTTTGACTAAATTTAATAACATTGTTTTGTTTCCGAGATGCAAAATTTGCTTCTGCGACATGTTTCTCGTGCAGCAAAACTGGAAAACATCTGCTTCCACAACAACGTTTCTGCAACGATGTCTTCCTACAATGCAGTTTAGCCAGGCCCTTAGGATGCCAAACCCAAGATCCTAACCATGCTCCAATGGGATTTTGACTGGGCCATAAGCTGAGGGGTGAAGGCTAAGAAGTGGGCATGGGCCATGGGCCACAACCCCGCTTTTAACAAAGCCCTTATTTAGCATGGAAGGGCACATTAAACTACCACAACTTTACAAATACATACAGCATGTGAAATCTTGAACGGGGTGATTTTCATAAGATCCTCCTGGGTAAAACTGTACTGATGCAACTCGTGCTGGGGAGGCACATACTGCCGCTCTGCTAGAGGACAGAGCATCAATAACAGAAACGAAGGAACTGTATACATTGCAGTCACAAGCTAACTGATTGGTACCGCTGAAATCCCTGTAAGATAACGAACGAAATAATGGTCATATAGCTTTTCCACTTTCAAATACGCCCAAAATCAAAACAGGGGAAAGTTCTTTAAAATATCCTTTCAAATGATACAATTCTGGAAATCAAATTTGGTAAGCTTCTGCTGACTGCTCTGGTCTTGCTTAGTATTTCACGGGTGAAAACCTAAAGGACAGAACCAACTAATATAGCATAATGATCAGCACCATAGAAAGCCTACAGAAGTAGATTTGGACGGTTACATCTGAGGATGTCACCTACAGGCTCAAAAGTGTGTAGGATCTTTTTCAGCAGCACCACATGCAAGAACGTTTGACTCATTGGTTAATTTAATGACAAACGGATAGAATTTTATCCACTCACCGAAAAGGTAAAACACATTAGTGGCTTCTGGAGTGAAAAGGTTAATGTAACAAAAACTAATATCTAGAAAGCTGGAATATTCGGTTTGTCAAAAGCGCGGGACGAACAACATCGTGTCACAACGAACCTAGTTAATATAACCTATACCCGCTACGAGTCTCCCAGTAGCTTGGTGGTTAGAGCGTACGACTGGTGTACGGGAGGCTGTGGATTCGATTCTCGCCGGGGACTCCAAACGTGAAACAAAGACACTTTCCAAACTTTAAAAGAAACTTACCATCTTTCTTTCTTTAATAACAAGAATATCTAGTTGAATTTACTACAAGCACAGAAAAAAACCCTGCGTTCCATTTCCAGGTCGTCTATTGACGCTTTGAACAAGCAACACTATCGGCTCAGAATACGATGGATAAAAAAGGCACAGCAGCGCTCCTAGCCCGAAATAACATTGGAAGTAGTGTGATAAGAAGCGAACGACCATAGAAAGTCTAAAGAGGTAGTGCTTTACATCATAAATATTTTGAAAAAGATAACACAAACAATGTAACAAAAGGTCAATTTCCAGCATTTTTACTTACAATGTATTGAGGTTTGCAAGTCTACCAAAACAGGCTTGTCCAATGTTCTCTATCTTGTTATCTCTCACATTACTAAAATAAATTAACATCATCATCATCATCATCATCATCATCATCATCATCATCATCATCATATAATGAAAACTGTGCATCTGAAGTGCTGTAAATAACATGAAAACAATGATGAAGGAGTCATTGCCAAAAAGCCCAAAAAATGCAGTTGGAAGCTTTCAGCACTCCAGAAATAAAAATTTCATTATTATGCATCGTTTTACTTGCGTGCTATGTAGCAAAATCGTTTTTTTTTTAAAAGATCGACTGATAATGTAGTCATCGAGAATTGGTTATCACGTCAGTTTTTTAGTTGTTTAGCAACACAGCAGTTGCAGGAATAGGCTTTAAAAACCTTAGACGACTCTGAGCTCTACTAATCTGACATGTGATACCTCGGAAAAACACAATTACCAATACTCTGTACGTGAATGCTTATAACTTTTTAGCCATGAAACTTTAAATATCAGCGACAATTGAGCATTCAAATATGAAATACTTACAGAGTATGTAGCTGTGTTAAAGATGGCAACGTTGGCAGGAAAACAATCTCGTTATTTTGCAAATATCTAGTATACAAATACAGAAAAGCTTTTGTTAAGTTAATTTAATGATAAAAATGCTGGACGATATATAGCAACAAAGCCTACTAGTCGCCCCAGAATTGCCTTCACCTAAACTGCTTTACTAGCCATATCATTAAACTAATGTAGCAACTAAGGTAAATCAAAATCAACGATCACATAGGCATGGGGAGTGGCAAAATGTTCACTGAATTTTTTGTTATGGTAAAATTTTTGTTGGGCTTAAGTTTGATATAATTATGAGGGTTAAAAGCTAACTTAAATTTGTCGAACATTCAATAATTTATTAAATGCTCCACTCTGAACTTCTGCAATTTCATTTTGTCCCAGGTTCCTTTGGAAGAAAAACCATTTTAAGAAATGCGTTTAATAGAAAAGATCAATCAATCAATCAATCAATCAATTATTTGCCCTTTTTTTTCAAAAATGAGTTAAACTAAAAAAGTACGTAATATACCAAGGAAATGACACAACAGCTATCAATAAGTACATTAGATCCCGTTAGAACTAAAAAGGCAACTCAATAACGCCACCTGCATTCCAACTTAACCGGATACCAAGCACAAACATGGACTCTCTTTAAGAAACACATGAGAAACCTTACAACCTGTGAAGGTCCTCAGAAAGCAATAAACAAGACGCAATGGTACAGGATTAGAAGCGGAATCGTTCGAGAAATAGTAGGAGAGGAATCAGCGACACAATAGCTTGACAGGCAACACCTTAACTAGTTCAGGCACTTAAGGACGTTCGCGCGAAAATCTTCTACAATACAGATTTTTGTCATACTTTTGCTACAGTCAGATAATGAGTTACCCATGTCAAAAATGCAAAACAATTGGGGGGTCACCGACTTCGTTTTCGAAATAAAGCGCGTGGAAAACTACCCTAATTTTGACAAATCGGTTCTCGTAACTCGACATAGAATAACGGCTGTTAGTTGAAACATATTAAAAATGATTCGCTGTAGACCCACTTTCTCGGGTCAAATTTCAATTAGGTGGGTCTGTCAAGTAAATAATTTGAACCGGTGTCATCCTTTCAGTTAAACTCAACCTTTAAGATCGGCTTCTGCCAAAACCGTGCAGCTAAAATGGTAGCGGAATTCGATGACGCGTGGGCAGAATAATTGAAAAAAATCAAACTTCCACAATACAGATTTTCTTCAATTTTTCAGGAAACGTAGATGATCGATGAAGAAAGTGATCCATCAGAAGAAAAGCTGGGGTCACCGAACATTTAAGAGAGTTAAACCCGTCCATAGATTCTAATATGCCCACTAGCGCTATATATCTCTACATTTCTTCAACAGCGCGCGCGCTCTATGCATGACGTAGCATGACATCGCAACGTGAATTGCGTGCACGGTAAGGATGCGCAGAAACAATTAGCGCGAACGTCCTTAATGCGTATGCCGTGGAACCATCCGGCGTCCAGAGCCTACAACATGTGTTTCTCTGGTTTTAAAACACATGGCAAACTCAGAAGGAAATGAACAGCTCCAGCACAGAGCAGTTTCAATTGAGTGTCGAAAGTAATTCGCGTTTTGCTTTGGTTTTGCTTTAGTTCGCTCTGTGATTGGTTAAAAAATCTCGCACCACTTTTTCGACCAATCAGAAGTAAAACTCAAACCAATCCCGACTCGCTCGCACGCGTTTTCCTGCGCTTGGCGCAGGTTACATATATTTGCGTCGAGTTCTGATTGGTTCTTTTGGTAATTTGTGTTTGTTGTGATGGACTGTGGGTAATTACTTTGGTTTTAGGTTTACGCCACTCATTTGAAAACCGCTCTTAAAACACTGGTATGGCAGAGGTCACACAAATGGCAATGATTACGAATGGTTTCCTGCATGATGTTTAGTGGCACGAGGGCTAGGTAAAGAAGAATTAAACATATCACTTTGGCAGATGAAAGTATAGAATGGGAAATTGAATTAATGAATGAATTATTAACGACTCTAAGTGAATGGAAACTAAATACTAGAGAAACTAGAAAATGCTAGCCAATCATGCAATTTTAGACATCGAAAATGCTACTTACAATGTCAGCAAATTTGTTTGATATTGAAACAAGTCAGTCCCAAGCTGTGTTATTTTATTTTGTTGAAGGTTTCTGCAAAACAAAATCGAGAGAAAGTTTGGAACATACATTTACAATCCCTAGAACGTAATAACTGCCAGTCCTAAAAATGACAGTTCCTTAAAATAAAATCATATTACTTGCAGGGTTTTCAATAAGAATCTGACTAGGTGGCAAAACTGTAGGAGTAGGTGGAGAATGAACTACTCGCACCGAAGGTGCGAAATTCTTGGGGGGTCCGGGGGTATGCTCCCCAGAAAAATTTTGGGACTCATAGAATGCATTTCCTGCATTCTGGAGCAAGAATTAGGGTATTTGAACGGATAAGGAAACACAAATCGCCGCTGAAATTACTCAAAATGTAGCAAGATTCCTTTGTTTTTCCTTCATAAATCTTGGCCGATCCAAGGCTCGTGTTTTGTGGCGAATGTTTCTCATGTTAGTCGTAAAATATGAGGTAATTTCTCAACCAAATAGGCGCTGCGTTCATGTGGAATAGCCGGCGAGTTACGCCGGCTGCCGGCCCTTATTGAAAACCCTGACTTGATCTGATACCTTTATAGACGCTTTATTTATCCAGACGTTATATGAACTTACATACTAAAAAGTGTTGAAAACATCTTATTATTATTATTATTATTATTATTATTATTATTATTGTTATTATTATTATTATTATTTATATTGAGGAGTCATTACAGAACTAACCAGGATTCGTTAGAAAATGGTAGAGAAAGTACCCTAAACCTAACTCATTCGTACGTAGATTAATTGTTGTGACAACTATTACCGAACACTCTGCCCTTCACCTCACATGTCCAACTCCACCAAGTACAAAACAAAAACGAAAAATTTTCTGTGTCATGTAAGTATGAAACGTTGACACATAGGTAGTAACGTTGTTATTGTGATGTGACATGCTTTAGTTTTGTTTACCTTGCGTGGCGTAATTCTGACGTCACGATGACTAAGGTAAGTGACAGAAAAAACCAGCCAATCAATACACCGGCCGGTGAATTAAACGCACAACCACCGACATGTGGCAGGTTACTTACAGGTACTGTAGACTTGTGAGTGTATCCAGCTCCCCAGGGTTTATGGTGCCAATTTCATTGTTGGTCAAGTCTCTGAAAACCAATTTGAATACTTGAGTTACCAAAGTTAAGTTAACTACGAAACCTTACACTGTCACAATGATTTCTAATCTAATCTTACGTCTGTTACTTAATCCCCGAAGAAAACAAGTTTTATTATACCACTTTTGTGCCCTATAAGGGCAAGAGAACGCGCAAAATATGCCAGCGTATTACACTATACAATCCCGGTTTGACCGGTTTTTTGCTGATGGAGGAAAAAGCAAAAACAAAATGCGGTAGAATAATAAAACTCTTATTCGGTGTTTGGTCGATAATAGGTGCGGACACTTTACTGATTGCTCTCATTACGTGTATGTAGTTGTAATGTTATGCATAGCAGTCTGACTAGTTGCAATTCTCGCTATTTAACCGCAGTATATCAATAAAATACATTTGCAGCATTCATCAAGAGAAATGATTAAATAATACTTACAGTGTAGTCGGATTTTGATTGCGTAAAGGTCTTGAAGGAAAAATAGGCAGTTTGTTGTCTCTCAATGCGCTGCACAAAGAGAAAAGAGAAAAATTAAACAGAACATTCGCTTTTTAACAGTCACTAATTTTTTTTTGGTTTTTGTTTTTTTCTATTGAAAACCAAGATTTTAAGATGCTTAGCTAGCTACAAACACTAGGAGCCCTTTTCCTTAAATGCTTTAAATGGCGGCACAAATGTGCCCAGTTTTGATCATTAACTTAATTAAATGACAGATTTATTTTAGTGACAAGTTAGTTAACCTATTCCCTAGGCACTCTTGATTCAAACAATTAACTTCTAGCAGTGAACATTGGTATATATTCAAAACCATCGAAGGTGAGACCCAAAAGCTTTCTGGGAAGTGATCGTATAAGTTAACTGCGTTTGCATAATCAGCGAGTGATTGCTTTTTCATGCAGTACTGGAACAAAGCGGTATTTCCTTATTGGCGAATAGATTTCCAGCAAAAAATATGTTTTAGTTCGTGAACGGATGCAAACTTTAATAAATTTCGCAATGTACTTTTCTGTATAGTGCTCAAATTGGCCCTTATTCAGTCAATTTGGCCACTTTCAAAAAGGCTTGCACCGCTTCCATTAGCACGTACAACTCGCTGCAATCAACATCAGCCGCAAGAGAACAGTCTTTTATTTTGAATATGCAAATGCTTGCTATTATGCATCTACCCATTAGAACCGGGCGAAGAATCGGGGAGAAACGGGGATATTTGCAGACGGTGATGTAGAAATCAAAGACACAGGACAGCAGAACTGACGGTAAGGTGATAGTTTTATTGAATCGTCGACACATTTCATCGCTGTTTGCTTGAAACAGCATTCGATGAGAACCCAAAATCCATGTTTCCTATAGCTCATGGTCCAACCCAGAGAAAGTCAAATCCAACTGTACTAACTTGATGCAAAATCGAGTTCCTTAAAGTTCATAATTTGTTGCTTACTACTTGTTGGTCACGCAGTTAGAGAGCTTCTCACATTGGTAACAAGAAGCACTGTCTAAACACTGGGTGTACCAACTTTCTAGAGTAAGTTCCTGGAAGGGGTCGTGGTTGATGTAATGAGCAATGTCCCCATCAACTGCGCGGTTAGTTTGCAAATAATGCTCAGTCTATCACTTCATAGTACTTACATGTCGTGCGTAATTGTTACTCCTTTAAACGCATCATCATGCATGGATTGTATTTGATTGTTAGACAGATCCCTTAAACAAACAGGCAAACAAACAAAGGGTCAAGTTCTGAAGACAGAGTTGCAATTACAGTCAACCAAACAAATTTGCCTGATGTAAGACAAAATCCAAACTGCGGTCAGAGTATAATAATGCTTACAGATTGCGTACAGTAGATCCTGAATCGCCAAACAACTTTCCTGTTATGGCCTGGATGACATTGTTCTGAAGTTCACTATGGAAACAAACCAGTCATAAGCTTTCATGCCAATACAATGCAAATTCGTGACTCTGGAAAGCCTTAAAGTAAAATATACACGGTAAAATGATATTGCACGTTTTTAAACGAATTGGTTATCCTGTACTGTAAGTCACGGCAACAAGACGTGTTAATTCAGTTAACTGACTGTGCTTCTAACGTTTAAGTCTAGGCCACACAAATGCAAGCTACTGAGCTGTACTTTCAAATTGTAGTGCTTATTATGCTGCAAAAAGTGGTTGGCTAACTGTTGTAGTCTGTGGATGTATCATTCAAATGAAAGGTGCTGAGCAGTACTTTCCAGCAGTGAAGTCTATTTTTTCACTAAATGTCCAAATTGAAATTCTGGAATTTATTAACTTTCTAAAGTATCATAGAAGAAAGAGTTAATAGCTTACAAGTTCCTGTCTACTGTAACTGATAGAAATGGATTTTCCTCAAAAGTAGAAATCTTGTTATCATGCAGGGTCCTGAGAAAAAAGAATAAAAAGTCATGACATAATCAGTGTCAGAATAACAATTATGAGGATAGCAATAAGAATAAACACAAAGGCATATGTAGAGACAAAGGTTTTGTTATTTAAACATTTTTTCTTTAAAATTCAACAAGGTACCATAACCTGTGCTATTTACAAATTTTAAAAAAATGATGACCATCGCAGTTAAAGACATCAACTTAAGAAGTTGATAAACGAACAACCTGAAAAAATTCAGGCTGGAATGGGATTGGAAGCCATGACCTCTGCAATACCGGTGCAGAGTTCACAGGATTCTAATTCCATTTTAGCCGAATTTTTTCAGGTTGTTAGTTTATCAACTGCTTTTTTTTAAAGTTGATCTCTTTAACTGCGATGGCCATCATCACTTCTTAATTCATCCGCATTTCACACACATAATTACTTCATATACACAATACATGGTTACTTAATAATAATAATTAAAAACAATATTATAATTATAAGAAGAACCTTCCCAGAATGCTTTGCCCCGGAAAAATTTCAATGCAAAATAACTTAGTTAATTTGTGGTCGAAGAGAATGCTGTACCATGTGTTATTTACAACTTCGTGAACGTTATCCCTCATATTAACGTTAGGGTGATGACGTCATTATTCACGTGACTATGGCAAAAAATATGTTTTAGCTCACTGCAGGAACAGGCCGCCATCAATTCAAAAGCAGATAATGTGCCCTGATAGTCATTGGAATGGGCAATATGGAAATTGCCAGTTTACATCTGGCATTTGAAAGTTAAGGTGGCTCTGTACAGGAGCATTTCCCAGGGGACTGGTAAGGAGTCAGTAGCTATGGTCGTTTAAGGCGGAGAGAAACAAAGCTTGGCTGGTTAATAGAACTTCGCATGAAAGTAACGAACATGATATGCCCACTGTTGTGACGTCATTGGTCACGTGACCAGAGCGCACAGAAAATTCAAATCACTTTAAAACTGCTTTAAGCTCAATAAATTCGTAATTTCTCACAGTAATATTGCAGAAAAATTGCAATTTATTCAAAAACGTCCATTGTTATTTTTCCTTTTGAAAAAAGCACTATGAAAAATGAACCTTAAACTTTTGATAATCCCCTGTTTTGTGAGGTTTTAATATAAATGTAAAAACGAATCAGCATATTTGGTTTCAAACTATGCTCTTTCTAACTACGCTAACAGTTTTTTTTTTTAATTCGTTTTCATATAGCTTAAGGATGTGAATTTGCAGGCACGCGGAATACTGGGCACCAATGTCACGGATTGCTCAGGAAGACTGGTGCACTTTTTAGGCGCGGCGGCATAGCTAGCGACAAAAGCTGAAAAATGGGGTGAAAAGGTGTTTTACTATCAAAATCACTAGAGTGGTAAAACGGCCGTTGGGAATTTGATTTGGCGGCGGCTAAATTCTTATCACGTGGCTTTAAAAAAATTGGGTCGCATGGTCTAAAAAATTGTCATGTGATTCGTGTTGTGAGACCTGCCGATCGGAAACCACTTTTGCAAAGTAGTCATTAACTTTGCTTTTGTAACAAAACTTCGGTCAAGAAAACGTTTTTGTACCGTCTGAACTCCACCAGCACTGAAATGCACTTTCAGTTGGAAATCCGGATCCATGTTTTAGTCGTTTTTCGTTAGAAACGATGGAAGCGACTCCGAAGGAATGGAAGCAGATGGTGCAGAGCTTTACCTCACGTGGTGCTTCTCATTGTGATCACGAGACATTTTCTTTTAAACCACGTGATAAGAATTTAGCCGCCGCCAGTTCAAATTCCCAACAGCGTTTTTACCACTCTAGTGATTTTGATAGTAGCTTTTTGTGGTCCATTTCTGCTAAAGAAATGTTAATGGTTTCTCGGAAAGAGGACAGCACTTCATTTTTCGCTGCATTGCTCATGTCGGGTACGTGTAATTATAGCTGTTTATTGTCTTCGGTAAACAGCTTTTATATTAGCAGGGTTTTACCGATCGATCATTATAGTTTGATGTTTCATATTTATCGTTAGTCCAGTGCTTAAATAATTTGTCATTTTCGTTCCAGTAGCAAAAAGCCGAAAGATAGACACTTAGGTTGGTAACTATATTTTACTAAGTTTCGTAAGTCTTTAAATAAACGTTATATGAAGTGATGTGGTTTTTGTACACTCGTCTGTGAATCGTATGTTATTTGTTGGCCAAGTATAAAAAGGGTAGCATCGCATCCTTTATGTTTTCAGTAGCTTTAATTACAGCGTTGCTGTTAAAATTAATGTTTCAAACAGCTATTGCTTAAAGCAAGAAAGTCAGGCTATTCTCCTAATGTTGATATTGGCAGATAAGCTTAAATTCTTTTGTGTAGCATCATTTAAGCTTACGTGTCACTCTAAAACCCGATTGCTTTATTTAAGGACAAAAAATTCTTATTTTTTTTTTCCGGTAGTAAGGGCCAATTGTTTCTTATTTTTAAGTTCTTAATTTCTAAAATTTTCTTAATTTTAGCAAAATTTCTCAAAATAAGAATCCCCTAAAATAGGAAGAAACCTACAAATTTCCTTGCTTTAAACTCAGCGAAAGAGTCATTTTTACTTGACTTCAGGTCAATTCTGTTCTCAATTCAAGAAACAAAAATGTCCGCTACGATCGTGCGCTACTAGTTCTTCGATCTAAATAAAGATGTTTGGGTCCAAAACAGATTTCACATTTAATAACGGAAAGAAAACAAATAATAAAAGTCGGTCAAATTACAAAAAAAAAAGAAAAGAAAAATAAGACCTACCGCCCTTGACTCGAACCCGACTCTTCAGATTTGAAGTCGCCCGTGTTAACCGCTCAACAACCAAGCACTCGCATACTGAAGGTAGTTAAAATCGGTATAAATACGAACTAATGCCGGAAACAACACGGCAAATAACTTCTGTTTGTTCATGCGCAATCGCATGAGGCTGGCTGCTTCAAGAAAAACGAGAGAATTCTCACTGTCTTCTCACGGATGACTCTTGTTTGCGAAGTTTGTAACCATTCTTGGTTTGGAGGGAGTATTGCCTTCTTTGCTGCGCGTGTTCCATCGCCAAGTCGAACGAAGTGCGTGTCGAGAAAGCCACAGCAGCACGTTGTTATTTTAAGACGACGATTAAGACACGATCATACTAATTCCTATAACAAGAATTCTTCTTCTTTTTGTGCCTTAGATTTAAGATCAAATTTATTCTTAAATGAAGTTTAAAATCAAGATCACATTTCTTAATTTCGTGTCGTAGTTTTGAGAAAAAAAATTATTCTTAAAATGAAGTTTAAAATCAAGATTACATTTCTTAATTTTGTGTCATAGTTTTGAGAAAAAAATATTCTTAAATTGAAGTTTAAAATCGAGGTTACATTTCTTAATTTGAGAATGTGAGAGCTAAAAACAAGGAATGGTTATCTCAATTCAAAAATCCTAGTTTTAGAGTGTGTTGTAAACATCTCATAACAACATTTATCCTAACACATAACATACTTTATTTTATCTCGAACTCCATTTGTTTATTAGCTGGGCTTTTCTTCACTACTTGCAAATTATTTATATACATCTAATGACTCATGAACGTTTCTTAGATCAAGTAAGGTTCAAAGCTATAGTTGGCATGATTTGATGACAAACAACAAATTTAGATTTCGAATTAGGTACATGTAAAACTTTTATTAAAAGTTATGTGTTGATCACGTTTGGGAAAATATGCTTAAGATAATCGAGTTCAAAGCAGGTGGATGTAATTTTTTTGTACATCTCATTCTCTACTTTTACTGATTAAGTTATTCCATAATTTGCAGGGTAAAAAATTAACTTCAGTGCTTGAATCATTGAATTGCAACTCGGGCAAGTATCCTTGAATTCCAACCTCGTCCCCGGGATTTTCTCGCTTGCTCGCTTAGTATAGTGGACCAGGCCATTTAGATAAAGTGGCTTTCAAAATCCTCCAGTCTAAATCAAAAAAATTAAAACCATATTTACTTGAATAGAGCCGTCCCAACCTGGGTGAGAAGTAAGTCTTTTATCCAGGGATTTCGCCAATGATCATGTGGAAACAGTACCACATACTGTAGAACTCTACGTATATAAGACTGGAGTCACATGTCAATAAAAACAAACCTCAACTTTTAGTGGCCCTGGTCAGTTTTAAATCACCACTGGCAACCAGGAGACTGTCAATTTTTAACCCTGAAGTTGTTGTTTTCACTGATCCTTTTTTATCTATACTAGGCATGTATATGTCAGCAGTGATCAGTGATGCAGCTTTTCTTACAGTGAAGGTATGCACATGGAAGATATCAATCATATAATTATCCCAGCTTACGTACTATCTTACTGTTCAGTAAAATGAACTGGGTCAAATGCAATGATCCGTTTAATTTGGGTTCGGTAGTTGAACACAATTAAACCAATATGCATGCAGCAAGTGTTTGATTCCAATTTCTGAACCCAGTCAAACATAATTAAGCACAGTTAAACAGTTTTAAAATCATTCAAATATACCAGATATTTAAACCATCTGCCTTTAAGTGTGTGAGAACAAGCACAAATTTCTGTAGTGTGGAATTTGAGCATGATCTGTTTTATATTGTCATGTAAACACATAGAAGACTAGGTGGCTAAAACAGCCTTTTCGGAAAAAGAAAATTTGGCAATCCTAATACTCACAAAGGAAAATAAAAATTGAACCAAGGATAAAATTAAATCACAACATTTACATGAGTGTTCCATCAAGACTTCCATTGGGGTAGGTGTTGAAAACCTTATACCCACTTAAGTTACAAAATCCATTTTTCACGGTGATGTAAGATTTATTCTTGATGGTTAAAGGATTAAAACTTAATGCAGAATGAATCAAACAGTCATACCATGTATGGGTTTCCGTACCACAGTGATAATTGTGACCCAGTACCACTACTGGGGCAAGCTCACACAGGTATGACTTGTACAGTTATGAGATTTTGTGCTGTAATCATTAAACAAATACAGAGAAACAAGAGGAAATCGGGAGGAACTTGTACCAGAATGAAAATCATGCTGGTATTATGTAAACATCCCCTTAGCCTAAAGTCGAGCAGCTCTCAAGAATGTTTAACAACATCCTCGGAGACCCAGGGGCAGTAACGCCCTGATTTCATGAGACCAGTGCAAACTCAGACTGGTACGATTTTGTTTACATGAGACCGGTCTGAAAGTCAGACTGGCATGAAGTGTTTACATGAGACCAATCTAAACTCTGTTTGTGTTAATATGGTCCGCAACCATCCCATCCTTAAAAATCCAGTTTATCTATTATCCAACAGCTTGGAATGCTCCAATGCCACTTATTAAATGTGCATACCCAAAACAAATATCTCAGATCAACTGGAACCCTGTTCATGCTTAAGTGGCTCCCCAGTCTGATTTCAAACCGTTCTGAGTCATTCATATTGGTTCAGCAGCAGTGATGAGTTAAACCAGCCTTAGGCCCTGTTTGCATGAGTGACTTCATCCCGGGATGAATTTTATCTCATCCCGGGGTGACCTTCATCTTGGTGTCTGGTCATTTACCCGTAAATGTTTACATCATTTGGAGCTGAAATGTGTTCACCCTGGGACGATTTCATCCCGGTCTATCCTGGTCTTCAGCACTGGGATGAAATCGTCCCGGGGTAAACACCACTTCAGCTCCAAATCACGTAATAACTTACAGGTAAATGACCAGACACTGATCTGAAAGTCATCTCGGGATGAAATCACTCGTGTAAACAAGGCCTAAGATGATAATTATTTTATACTAGCTTCATGTTTCGTACGTTTCATGTAAACAGAGGTAAGGATTTGGAGTTGATCTGAAGTCGTACCGGCCTAAGTTGGTACCATTCTCATAGACTACGAGCAGTCTCTCATTTTTCTCTGGCGCGTGCACACCGACTGTCCTACTATTGGTAATTGCTATAATTAAAATCTGCTTTGTTTTTCTTACAGGTTTTTATTCCATCAACCTAATGTCAGGAAAATATGGCAGTTTACAGTTTATTATAAGGGTTTGGTTAAGAAATTTGTACTTTTAGCTATATTCCCAGACACACTTTATCAATTCAAATAAAAAAAATTTGAAGAGCAGTTTTGAAATAAGGTTATACATTTTTTTGTCTTTTTCTGCTTAATATTTTGATGTCATTGATTAGTTTGACTGACCCCTCAGTACTACTAAGCGGATGTTGTATGAAAATGGGATGAATCCTGGAGTACACCTTTTAGGGCTCTACTTCAAAATATCTGATGAGCACACCCTGCCCCATATCTTTTTTTGGGGGAGTATCCCCCCCCCCCCCACTACTATCCCAGGAATGAAGAGTCAGACCTATTTGATTGAATTCTGTTTATGGGGAAAACTATATCGATTGTCTGATTCACCACAGTCTGATCCCTTTTTGTCAGTTCATTGCCTGTTAGGTTTCACACTATTCTGAAATGATTTAGGATTTTTGTTTTTCTTTGGTACCAGATTATGGCAATCAGTAACAATGCTTATTAGTGACAAATTATCAAACCAAAAAGAACTAAAGTCTCGAGATCTACTGCCATCACGGTCTGGGGTAGTAAGAGAGTGAGTCATAATCTGTGCATCAAATAAAGTCACTAGTCATTACTGGACCATTTGTTATTCGCATTGGCAACATTGAAGTCACAGATTGATTGATTTATTGATTGACTGATTGATTGATTGAATGACTTATTTTTTAATTGGCTGGTTGACTGATTTATCAGCCAGTTGGTTGAGTGGTGGATTGATTGACTGATTGGTACTTAAAATAGATGAATGAATTGATTCACCTGAATTACGTAATTACATGCATAATGCTGCACTTCTTCGCATCTTCCTCTGGCAGTAAAATAATCCCCGGCATCAGTCAAAACATAAAATAATTTTCAAGCCCCAATGTCATGACATAACTGTAAGCAAATAACTAATTGGTATTTAGCAAGTAGTAGGTAAGAAGGCGTATTAGAGAGCAGGACTTATTAGAGTTTTTACAGTAATTAAATTATATTTCATATTAACTCCAGTAAGCTACTCCTTCTGAGTAACTACCACTATTGGACAGTCAAGAAAGAAAGCAATGTCCTGGGATGTTTTAGGGTTCACTACTTCCTACTACATGTATTAATTAAACGCCCCGGGGAATTAACACAAGTAAATAAGGTACATCACCATCATCATCATCATCATCATCATCATCATCATCATCATCATCATCATCATTATCATTATTATTATTATTATTATTCAACTATAGCGTCATTTTACCATATAAGGAGAAAAATATGAGTATGAGAGCGTCTTACACTGTAGAAAACGTATTGCACTATAGTATCCCGGTTTCAAATCACTTATTGAATAAAGCATTTAAATTGCTTAGATATTTAAGTTTATATTACCTACAACAGAGGCTTATTTAAAATTTATGAAGCACTGGTTCTAATTTGATGAGAGGTGTATTACTAATGATTAACTAATAAATATAATATTGTTTTCCAGTCTCACTTGTAATAATAATAATAATAATAATAATAATAATAATAGCAGTATTTATAAACGCATTTTGCACAGCCTCAATGCGTTGACAATTTGACAAAAAAAATAAAATTTAAGTGTTTTGACTTAAAACTTAGAGATAAAATATCGAACCTAATTAACTACCTTCATAAAATAGACAAAAAAGTGCTTAACCACTAATAACAACGGATAAAAATATAAAAATGCTAACTACTAATTACAATAGATAAAATATAAAAAATCGGTCTACAAGATGAGGGAAACCAATAAACTAGCTAAAAATAATTTAATTTAAAAAGATGTGTCTTTAAAAGCCTTTTAAAAGCAGACTGACTTCTTCTTTTCTAGACCCTGACCAATGTATGTTCTCTTAAATTACCCTGCTCAATATGGACACGTTTTTCGTCCTTTCTGTGCCCGTAGTAATGGGGCTCTACTATATTGTTTGTTTTGACTTAGAAGTAACCTGCAGATTGCCAAATCTCAACTTCAAAGTTGTGAGCTTTGTTTGTGCTGAACTTCTCAAGTTTAATAATAGTCTGCTTCAATTACTAATTACTTTAACGCAAATTCATCCTCTGTTGCACTTGTTCTACATCCACCTGCTCTTCTTCATTTAGAAATTTTTATTGCAATCTTGCACATCACGATAGGACAAAACTAAAACTAACAAGAAAAGCCCCAGGGGTATTACGCCCTGTCATTGTTCTCCCTAACAGGGTACAAAATATATTACGGTCACTGAAGATACGAGCCCAAGTGGTGTAAATTTTCGAAGCTGGTGATTTATCGTACCTTTGACGTGTTTGCTGCCACCCCCCCCCACCCCCTCCCCAAGTCGTCTCCGCACCCTTCTCCCTGTGATAACATGTATCCTTGATAGTATGAACCCCCTTCCCATCCCTCATTCCTTGGTCATCCACCTGTTCTAGCTTTCGAGAAGAACAACGTGACGAAATATTTTGACCATAGCATGACTCAGTTACACCACGTTTTTTTTTCTTTTTTTTTTTAAACGAACTGACATCTCAGCGTAATTGTAAGTAACAAGAGCACAAAAATCTTATTAGATTCATTGATAAAGAAACTTATCCTAAAATCTAAAGGAAACAAGTAGTATCTACGGGAAAAAATGTAATAGACTCGATGAGTGATTTGGCGCAAGCAAGGAACTTCCCCGAATTACATGTAGCTTCTGTGTTTCAATGATGTAATGTTTACGTGCCACGGAACGTGGCATGAATCGTTGGCTTTCAAAGCTCGCTAGCGCCCTCATCCTTGCTCCTGTCCAAGAGAAGTTAACTCTATTGAATTCCCTGTACTTTTCTTCACAAATTTCCTTAAAGATTTTGGCGAAGTGAAGGAAAACCGCCCAAAAAATGCTTGCATTTCACTGTTAAATTTTTAACCTTCTTTGTTTAGCAGAGTGAAAATCCGAAGCTCTGGTGAATGGGTAAAGACACTGTTCAGTGATTTCTACATTAATACTCTCAAGTGCTCACAGCTCAGGCCAAACACAGCCACAGGTGGATACAAGGTTTCCACTACTTGCGTGCACTAAATAAATGTGATAAGTTGCCATGACTTGTATTCACCATTATTAAGCTCAAATTTGCAGGCAGGTTTGTGCAATATTTTCCCTGTTTGGCCACCAAATGCGTACCCTGCTAGCAGAGGTTTTCGTCTTTTTCATCCTTTGTGTTTAAGACAACCACCAAAAGACCACGAAACACGAAGGGCAAAAAGATGAAAAACCTCTGCTCTGCTCTGTTAGCAGGATACCAAATGCGAGTTGAAAGTTGAAATTGAAGGTGTCAGTACTGTTTTCTTTGGTAGTGCTACGCTTACGTAGTTTCCATTACACTGACTTCCATCTCTGTCTGGCCTGGAATAAAGTGACTCTTCAAATAATTATGTTTCTACTTACAAATCATATGTAACCTGCACATCTTTGAAAGCTTCAGTAACTATTGTCGTTAACTCCAGATTATTCAGCTCACTAAGGAACACAAATTGAGGACATACAATTAATTCCTTAGGAAACTTAGTTTATCACTCCTCTTCTCTAACATTGTGTTGCTCAACGATAAAAAATTTTGGAAAGTTATCCTTTACTATTCATTCTAAAGAAGGGCGAATTCTCTGAAGTATTGCCTACAGGCAAAGCAACGATGGCAAGGCAATGATAGCAAGAAATATATATTTTTTTACATTATAATGATTTACAAACCAACTGAACTTAAGTTGTGTAAAAAAAAAACAACAACAACAAAAACAAAAACAACTCGTACGCTTCATGTAAGTTTTCACATCGTTTCCACTCAATAACAAATATTTCTGTTGTCTTTTTTAATTACAAAATTACGAACATGTGTCACGAACATGTGTTACAGTGTATTGTAACACTCTGGACATTTCATAACAAAAATTTTGTTTCTCTTTTTTCTTTTAAATTATAAACATGCATATATAGAGGATATTACACGGCGGCGCGAAGATATGGAGTTTATTTTTGAGTTGTAAGAACAATATTTTACGAACGAGCGCAGCGAGGGAGTAATATATTGTTTCTTACCACGAGAAAATAAAATTCATATCTTTAAGCTACCGTGTAATTTTCTTTTTATTATATAGGCAAGAGTATTTTTGCACAAACAACAACGTAACAGTGAGAAATGACGTCATCGATATCCTCACTAGTGAGGATGATATGGAAAATACGCCACTCGAGTCCCGGATGTAGTTTCGTATGAACTTTACGAGTGATCTATTTTCCACTAAAACACTCTTCTATATAATAAATTATTTTATCAGCTCACTACTGCTCTGTTTGGCACTCTTCCCTAAATTACTTGGTTTGTGATTAGCAAACGATGTCAGTATAAAATACAGTTCATAAAAAAACTGAAAACTATTCAAATGAAATTGTTTGACTTACATATAGCACATCTCCACATCATGAAAAGCACGGGTGCCAATGTGTTTTAAAATAGTACCAGTAAATCGTCTGTAAAACAATACAAAAATATTCAAGCAAAATGCCAAGACTCCATTGCGACAACAGGAAATGCAGACTGGTTATGCAACCAACAAGTTGAAAATGTATCTCAATACTGAGGATATACTTACAGAGTGCAACCAGGTCCTGAAACATTTTGGAAGGCTCCAGTATCAATAGAGGAGATTCTGTTGCCACTAAAATCCCTGGAATAGCAGAAAAATTGTCAGTACACATAGGCAGGAGCCACAATCGGGGATGGAGACCGTAACTAAGTGCCATTTTCAGTAGTGGCGTTGGCCCCATCGAAAAAGACAAATGTGCTATTTTTAGAAAAAAATTGCGCCATCGCGCGTGACACGCGCGTGTGTGTTGCGAGGACTCCGCGCAGAGAAAAACAAAAAAAATGGCGTCGGAAATTACCTTCGTTGGAGATGAAGAAATTCAATTTCTGCCATCAGAGCTACTTCCTAATATGAGGCAAGCCCTTGGGAAGAACTTTCTGGAGAGTGACTCTGGATACGAGGATTGTACAAGTGATTTCAATGATAGCAGAGAGAAAATTTTAGAGAAATCCTGTAGCGAAGATGCGTCGGACATGTCGCAGGAGGATTTCCCCTTTAGACGGAAGAAACGTTTTGCGGGCAAAAAAGGCGTCGAACTACGAAAAAATCCGGTTGAAGGCGAATCAGGCAGGAAAAGAGAAAATACATCCCGAAAAATATATTTCCTCTGAGGATGTACAGAGATTGAAGGGCAGCCCCAAAGACTGTAAAATGATTTTCCAAGCACGTTGTGAAGTAACACACTGATAAATCTTTATCACCTTTTCCACTACAAGAAAAATAGTAACATAGATTCAAATACTGAATCAGCAAAGAAAACGTTTCCCGAGATTTCTCAGCGTATGTTTTCTGAAATAATGCCCGCCTTTACCAAAATGGCCGAAATGTTTATAATGAAGGCAAAGAATAGTGTAAAGCGCGTTTTGTTTTCAATCAAATGCTCTCGCGGTGCGTTATCAATCATCGACAAAATAGAACTGGAAAAACACCAAGAGAAAAAGACTACTTCCGTCGATGAGAAGGAGAAAGATGAAGTGAGACTTCATGTTGCCCTAGTACTGAATATTACTTTCTGGGCAATTTACGAACCTACAAGGGATACATAACGCAGTGGACGTGGCAAAGGTTTCAACGACAGAGTGAGCTTAATTTTTTTTCTCCGCCAGCAACCCGGCGAGAAAAATCACTTTGTATCGAAGCAAAATTAAGGAGAAATTACAACTGAACGTCACTGAGACACGAATCTAAGTTGTTTCAGAGTGTTTGATTTCTTAGCACGAAAAGAAACTGTAGAAATAGAAATTTAACCCATTTAGCGCTGTGTTTACAATTTCTTTCATCGTCAAGTCAATCACTTGTTCTTAACATTTCACAAACAGTAGGTTTTATACGGAAGGCTTTGACTCCGAAATATCGAGACAAGACAAAATAAAGCACAGTAAAATGGGAAAGAAGCATTTAATAAAAATTGTCACTTTTTATGGCGAGTCAGTACAAATATCATGCAGCAGTCTGAACAACAAGCATGGAACAAATTCAGTACCAGAAAAGGCGACATTTTTTGGCTATACCACGCAAAATTGACACTGGTTTACCTGTACTCGTTGTGGCTCTATCTGTGTTCCCTTGAGCAGCTCCAGACATTTAGACACAAGTCGGATGCCATGTAAAATATGTTGAATCTCTTTCACAGTTGTTTGAGTGTTGTTTTTACCATTCCGTTCGCGAGCTCTAAACTGAAAACAACTGCGTTTTGTGGTTTGCCTTTAAAAAGTAAGATGGTGAATTCTAATGTTCCTATTTCGCGCTTACGGTCTCCGTCCCCGATTATGGCTCCTGATATAGGTTATTTACCGGCCGGGAGGTCCGTATAGGGAAATACTGTGCCCGTGGTCTTGAGTATGACCAAGACCTCTGGCCAACTTTCCTTGTCGGTACATACAGTGGTACCACAGAGCTACAGGGGCGTACGTACTTACCAAACTGTATATTTAGAATTACTTCCACAGCTTCCGGAACAAGTAACTGCAACAAATGTCCCATTACCTATAGAGGTGATTCTGTTATTACGGAGATCTCTGCAAATGCAATAAAAAAAAAACTATTAAGCAGGGCTGTCATTAAAAGCCAACAGCTGCAATCTCAGACAGAACTGCTAAGACACTTCAGAACGAGAGAGAACTTTGACCTTGAAGATCCCTGTCATCAACATTACTTCCCCCTCTCCCCCCTCCCTCATCAATGTTGCTTTGCCGCCCGAAAAAGTCTGACGAATTAACAGTCCTTGCAAACAAAAGTATATTGAGAGAGAGGAAGGAAGGAAGGGGAAAAGCATTTATGCAATCTTATAGGTACGCAGGAAAATTGATAAATGTGTGTGTTAGTTGCGTGTGTCTCAACACGTTCTGTCCACGATTGTGGGTATGAATAGCAACTGAAGTAAAGATGACTGGCAGTACAAAGTCATGGAATGACTAAATGACAACACAGAATTATTTTCACTACAATTCTACAACTTACAAGGAATTAATTTGTCTGTTATGAAAGTCTCCACCCACTGGAAGTGTTGTAAGTTGATTATTGTCAAGGTTCCTATGGATGACAAGAGAAGGAGCAAAATTACACGATTATTAGCACCTCATTCAAGACAGGTATTTCAATTGAAGGGTGCAAACACAACCACCTTATGTCAAATTCAAGGTCATTTTTTGCTCAAAACAGCCTGAATTTTTGCATGTGATCTTCACTTCATTAATAATAGAACATTGCCAGGACATTACTGATTTGCTCTATTATTGTCACTATAGGTATTTCAACTACTGCGTAAAATGACAGAGAATGGCACAGAGAGACAAAGCATGCGTGCGAGAGAGGTGAATTTGTTTCAAGGGATTGTTTTAACGTCGCATAACAATCATTCAATCCATACAAATGTCTCATTGCATGAGGGTCAGAGTGCTCTCAAATCAATACGAACTTGAGAAATGAAATAATTTTTGTGATGCTCTCTAGATCATGCCAGTCTTTCACAAAAATGGAAAAATTTACAAGTTTACATCAAATTGGGCTTCACGCAATACTTACAGAGAAGACAACGTCGTCATAACAGACAAAGCCCCATCTTCAATAAATGCAATGTCATTATACCCCAGATTTCTGGAAAGCAAAAACAACAAATATACATGGACTTACCTTTACTTGAATTTGAGAAAAAAGGAAAAAAACTGCATCCACAAACACAACAAAATGGGGATAACTGTACTTACAGATTCCTTACTGATGACAAATCTTTGAACATAACCTTCAAAATTCTGTAAATTTGGTTGTTCCCTAAATACCTGTAACACAAATAATAACAGTTTTACATAACTTGAAATTGATTCTTATTTTGCTACAATTATAGCTATGTTCATAGGACTTTCCTTCCAAGATACTGAATGTTACTTACAAATTTCTCAAGGTTGTAAGTCCATGAAATGCTGTGTTGGGTATGACGTTGATAAGGTTGTTGGAAAGAGACCTATAAAATGTATCAATAATTACATTTTAACATGGGTGGAAGAGAGCATTTTAGTATCCACAGCTGAACCACTATTTAGCAACAGGCACGGCATTTGAAATTGAAATAATTTGATTTTAGCGGAGCTCCATTGCGGCCCAAGGCCGCAGAGCGGAGCACCATCGGTAAGCAAATTTGGTAACCTATCAATGCGAGAAATTTTGGTTGTGCCATCAGTGTATGCCCATACGCCCGTCCGTACAGACTCTGGGAAAGGGGAGGGGAGTCCCAAGGCAACCCAACTAGAAGGAGAATGCCATCTTTTGAAAAAGAGGTTTCTTTAAAATCTTAAGTTTATTTAGCAAAACGATTGTTCGACAGTTTTTAATTTGACAAAAAAAATATCTTATATCCATACTGTAAAAGCGGAAGGGGAAAAGTTCAAGTTACAAATTGAAATTTGTCTTCCGGGACTTTATCTTTCTTTTTATGTGTTCTGCTGCGAACTCAGTCAGCCCTTCGCTTGGGTTTGTAGTTTGCAGCTTTTGGCAGCGGTCCCGACGCCAAATATAGCAGAGCTAGTGCCTTCTGGTTTTTCTGTCCACAACCATGGTTTTTGAAGCGGTGCGAACAAATTTTCCCGGAAAACACCCGCGTGTTTAACTTAGCGAGCTGCAAATGACAAACAACTGGTTAAGTATTTACATTATCATGTAATTTCTAGGTGTGGTTGACGTAGCCTAAAGGTCATCGTACGTAGCTCCGACGCAAAATTGCTGGGTTTGAATCTGAGTAGGTCAATAGAGTTTAATAAGTACCAACGAAAAAAAAAGTGGAGCTCCCCTTTTAGGCTTGTTAAGTCTATATTATTCATAAAAGAATATATGAAAGCCACCAAAAATGAACTGAAGAAAAAGAATGAATGAAGAAAAGAACATTGCAGAACATGACTGCAAACGTTGTTCTCTTTAATTTTTGGAGGCTTTATTCCGAAATTTGGGTAAATTCAAGAAATCTCTATAAAAGAACACAGTTCCTTCATAATTTGAGTTAATAGAAATCAAAAAACGGAAATAAAAAGGTTTCCAAATATATTATGTTAAAATAGTTGAAAGAGAAACTGTGTTGTCTTAAGCACGATGCAGATAAGAGTCTTATAAGAATTGAAGTGTCATTTTGCTTGTTATTCTGCAGTTGTGTTTAGGATGAATTTCTTCAATTTCTCATTATTTTAGCTGCCCCAAAGTAGCAGCCCTCCAAAAAGTAACAGCTACCCGAAAATTACGGCCCTTTAGAACTGCAAATTTCAAAAGTAATGGAGGCTGATACTTTTGGAATTCTATGGTAATCTATCTACCAGTATTCACCAAATCATATAATTGGGATGAATGGTATCAAAGATAGTAGGAATAGTCACTGGTACTTACAGAGTGATCAGTTGTGACAAGTTTGTAAACTGGTTCTCATGTTTGAAATCGAACTTGTTGTTGTTCATGTATCTAAAAATATAAAGAAACCATAAACAAAAATTAACCTAAACCTTGCGATTAAGAAGATTCAATAAGCCAGTTCATACTAGTAAAAATCAATCTCCAGCACGTTATTATTCAAAACGATTATTAATCTACCACTGTTAAAACATCATATGCAAACAAAGCTTTAAATGAAATATTAAATGAATATATGAATGTCACTAATGAAACTGCGGGATGAGGAATTAAATGCAAAGAAGATCATCGCAGTAATAGACGAAACTTATGCAGCTGCGAAAAAAAAGCCTGAAAAAAAATCAGGCTTTACGGGGTTCGAACCCTTGACCTCTGCGATACCAGCGCAGCGCTATAACCAATTGAGCTAACAAGCCAACTGGGAGCTGGTCATTTAGTCGGTTCGACTATAAAAATTAATATAAAAATTTAAATAAACTTTTTGACACTGTTTCTGATTTTGCTTTTAATTCAATGCACCATTCCTTAAAAGGGTAACAAAAGTGTTTAATTGGCTTTTGGATACCCCTCCCCTCTGGAACCACGCAATGCATGCCGAGAGCTCTTATGAACAAAGCATCAACCCATGTCATGAAAGATGTTATTCGTCATGGTTTGAAACGATAATTAATTAATCGTTTGTCCCACAATTCAGTCACTTTGATACGGAGCGCGGTGTTTCAACCGCTTCAACTGGCTGTGTATCGTTATGGTAGCACCGTGGTTGTTTATGATCAGTGCATTTCTATCCAACCTAGCATATGATTCACACCACCCTCAATCAGTAAAACGCGGTATTGTCAAGTGCTTATATGATCGCACTAAACAACTTATAACCAGACCATCGGTTATCTCTGAAGAGAATAAGCACTTGCCATCAGTTCTTGTTGCTAACGTCGTACAAAGCGTCACATGTTGCTTACAACAACAAGGTCTACGCAATGTTTTCAAGTTTGACACAACACTTAGATCACACTTAGTGCGACCTTAAACAAAATGGAGTAGTCTACAAGATCCCCCGCAAATGTGCAAAGTACATATGGGAGAGACAGGAAGTTTGATGCACGACCAGATTAAGGAACATGACAGAGATACACAGCTTGCACGAACTTAGATCTCAGACATCTTAGAACACGCTAATAAGACCGCACACTATCCGCTTTGGGTGAAGGTTAAGTTCATTGACAGCTACCCATTCTGCCACTGCTACACCCGTAGGATTAAAGAGGCCATTCACATAAGGCTTCACCTACTGGAACAGCAGTAGGTATAACAGACTGAATGAAAACTCCAGAAGCGTGGATGCCTACGGTCAAACATTACAACAGCCGAACAGTACCACAGCGGACCTCTGAGGGAATGACAAACAACCACGGTGCTACTTATAGCAATACACAGCCAGTTGACACCATCACCTGACGGTGGAAACGTCACGATCCACACTAAAGGGACTAAATCGTGAGACACGATCAACTAAGCTAACCTCACTGTAATTAAGCATGTCCCTTTATGATGGACACCTCTTTAATGGTGCTCCTTTAAAGTGCGTTTATGATCAAAATTTTGCCTTTTCTTTTCTCCTCATGATTATATTTCTTACATTGTTTGAATTGCAACAGGATATGCGCCATTTTCGACAGCAACAATGTCATTGTTTTGAAGATAGCTGTAAAAAATATAAAAGAAGGCATCCATAAATTTAAAGTAAAATCAATATAATGGGTTTTCAGTAAGTTTTAAAAATAACAATCTGTGCGCTTATGGAGGCCGGAAGTACGTCTTTGCTTATCCACTTCTACCATTCAGGTTTGACATACTGCATCTGCCCTAGGTAATGTTAAGTCTTCAAGAACAGAACTGCTGGAGGTCAACTTGGTTTCTGTAGCAGGAATGAGGGAATACTACTTCTTTCCCCTGAATGGGATACTCATTCAGTACTAGTTTAACCATCTCAACGCTTGCACAGCCGCCCATGTAGAAACGTTTCACAAGCAAGTAAACAACACAATGCCAAAGGACAGACTCAAATCCAGGTTCAATTTTAGCAGAAAATTGCAAGTTTAATCCTTCAGGTTGACTCACCTATACTGGTTAGGCTCTCAATATATTTCACTTTTAAGGGCCATCAAAAATCACAATTGCACATATGTTAATGTGTTATTGCACATTAACGGGGGAGACTCTTAACTACCATACTGTTCCTATGGAAAGTTAGTTTGTCACCATCACATCTTGGAACCCTAACGTCCACAGATAAGCTGCTTGGCCACATTTGTTGCTTGGGAAAGATATGCCAGTGCCAATATTTTGCAATCATCAAGGTGCAAAATGTGACGAATCAGTTTCTTGAAATTTGCAATATCATAGAAGTTATTGCATCAAAACTAAGTATATGTTTTAATTAGAAATTTTCTACCGTAGTTTTTCCTTTTTTTGTGTAAACAGTTACGGCTAGCGGCTGAATTGTCTCCGATTTATGAACAAATCGAAAGTTTGCCCCCTTTCCCCCGAGTTTTTCTTTTTTAATGCATGGTTAGGGACTGGCCCTAGCTACGCATGCGCAATGTCAATTTTTTTTAAGATTCAGGTGTTCATTCTCATACTTTTTAGCGACACAAAATGCCACAAAAAGTGTATAACAAAATACCATCCACAAACTCCCCTAGCAAAAACATTAGATCTGTTGCTAGGGAATCTCCCCCCGTAAGCAAAGCAGGGTTGGTGTGATGGTGGGTGAAGTTTACGCTACTACACGGTACCTCATTTCGAATTATATCAGCGCTATACTTACAGGTTCAGTAGAGTATCTAGCTCTGAAAATGTTCCTTCCAGGATGAATGTGATTGAGTTGCCATCCAAGCGCCTAACATGACAAACAATGTTTAGAGGACAACCGAAGTGGCAGGTATTTGATACATCATTTTTAATTAATAAAATAATCACCAACAAATTTAAATTTTTCTGTAATTTGACCAACAATTAATACATCAACAAAAATTGCAATGCATGTTCGTCATTATAGTACAATAATTTTTTAGACTGATATAGCAAGTTCACAGCTGTTAGAAAATAATTACTTACAAGTTAATGACAACTGGCAAATGGCTTTTTCCTTGAACAGCCTGTGGAACATAATGGAACCTGTTGTAATCCAAGTGCCTGAAACAAGAACGTTAAGTGAACAGAGACCTTTTCAGTTCTGGCAGCATGATACAATTAATAATTATACATTAATGGTAAATAAGTCTAAAAATGTGTCCTTGCTGACTATCATCATCATAATCATTAGTTATCATTGATACAATTTTTTAACGTCAATGAAAATTTAATTATTTCAATTTAATTCTCAACAAAATTACTTGAAACACTCCTCTCCCTTTTGAAATGAATGTGATTCGTGGATTTGATTTCAAGGCCTAAATTATGTTATTCTTACTATCCACAAGAGCGTCATATTGCAAGTCCCTTACAGTGTTGTTAAACTGGTCAGATTTCTGAAAGCCTCCGGGTGCACAGTAGCATTAGTAAGTTGGTTTTGTGAAAAATACCTGCAAAAAATCACAACAGATAATCAGTGAAATTAACCTAATTGGAAAACGTTGCCCATTCGCAAATCAACAAGGAAGTAAATTCCACTGTTCATTGTTGCATAATTAATGTTATCTCATCTTAAGCTGGTTCTCTCCAGAGGGAAAAAAAGTAAATAAATTAAAAATACAAAATGTGTGGCTTTCAATATTAAGCAAGGCTTTGGTGGCTTAGTCAATTTTAGGCCTCCATGTGAAGACTCAGAGGAGAGGCAGTTTAACTTCAAATCATACGAGAAAATTCAAATTCCGTCAAGTGACAAACACATTAAACATAACGTTTTGACAGAGCATAACCGTCTCATGGCTGTTGAGGTTTATGATGTTTTATTTATTCATTTTTTTTTATTTATCTACTTTCCTCAAAACTGCCATGTACTTACAGTTGCTGAAGATTGCTAAGCAGCCATAAATCTTCGTCTTGGATATTAGGTATTTGATTGTTATGAACAAATCTGAAAAAAACAAAAGGTTGGTGAGTTCCTGATTAACAATTCTGATGTTTGCATATTTGTGTCTAGATTAATTAAATATTTATATTTTATTATAATTTTCAAATGATACCATTTCTCTAGAGTTAAAAGTGAAATCTAGTAAGAAAGAAAGTTTCTTGTTAAAAAATTGTGTTGGTCATTTGTACATGAGATAATACTATTCAGACAGGTATAATTATAAATTCCATGTTGAAGCTGTTCTACAAGTTTACACTTGCTATGCACTTTCTTCATAAATGGCTGGCACAGTAATGATGGGTTTGCAGCACTAGTGCGTAGCAAAAAAGGCGAACTCGCATTTGGCTTATGCATATGGGGTAAGCAATAAAACAGCGGTGTGTTATTCAGAATTACAGCATGCAGGTGAAGTGTTCCATCCAAGGAAATTCAAACTTCAGACTTTAAAGAAAACTTTTCTTTACCAATTTCTTTAAGAGAATGGACTTATGCTGATCTTTTGCCGAAGAATTAAAAAGAGTTCAAGATTAAACACCAACCTACGATGGCTTTGTGAATCCCGCCTCAGGATTTGATCATACTAGGTTATTTATGTCTTTATGGTAGGTTAACTATACAATAATGTTATTAATAAGCTGGGTCTTACAGTCTTTGCAAGCTGGTGATCTTTTCAAATGGTTTATGAGCTCTCTCCTGATTCCTGGAATTGCAAACAGGAAATTAATATTCAAAGAGCTATCAAGGCATAAAGACAGCATATATTGCCTATATACAAAAAAATATTTATTTTGACAGCATTACAATCATATTAGTGAAAAAGTTAAGATGTACTCAAAGACTCAAAAAGATGCAAAAGGATTCTAATAATTCATGTACATGTACCAACCCAGGCATGATGACAACGATTCGCCCTATGGAACACTGAGCAAGGTCAATGAACAAAGGGCAGCCAAAAGCATTCTTTTTAAGACTACATAAAAAGAGTCTTCAGCCTAAAATTCTCACCTCACCAAATGACAACTTCAATTGAAGGGCTCGGTGGAAAAATGGTGTAAGTGATGATTTGAGGTTAAAATCGAAATTGGTGCTATTCAGCTGAACATTGCCATACAGGCTGGTTTTCATGTAACGAACACTGTTGTGCATTTTTTTTTTTTGACCTGAGATCTAAAATTCGAAGAATTAGCGTATTACTTTTGCGTAAAAATTTTTGTTGAACTGAACTCGCTCAAGTGAAGTGTGAATGATCTCTTTTGTTCTCTGCCTGAACTAAAACAAAGGAATTCAACCTAGAATCCGCGGTCCTGTTGTTTTCTTTGTGTCAGTTTTAAGCAAAAGTAATACGCTAATTCTTCGAATTGAAGCTCTCAGGTCAAGAAATAAATGCACAACAATGTTCCTTACACGAAAACCAGCCTGTGTGCCAATGTGCAGCTAAATACAAGAGGCCTTTTTTGAAGACCAAAAAGGAATTAATTCAGAAAGCGTTTTTTATCTAAATGACATCATAGAATTAGAATTAAAAATTGTTGACCAGTACCACACATATAGACCACGCACTGCCAACATTAACACGCTGTTCAAGGCTTCCAGTCCAGAAAGACATCCTGTTCAAGACGCTACATAGCGAAATTGTATACCCTACAGGTTTAAGATGCAAGACCTGAAAACCATACCCTGTTGAGCTGGCACATACCCATTGAGGCCAAATAAAGGAGCCCCCCCCCCCCTCCCCAAGGGACGAGAGGCACCTCTTTTCGTCCAAAAAAGAAATTTAACTTTACCAAGGATTTCAGTTAATTGAATTGCATACCCATATTCTCACATTTCTTAAATGCAAAAATACGTTTTACCGCGTAACAAAGACTTCAGCCTTACTATTGACAAAATCTTCTACATAGCCAAGTGAAAACAACTTACGCATGACGATCTTCAAGTGATGGTGGGAAGTCTGTCTTGGAAAAACTTGTTACTGAAGTGATTGCATTGTTTTCCAGATGCCTTAAACAATAAAAATGAAATTGAAATAATCAGATAATTGAGCTTCAAAAATGACATCTGTGCCTTTAATAACAGGCATTATATTAAAGAGAGAGCTCTTTTACTACAAAGCAAGGCACTGTGGATGCACTTTATTGGCTCATAACCACCAAACAACTTAACATTGTTAAAAAGCAAAAGAAGTAAGTATCAATCACTTTACTGAAGTAGTAAAACAACAACCTCTTGAATGATGTCAACTTGTGCCGGTTTTTTTAACTTCCTGAGTTGCATCACAGCTCTAAAGATCACTTCATAAGCCTGATTCAAACAAGGTACACAAGGTACCCCTACGTTATCAGTTATTCTATACATGTCGAAAAATCGGATGCACTTCAAACCGTAGCATTGAACGTACCGCGGTACGCTGCTACTCTTGCCTTATACATACTTATCACCCAAGCATGCAGTGATTTCTATAACTTTTCGTCACTCAGTTGCCATGGTAACATAACTTATAATAAAAGCGTTCGCTATAAATTGAATGAAACTTCTGAGAAAACGCGGGGAAGGTAACACTAACACCTTGCCAACGTATACTAATGTTTGGATAACGTGTGCACATTGAAACTATTACGCTACAAACATGATCAGCGTACGGAGATGTACTGAGGTATAGAAGGGGAAACTGGTCATTGTATAAATCAAAACTATTACGTTACAAACACGCTCAATGAAGAAAAATTAAACCAGCCGTGAAATCTTGTGCCTTTCGTAACTTTAACAGGTGAAAATAATAATTAATCGCCGGATTCTGCTCTCTTCCTCCCACGATACGGTACGATGCTAATAAGAAAAAACTATAAGATAAAAGAACGATGTAATGCTCGCCTACTTTGCTATGATGCCGGTGGAGAATCATAGGACGTGTCGTTCAATATTTGTCGATGTAGTCGCTCTGTACCGTGCGGGGCTACGGGGCTACCACGGTACGCTGCTATAACTTGTCGCTCTTACTGTGTGGGGATACGGCGCTACCACGCTACGCTGCTATTATTTCCTACGTCACTGCATAAGTCGATCGTTCCTTGTGGGGGTACGGGGCTACGACGGTACGCTGTTCCTCCATTACTTAATTGATTGTAAATACTTTGTCGTAAATTCTTAAAGTGGTTTTTAGAGATGTTCTGGATGACAAAGACAAATACTGTACAAACGAACTAACGTACAGAGAAACGTTGAGAAGATAGGACAAATACTGTACAAACTAAATAATGTACGGAGAAACGCTAAGGAGACAAGACAAATACTGTACAAACGAACTAACGTACAGAGAAACGTTGAGAAGATAGGACAAATACTGTACAAACTAACTAACGTACAGAGAAACGTTGAGAAGATAAGACAAATACTGTACAAACAAACTAACGAACGGAGAAACCTTGAGAAGATAAGACAAATACTGTACAAACGAACTAACGTACGGAGAAACGCTGAGAAGATAAGACAAATACTGTACAAACGAACTAACGTACGGAGAAACGCTGAGAAGACAAGACAAATACTGTACAAACGAAGTAACGTACGGAGAAACGCTGAGGAGACAAGACAAATACTGTACAAACGAACTAACGTACGGAAAAACGCTGAGAAGGTAAGACAAATACTGTACAAACGAACTAATGTAGGGAGAAACGTTGAGAAGATAAGACAAATACTGTACAAACGAACTAACGTACGGAGAAACGTCGAGAAGATAAGACAAATATTGTACAAACGAACTAACGTACGGAGAAACGTCGAGAAGATAAGACAAATATTGTACAAACGAACGCGTGTACTGATGATTTTGGTGAACTTAAGCATAAAGATCCCATATTACCCTGCGGTCTTGTCGCGTAGGCGTAAACGTTTATCCGATAACTTAAAAATCGAAAGAAGAAGCTCTAAGAAACACTCGACAAGTTAAGCGATGGAATTTAGAGCTTTTAGAACGAAGAAAACATCTTTCGAGGACGAAGTGCCGTTTTGTCACAGCGAAGGAAAATCTTCCATCTCCAAAGACTGTTCGAGCTGCGGACTTTCTGGGAAATGTTCTAGCACTTCTACGAGTCTACGGTGGAGTAAATTACACGTATTATTGTAAATTTGCACCGAAATAGCTTTTTAAGCTTAATTAATTGAGGGATTCTTCGCATTCCTTACAGTTTTCGTAAAAGTTTTGAAAAACGTGTTCAGTTTGCATCAGTAAGTGCTCTTCAAAATAACTTGCACGTGGAGCGAAATCGCTTGCGCGAAGCTTCCATCGAAGAAAGAATTGAAGGCGTTTGGTTTTTCAGAAACGAACAAGACAGCCTAATGGGCATTTTCACCGGCCGTTCTGACCCACCCCACCCCCAGGTTTAACAAACGTTAGCGCGATCCCCTATTTATACCAACCGGCGTGACGAAAAGTGTGACTGTGTAACACAATGTTTTGACTATAGCGTTACTGGATGACGTAACGTTTAAACTCTGATGACTCAGCTTATCTTTCTTATCGCTTTTATTTATTCTGCTGAAAATGAAAATTCAACTCAAACGTTGCATGTCGGTATAAATTCGCCTACAACTGAGAATGCTTAGACAGAGACGACGAAAAATTTCCTGTTTTTTCCTAGACCGTGAATACAAACAGCGAGCATAGCAGTAGATGCTTGATAAACACGAACTCGAGCAGATCGTCAGAGTCTGGGACACGTTAGGGACGGTTCATTATTTGTGGGGATGATCGGGTTGGGTAAAGAGTGACCGGGCCATAAAAAAATTATGGTCCTGAAACGGCGTGCTTCAAATTTTTTTTTTAAAGTAAAAGACCAGGTTCTAAAAAAAAAAACCTGTCCTTTATGAAAACAGTAGGCCACTCAAAAGTATGAATACTGATTAATGTACCATCCTGCAGCAGTGCTGGAAGTAACAGATCAGATATTGTCCCACCAAATTTCGAAATTTTCCGCCGGACCAATTTTGTCATATGGTCTGACGTGATATCCGAACACGAAAAACGTCGAAGCTTTTTCCCTTGAAGATCTCGTTCAGCAATTCGATTTGCTTCGAACCATATTCAAATGACAACTGATACAGCTCGACATGTTTTGTTTAGCTGCAATACACTCCACATATACATAGCCTCAGACAAACTGTTCAGATAGAATTGAAAACGAATATACGTGTGCTTTGAAAATCGCCCAATGATGCATTGTGAATCTAAGCAGAGTTAGAACTTCGTGTATGCCCACAGACTGGGTCTCGACAGAAAAATTCAACCAGCTCTCGACCTTGGCGGTGGTCAAATAGCCAAATACTCGTGAATTTTCAGTTTTAGCTCGTGGAATTCTCCCAGTTACTAGTCATGTTGAAGGCAAACTTTTTTGTTAACTGCATGTTAAATGTGACAATTTCGTTGCCTAACAGCTGCACTGTCTCAAAGTTTGTCTAGTTCTGTACGTTAGTTCGTACACTACTAGTGTTGTCGTACGTTAGTCCGTTCGTATGGTATATTAGTCTCGTCTCATGTTTCTCCATATCGTAGTACGTTCACACGATATTACTGTCGTCACATTAATCGTTCTCGGTGCGTTAGTTCGTTTGTACAGTATATTAGTCTAACCTTCTCAACGTTTCTCCGTACTCAGTTTGTCTGTACAGAACTATTAGTCTTGTCTTTTTCATGTTTCTCCGTTCGTTAGTTCGTATGTACAGTATTTGTCTCATCTTTTCAACGTTTCTCCGTACGTTAGTTCGTTTGAACAGTATTTCTCATCTCCACAGCGTTTCTCCGTACGTTAGTTCGTTTGCACAGTATTTGTCTGATCTTCTCAACGTTTCTCTGTACGTTAGTTCGTTTGTACAGCATCTGTCTTATCTTCTCAGCGTTTCTCCGTACGTTAGTTCGTTTGTACAATATTTGTCTTATCTTCTCGACGTTTCTCCATACGTTAGCTCGTTTGTACAGTATTTGTCTTATCGTCTCAACGTTTCTCCGTACGTTAGTTCGTTTGTACAGTATTTGTCTGATCTTCTCAACGTTTCTCTGTACGTTAGTTCGTTTGTACAGCATCTGTCTTATCTTCTCAGCGTTTCTCCGTACGTTAGTTCGTTTGTACAGTATTTGTCTTATCTTCTCGACGTTTCTCCATACGTTAGCTCGTTTGTACAGTATTTGTCTTATCTTCTCAACGTTTCTCCGTACGTTAGTTCGTTTGTACAGTATGTCTTATCTTCTCAACGTTTCTCCGTACGTTTCTCCGTTTCTACAGTATCTGTCTTATCTTCTCAGCGTTTCTCCGTACGTTAGTTTGTTTGTACAGTGTTTGTCTTATCCTCTCAGCGTTTCTCCGTACGTTAGTTCGTTTGTAGAGTATTTGTCTTATTTTCTCAACGTTTCTCTGTACGTTATTTCGTTTGTACAGTATTTGTCTTATCTTCTCAACGTTTCTCTGTACGTTATAGTGATGTGCTGCTAATCTACCCTAAAGCTTCATGTTGCTATTTTGCAGTAGCTCTCTTGCGGCGTTCCAGCAGCTCCCAATGTCGCTTCTGCAACACTCATGTAGTCATTTTTTGTCACTGCTGCAGCGCAATGAAAACAGCGTTCGTGCAACCTTTCCGTTGTGCTCACTGCAGTCATTTCTGGCCGCTAAAGTAGCACTGCGTGAACGTAATCTGTTTCGTGCGGGTATAGTAGCTTTAGTATTGCGATTTCATCCAGAACATCTCTAAAAACCACTTTAGGAATTTATGACAAAGTATTTACAATCAATTAAGTAATGAAGGAACAGCGTACCGTCGTAGCCCCGTAGCCCCACAAGGAACGATCGACTTATGCAGTGACGTAGGAAATTATAGTATACGTTGACAAGGTGTTAGTGTTACCTTCCCCGCGTTTTCTCAGAAGTTTCATTCAATTTATAGCGAACACTTTTATTATGTTATGTTACCATGGTAACTGAGCGGGGAAAAGTTACAGAAATCACTGCATGCTTGGGTGATAAGTATGTATAAGGCAAGAGTAGCAGCGTACCCCGGTACGTTCAATGCTACGTTTTGAAGTACATCCGATTTTGCGACACATTTGAGTTATTCAGTATGTCACAAGCTCAGGACAAAGAAAAAAACCTAGTGAGTTCCTGACAGGAAACAAAGCCATGATGCTCCATATGCTGGTTGGATGCTCTAACCACAGAACTACTAGGAGACCTGTGGTGAGCCAGATCATATTTACTGGGCTCACTGTGATACCTAAGTATTAATTAAACACTAGAATAAGGTACTCACAAATACAGCAGGTTAGGAAATGATTCTTGAGATAGAGCAGGGTGTGGGAAATGTGACAGTGTATTATCATTCAACCATCTGAAAAAACAATGAAAAGAGCACAGCTCAAATGACCTACCCCTCCACATTAACACATTCACTTAACATCAGGAGCCCATTACCCGGAGCGTCCAACTGACATAAATTCGTGCAAAAGCGTTTTTACAAGTAGGTTTATTTTAAGATAAGCCTTTCCCGCGAAAATAACTGTTTCCGATGACGTCTGCATTAAATCTAAGCTACTACTTCACTTGTAAATACTGAAATTATCGCTTGAAATACTGTCAGAACACTCCGATAAAGATTCCTCACTGGTCACTGGTATCCGTTATGTTTATTTCCAGCGTAGACGAGTTGTCGTGATTTCGTACTCAGTCTATTATTAATTACGCAATCGCTTTTTGATTGGCTATTTCAACCAATTCGCGGGAAAAGCTTATCTAAAAATAAATTTACCTGTGAAAATGCCGTTTCACAGACGCAGTATGGAAGTTGGACGCTCCGGGTAATGGGCTCCTGCTTAACATACAACATACAATTAAATTTTTTATTTGGAAATTGTTAACTTGTTTATGACAATGAGGAGTTTGAACTTGCAAAATATATTAAGATGTTGTAGCCATACAAATTGCTTTTAAGTAAAAACAGTTAAAACAGTATCATGTAACATCACCAGAAACCAGTGGAAAGTATGAACCATTACATTTCTTGTGTGACTTACAGATCTTCCAACTCCGGAAGATTCTTGAAGGCATTGTACATCACACTTGTTGCTTGATATGGACTTTGCTGTTGCATTAAAATCCTGTGAGGAAAAAAAAACAGGTGAATACTTCATAGGGGCACTAATGTATTGGAAATAAATGGTGCACTGTTTAGAGTAAAAGTTAAATCAGATTAGCTCAAAAGACAAATCATGAGTCTCATGATTTAATCCAGATTTCTCCTCATCATACCAGTGCACTATAACACAAACTGGTCATAAGATTTAAGAAAATTATCACCAAAGATGAATTGTCTTGATGTTTAAACGGGTTCTCCCAATTAGTAATCAAAAAATGTGTGGAGACCAGCTAGGAGAATTTGCATAATGATACCGGGGCTTATGGGGTTAAGTTCTGGGTTCAATTTAATAAAACATTTACAAGCGTAATTTACTAGTGTAGCCATTGTTTTCAACCTCTGAAACAACAGCTATGCTTGGATATTGCACTTGTAAATGTTTTATTGAATTGACCCCTGGTTCTGCTTACAATACTCTCAGCTTTGGAAGATTCTCAAATGGACTGCTGAAGGACCGGGCTGTTATGCTTTGCAGTCTGTTTCCACGAAGATCACTAAAACAAAAAAAACAGTTTAATGTATACGTGCAGGAAAGCTTTCTCATTCACTGACTAGCATGGCTGGGAAAAAGCAATCCGTTGCTTATAAAGGTCACCTATTTGTACAATACAAGTTATCTTACTATAAATTATTACTATCATCTTTCCTATTATTGCTATGAAAAGTTTACAAATACAATGTAAGTTCGAGAAATAACAACTCAAATTGTTTAGTGGTTTGCACTCCCTCAATCTTGTCACACCACATGGAACACAGGGTGACAAAACCTGTTTCTTTGCAGTCAGTTTACTTTGTGATTGTAAGACAAACTTACAGATGCAGCAGCTCTGGTATTTCATAAAATACATTGGCAGCAATGGTTTCCATGTCATTCACTTGCAATTCTCTACAGGAAAACAAATGAAACTTTAGCATGGGAAATTATAGATCACAGCACTAAACAACCTGCACAAATTTGTGTAACAACGTCAAATTAATTACAATAAATTTAAAGTCAATCAACAATGATGCATTGCAATAATAATTATATTAGCACTTACAAAACTTTTAGATGGATCAAGCTAGAGAATGCTCCAGTAGAAATAGAAGTTATTTTGTTGTTGCTTGCATTCCTACAATTGAAGTGGAAATCACATGTCTTATGAAACTTTCCATTTTTGGCAATCAGCTAATAACACACAATAAATATCAGTCAACTAATTAATTGTAGAACACAAGGCCAGCTACTTACAAATGAACAAGCTGGGAGTCATTTCCATAGAAAGGCCGCAAGTTAGGAACAGAGATGCTTGGAATCTCATTGTGATCTAGACCCCTGTGCCAGATAAACATGAAAATTCGGAAAATGATGACATCACAGGTCACTAAGAACATCTTTTAAAGAGGTTCTCATTATTTTCAAGACATAAATGCAACAACATGTATATGTACAAATGACATCTTCCACAACATTCTTATAGAGCAATGGCACTGATCGCTGCAAAGATCTACTAAAAAATGCTGTTAAATTGTATTTGACCACACTAAGATTACCTGTTAAGAAACAAAACAAATAATACTTACAAATAAATCAGTGACTTGCAATTTATGAATGATGCTGCAGGGAACTTCTTTAGTTTGTTTTTGCTGAGACCTCTGCCAAAATGATAAAAAGGGACATTATTGGTTATGATTTTTAAAAGTTTTATTTTTAGTAGCAAGAAAACAATGAATAAATGTAATTGAAGATATAAGGCATCTTGAGTGAGGATATGTGAAACACACGATCTCTTAAAGTTCATTTTCTCACAACAAATAAAATGAAAATACAAATTTGAAGTAGAAGAAAGTAAAATAAATCATGCTCAATGGCCTGTAATGTTATGAAAGCAATCAAATTGAAGTACACCACACATGCATTTGGCACAAAATCCTGCTTTTTGCCTTAAGTGTCTTGTGATGTTCAGCACTTTTTTGGCAAGGAGCAAAAGTTTTGTCCAAAAATGTGGCAAAAAATTCAGCAACCATTTCTAAAGTTGAGAATTTCATTAAACAATTATTCCACTCCACCTTCACTCCAATATCAAGCATATGAGGCAAACATCGTCAACTGCTCAGCTCATTCATTATTAAAGATCATCTCATATCCAATGAGCAATCGTGGAATAATTAAAAATAGGGTACATAACGTAATGAACTTACATGTATTGAAGCTTTGGTAAATCAAACCAGTTGTTGGGAATCCAGTCAATTTCATTTTCAGTCAAAATACTGCAGGAAAAAAAAAACAATCAACCACAACTAAAACATGGGCAAATTGCCACACAGCTGCTGATATCTATCTGGGATGGGGCTACAGTAGCTACCAAATGCAGCTAATTTTTAGACAAGACTACATAATTTGGGCCATTAGAAAATGCCCAATACAAAGTCAAAGAACCTAGGAAACCAGGATCTCTGTTTTCTGATTGATGTGACCCACCAACCAGCCAAATCAACAATTCTGTAATCAACTGAGCCACCCACTGGATAACTGACTGAATTACTTGACTAACAGATATTGTTCTTAAACGTTCTTACAGACCAGTGGATGGCTTGACTGACCAGCTGGTTGGCTGGCTGGTAGACAGGCCAACTGGCCATCCAACTGATGGCTGGCTGGCTGGCTGGCTTGTGGAATGATGGCCTGGTTGGCTGGTTGGCTGGCTAGCTGGATGACTAACTAACTGATGGAAAGGACAGGCTGACAACCTAGCTAACTGAAAGCTGGTGGACTGACTGACTAGCTAGCAGACGGGCCACCTGACTGACTGACTGACTGACTGACTGACTGACTGACTGACTGACTGAATGACTGACTGACTAGCCGCTGAGTTGGATACGTGTGTGAATGCCTGGTCAACTAACTGGCTGTGGCTGGCTCACCAACTGGCAGACAATTCAGCCTATAAGAGAGTGAGTCAATGACTGATTGAAGGGTAAATGAAATACCTGAAAGTATCTGACCAAATAAAATACACTTAACGTGTAAACTATCTAGTTGGATGAGATGCTACCAACTAAAACATCCAATTTTGAATTCACCACGACTGCTGAATAAAAAGACAAAAGACTCGTTTGTACAGGCTTAGTCTCGATCTGAGTAAAAAATTCACAAAATAAATAATACCAATGAAAAGATGAACTATTCATGACTCTTTATGTTATTTTGTTTTACAATTCAGGACTTTTGGGCCATTATTTATACATATAATGCATATTTCACTTCAGATTGAGACTAGCCCTGTAAAAATGTGTCTTCAGTATTTTTATTCAGCAGTCTTGGTGAATTCAAAACTGGACTAAAGGAAGTTGTTGGTTTAAAGAGAGATTTCAAAGGCCTGACCAAATATAACAAGTTCAAATTATTTATTTCACAAACACACATTAGGTAATCCCAAGGCAGGTGGTAATATCCTATTACCAGTATTTCGTAAATAAATTTAAAACAGAGATGACTTGAAAAAGCAATCTGTCAGTTAAGGTAATAATACAAAGTATACTCACATCCTAATCAAAGCTTTTGGTAACTCGGTGAAGTTGTGACTCCACAGTTGGATTTTGTTGGCATACAAATCACTGAATGGAAGAAACGTAGCAGAGATTATGACTTCAGGTGTATGTGCTTTTCCTATGACTTTGAGAAATTATTAAGAGTGACAACTGCAGGTTCATACTCATGGACTTTGTGTACAGTTGGGTAGGTCACTGACTTGTCAAAAATTAGCCCAAAATGTGAAGAGGATTGAGGTACCAGTATATGCAGTCCATTACAAATATAGAAAATATACATTTTCAACAATCACCTAAGGATGTTTGTGCTAATTGTAAATATTTTTCTTACTGCAAGTGTCCTTCAAAGGCATCTCACAAAGTCACAAATGTCATAGGTCGAGCACAGCAGACAAATGTCACGCAGGTGAACACTGTCAGTGATAACTTTGCATGGGTTTAACTCTCTTAAATGCAATATGGCCCATTTTTCTCTTGATAGATCACTTTCTTAACCAAATTAATAATTTCGCTGAACAACCATATCATACATGACCTTGACTATTTATTTATTTATTCATTTTTTAATTTTCATAAGCAAAGGGCAAAGTAAAATACAACTGTATATTGACTTACAGCTCTTCCAGTGCAGCATTTTTGGAAATATCTGGAAAGTCTTTCAAATCATTTTCAGCCAAGGATCTGGAGCACAAATGAATTAGATTTAGTAACATGTTTTGCTTTCAACATAGCTAGGGCTGGAGTTATGGTCAACCAGGTAGTATCATAAAGTCAACAGATGTTTTCTTTTTATGTAACATGTCAAGTCAATATAAGTGAATTCTCCACAACCAAAGAGATTGATATCCAAAGTGATCTTTACACCACGATCAGCCTTGTCAAAATGTTTTGTAGTGGCAGGCAGGATAACAGTGAAGTAGAAGGCAGTAAGGGCTAGAAGTGCATTTATTATTAGTCACCATTAGTGAACTCCACTGTCAGGTACTTAGGCAGCAAATAATTGACTGTAGGTGGCAAAATTGCCAGTTTCCGGCACATTTTAACAGGGCTGCAGGATTTGGTTGTTTGAAAAGACTAAATAAATTGATGACAGTCATCAGTTGTGTGTAGGTCTGGATGTGCACTGGAAGAATTTTCTCTGCTAGATCTAGAAGCTGTAAACAAGCTTCCTTTAGTTGTATACACTAGATTAAGTTATTTAAAAGTAATATAATTATCCTTGAACATAATGCCCCATTCAAAAACTCTACAATTTTCCCCCTTTCTGTCCATAGGCCACATCTTCTTTTTATCAAGTTCTTGGTTTGTTAATGTTATGAGCTTACAATGTTTTCAAACTTGTCAAGTTGTGAAAAGTAGTTGCATTGACAAACTCCAAACCAGAGTTGAAGAGTTTTCTGAAAAAGAATAACAATGAAATAAAAAAACAATGACAAAACAAACCAGAAATGGTCACTATAAATGCAGCCCTGGAAAGGAGATAAGACAGGAAGGAACAGGGTAGGGGGTTGATAGAAGGAGCAAGAAAAAGGGGTAGATAGAAAGGAGCAAGGGAGGGACAGAAAGGATCAGCGAAAGAGGTAGAAAGGACAAGTGAAAGGGGTAGAAAGAAAGGAGAAGAGGACAGGGGTAGACAGGAAGACAAAGGGAAGGAGCAGACAAAAAGAAGCAAGGAAGGGAGGGGTAGACAGGAAAAAGCAGGGAAGACTAGAATGAGTAGGGAAGCAGTGTAGACTGAAATGAGCAGGGAAGGGAGGGATACACTGGAAGGAGCAGGGAAGGGGGCAGACAGGAAGGATAAGAGAAGGGGATAGACAAGAAGAAGCAGGGAAGCAAGGAATAGAGAGAAAGAGCAAGGAAGTGGGCAGACAGGAAGGAGGATGAAACATAACATAACATAACATAAGCTTTATTTAATCTCAAATTTACAGAGTAGCATTTCTGCTAATTTCTTTGAGCTAGCTTAAGTTATAAAATAAGTAAAATACACATAATAAGAATAAAAGAAATAAATTTAAATGATACAGACAAATTTATAAAGGGGATAGAAAGGAAGTAGACAGGCAGGAGCAGGGCAGGGGGTAGACAGGAGCGAGCAGGGAAGGGGAAAGATAGGAAGGAGCAGGGAAGGGGATAGACAGGAAGGAGCAGGGAAGGGGATGGACAGGAGGGAGCAGGGAAGGGGATAGACAGGAAGGAGCAGGGAAAGAAATAGACAGGAAGGAGCAGGGAAGGGGGTAGACAGGAGCCACCGGGGAAGGGGAAAGACAGGAAGGAGCAGGGAAGGGGATAGACAGGAGGCAGCAGGGAAGGGGATAGACAGGAGGGAGCAGGGAGGGGGATAGACAGGAGGGAGCAGGGAAGGGGATAGACAGGAAGGAGCAGGGAAGGGGATAGACAGGAAGGAGCAGGGAAGGGGATAGACAGGAAGGAGCAGGGAAGGGGATAGACAGGAAGGAGCAGGGAGGGAGATAGACAGGAAGGAGCAGGGAGGGAGATAGACAGGAAGGAGCAGGGAAGGGAGTAGACAGGAAGGAGCAGGGAAGGGGAAAGACAGGAAGGAGCAGGGAAGGGGATAGACAGGAAGGAGCAGGGAAGGGGGTAGACAGGAGCGAGCAGGGAAGGGGATAGACAGGAAGGAGCAGGGAAAGAAATAGACAGGAAGGAGCAGGGAAGGGGATAGACAGGAGGGAGCAGGGAAGGGGATAGACAGGAAGGAGCAGGGAAAGAAATAGACAGGAAGGAGTAGGGAAGGGGATAGACAGGAGGGAGCAGGGAAGGGGATAGACAGGAAGGAGCAGGGAAGGGGATAGACAGGAAGGAGCAGGGAGGGAGATAGACAGGAAGGAGCAGGGAGGGAGATAGACAGGAAGGAGCAGGGAGGGAGATAGACAGGAAGAAGCAGGGAAGGGGATAGACAGGAGGGAGCAGGGAAGGGGATAGACAGGAAGGAGCAGGGAAGGGGATAGACAGAAGGGAGCAGGGAAGGGGATAGACGGGAAGGAGCAGGGAAGGGGATAGACAGGAAGGAGCAGGGAAGGGGATAGACAGGAAGGAGCAGGGAGGGAGATAGACAGGAAGGAGCAGGGAGGGAGATAGACAGGAAGAAGCAGGGAAGGGGATAGACAGGAGGGAGCAGGGAAGGGGATAGACAGGAAGGAGCAGGGAAGGGGATAGACAGGAAGGAGCAGGGAAGGGGATAGACAGGAAGGAGCAGGGAAGGGGATAGACAGGAAGGAGCAGGGAGGGAGATAGACAGGAAGGAGCAGGGAAGGGGATAGACAGGAAGGAGCAGGGAAGGGGATAGACAGAAGGGAGCAGGGAAGGGAATAGACAGGGAAGGAGCAGGGAAGGGGATAGACAGAAGGGAGCAGGGAAGGGAATAGACAGGGAAGGAGCAGGGAAGGGGATAGACAGGAAGGAGCAGGGAAGGGGATAGACAGGAAGGAGCAGGGAAGGGGATAGACAGGAAGGAGCAGGGAAGGGGATAGACAGGAACGAGCAGGGAAGGGGATAGACAGGAAGGAGCAGGGAAGGGGATACACAGCAAGGAGCAGGGAGGGAGATAGACACAAAGGAGCAGGGAAGGGGTTAGACGGGAGGGAGCAGGAAAGTGGATAGACAGGAAGGAGCAGGGAAGGGGATAGACAGGAAGGAGCAGGGAAAGAAATAGACAGGAAGGAGCAGGGAAGGGGATAGACAGGAGGAAGCAGGAAGGGGGATAGACAGGAGGGAGCAGGGAAGGGGTTAGACAGGAGGGAGCAGGGAAGGGGATAGACAGGAAGGAGCAGGGAAGGGGATAGACAGGAAGGAGCAGGGAAGGGGATAGACAGGAAGGAGCAGGGAAAGAAATAGACAAGAAGGAGCAGGGAAGGGGGTAGACAGGGAAGAGCAGGGAAGGGAGAAGACAGGAAGGAGTAGGGAAGGGTGGGATAGACAGGACGAAGCAGGGAAAGGAGCAAGGACAAGAACCAACAAGAAACTCAACTTACTTATGACACTGAGTGCAGGATTCGCACCCTAGGCCCATTGGTGGGAGGTGTGTGCTTTCACTGCACCATCCTGACATACAGGGAGGAGTAGGCAAGGGGTAGAAAAGAAGGAGCACAGAAGGATGCTAGACAGAAAGGAGCAGAGAAGGGAGTAGACAGGAAGAATCAGGGTGAGATGAGGGCTGGTTAGGGATAAACAAGTTGGTTGAGGGAAGGAATGATATGGAATTACTCATATTTACTGTACTTACATATCAGTAAGTGTGTATTTCAGGTCCTCTGGATGTAAATTTTGTATCACCCGGTTCCTTATAGTTCTGTAATAAAAAATACTTGAAAAATTACAATCTTCCTAAGTCATCAAATGCAGTAAACTTGTCTATAAACTTGTCAGTTTATAGACTCTTCAAAAAGGGTATTGTTGGGAAGTTCACTTTCTGGCCTCAGTCTTCTTTTCAAGATGCACATGATTCTAACACTTACTGACACACAACAGCTACTTACAAAACTACGGTTTCAACAAATAAATGTAGTACTACATGTCAGAGCTAAAAATGTAAGTTGATAAGCATTTTTAAATTCTCACTTAAGGTCGGTGCCTCCTAATACAGAGGTATTTTTGCAAAGATTATGACCAGGGGGAAAAAGTAGATCTTAGCAAGGGTTATTGGAATCCAAAAAGAAAAATGTGGGTAGCCATGCATTTTTCAGAGATAACTAAGAAACCATAACCCTAAAAAAGCGTCTTGTTCACGCTCTCATTACATCAAAGCTTGACTACTGTAATTCGTTACTATATGGTTTACCCAAGCACGTGATTAAACAGCTCCAACGTGTGCAGAACGCAGCTGCTCCAATTGTTTCTCTCTCACCCAAGTTCTGTCATATTACACCTGTTCTTATGAGTCTCCACTGGCTCCCAATTGATCTCTGAATTGAATTTAAGATACTTATCATTACCTACAAGACTCTCCATGGCCTAGTGCCTGCTTACATTGAGGATCTCCTTGTCAACAACAACAACAACAAGCTTTATTACCAAATAGAAAAAGGAAAAAAGTTAAACTTTACAATATAATATATTAATACAAAAATAGGTAATGTTTACTCAGGATACATTCCGGGACGTTAGCTACATTGTCAGCTACATTCGTTAGCTACATTGTCAGTTACATTCCGGGACGTTATCTAAGATCTACAAAGAAAAATTTACTCGCCGTGCCTGGTTTCAAACTAAATAGTTATGGCCGCCGTGCTTTCTCTGTTGCTGCGCCATTGCTTTGGAACAGTCTTCCACAACATGTTAGGGATGCAGAATCGCTAGACATTTTTAAAAGACAGCTGAAAACAGTTCTTTTTAAGCGTGCTTTTTTAAATTGATAATTTTACTGTAAATAGCGCCTTTGGACCGTTGGGAAAGGGCGCTTTAGAAATGTTATTATTATTATTATTATTATTATTATTATTATTATTATTATTATTATTAAAATACATATAATGTATGGCAATTCAAGCTTGCAAACAATTTTTGTCCATAAGCAGGTCATTTGTCAGGCCAGGGTCAAGTTTTGGCCGGACAAGAAGCCAGTATGGTTGGACAAAAATAATTTTCACAGTTAGAAATTCAAAATTAGAGAGTGCAATCCATTTCACGCATTTCAATATAAAAATTTCAATTTCCCTTCAACTTTTAAAAGATATTAATTTCATAAAATACACAGCACTACTGACAGTAGCTTTTTTTTTCAGGGCATCATGCAGACAAAAATGGTTTAATCATAGTCTGTGTCTTCCTCTTCGCTTTTAAAGAGAGTCTCTTCAGATTTTTCTGATGAACTGGGGTCCCCAGAAGAATCTTGCTTTAGGACACATTTGGCTTGTCGTTGTTTGTAGACTTTCCTCGGTTTTCGTTTTTTTGTCCGGAAGAAGTGTTTGGCCGTCACTTCATCGTAGTTGCTGGACACCGTTCAATTTCCTCATCAAAACTTCGGTCAAGATTCCCCTTCAGTAACTTAAGATCTGACTGTGGATCATATTGCCGTTGAAAAAAATCCATTGCTTGTTAACCAAACAATTTTTCACGGAATATCGAAGCTATTAAATGCAAACACAAGTCTTAGGTCTACAAACTTTGACAGTTTGTTTTTCACTCACTCGCATTCACGTGCTCTCTCTGTTTTACCATGTATTTTTCCACGGCGATAACTACGGAAAATTACTGAAGCGATGAAGCGATAGGCACCTTGTCAGCTTGGCACGAATTTCACCAGATGGAATATGAAAGCTCGCAATAACATTCTGAGAGTTGAAATTGGTTGAAGTGAATTCTTTGACACTTTCCGACGGCACCATAATTTTTCTGTGAAAGATTGGACATTGTTTTCAGTGTCAACTGAACAGAAAAAGATCGAAAAGCACTGTTGCGTATTTAGCACGCTGAAACTATCTAGTGTCATAAACTGTCTCCCCCCTCACATAACAGATGTTTTAAAACAAAGGATGATACTTTTTTTCAATTAAAATTGTGAGCTTGAATTGGAAAATAAAATTGTATTTGGTGTTGAAATTGATCGTGACTAGGAAGCGTGACTTAGGCTGGCTCGGTTTGCCAGGATCTCGGCACGTCTGTGAAACACACTAAAAATCAACTTAGTGATTACATGGAAAAATCTCAGCCTGGCTAGCCGGGATTCTGGCATCGCGATGCCGGGATCCTGGCTAGCCGGGCTGAAAATTTACCATGTAATCGCGATTGCCAGGCCAGCCCGGGCCAACACTTTCCCGTCACTAAATTTCGCTTCAGAGCAAAATGGCTCACCAGAAGATCGATATTTCTCTTTCTATATAACACATAAAGGTTTTTCAGACCATAAAGCTATGTAAAACTGAAAATAACACTCCAAAATAATGGATTAGCGAAAGTAAAAGCACTCGATTCATGCTCTTCGATTTAGCCATCTTTTCACAGGACAGCTTCTAAGTTTAGCCGCAGGCGGGCTGGCCCGCCTCATGTAATACCGGGCTCAGCAGTCATCTCGGTAGACCTAGTCAGTCCTGCTACCAAGCCAGCCCGGCTCATATAATCGGCCCCTTATTGCACATTCACGCAATTTCAGGTGTATATCAAATTTGCAGGCTAGCATAAACTTCAATCGGGTCAAATTACGACGGTAGATATAAACCCAGAAAACTTGCAGACAGGAGACAACAAGTAATAAAATGAGGCCTAAGATTTTAGTTGTATTTGGTCGAATATAATTCACATTAAATGCAGCCTGATTATCTTTAAGGATGTGACTGCAAATTGCACAAATTAACATGGAACATATTAGCGCCTGTTTAGTATGTGGCTTGAGAGAAGACACGAGGTGCGTGATAAAATTACATTGTATTGTAATTGAATTAGAAAATAAAGTTGTTCGATATTTGGCCACAAAGTTCAAGTTTCTTTTTTACTAAATCGGAAATCCCCGGTCAGAGTGTCCGACCAGGCTTAGCTTTCGCCGGTCAAGACCTAAAATTTACTGGACATCTGTCTGATGACCAGCTGTTATTTGCAAACTTGCAATTTGTTTCCATATTTAAGCTCAATTATCTATGAAAAATGCGTGGCTAGCCCCAATTTTCTGTTTGGATTCTGATAGCCCTTGCTAAGATCTGCTTTTTCCACATAGTCATAAACCGCGCAAAAATATTGTTCTACTAGGGGCAAATTCTTTTTAAAAGAAACCAGAATTTCCCGAGATGCACAGAAAATATGCACAGTAACAAAAAGAGGCACCATCCTTAAACTGAAAATCAAGACAAAGCAAAATAAGTTAATACAATTCACCACTAGCCTGCATAGCAGTCATTTCCATTTCCTTTTAGCCAAGCGGGAGAAGCGTGAACCAAGCAGAGACGCGCGAGGGCATGGGGGGAATAGGAGCAAAAAAATTGGAAGCTGCTTCCAATTACTAGACGTTTAATATGCTATGTCCCTAAAAAGCATGTACAGGGTGCAAATGTAGCCTAATGCAGCTACTTTTCGAAATTAAAAAAAAATCCTAACTTCTATTAAAATGAATATAAAGCACTGATGCCGCTATTATTATTATCAACTATAATTATAATTATTATTATTATTATTATTATTATTATTAATTTATTTTCTGTAAACATACTGGGACCAGTTGTTCAAAGAGTGAATAACTCTAATCCACCAGATAAATCACTATAGAATAGTGGATAGTGTGCCTTGTTTTGTTAACATTTATCCGCTGGATAGCAATTTATCCACCCTTTGAACAACTGGGTCCAGAGATTCAAAAGCTGCCCTCTCACATGTTAGCCCTCCATCAGAGCTAATCACACAGCATCCAGTAATTTCAATTGCTTGATTTGATCTGACGATGGGATAACACAAATTAAACATCTTTTGAATCTCTATATGGTGGTCAGTTTACATAACAAGTACGGTGATATCAAAGCATTTAACTCTTCTCCCACTTACAAAGCACAACAGTTTGTATGTAAAGGATATTACACAGCAGCACAAAGACATGAAATATTTTATTTTCGAGTACTGACAACAATATAAAATAAAATTCATATCTTCAAGCCAATTTGTAATTTTCTTTTTATTATATAGACGAGTATTTTAGTACAAACAACAGTCTAAAAGTGGGAAATGACATAATCGATATCCTCACTAGTAAGGATATGGAAAATATGCCCCTCAAGGTCCGGATGTAGTTTTGTATGAACTTTTCGAGTGGCCTATTTTCCACTAAAACACCGTTGACTATACAATAAAGAAGGAGATATGTCACATACAAAGTTTTCATGTGCTACATCTGTACAATGTACTTTTCTTAGGTATGAACTGTAATCTTACAATTATGGTAAATTTACTCGTCCCAGTTAGCCTTAAAACTATTTTTGGAGTTACTTTAATATACCATATTTTCTCACTTAAACGCCCGCAGTTTATTTAAAACTAAACCTCACAGACCCGGCATTTATTAGAACACGGCATTTAATCAGGGCCCAGCGCTCAGTAAAATGTTGTATTTTTTGATCGCCTAGTAATTTCTTTTGGTATTTAATACTTTAAGTTCACTAAACCTACAGCAAAATATAGCACAACATATAAGTAAAACAAGAATTAAATGTCACCGATTTTGTCTCTCATCGACAAAATTCAAAACAAGGTGGGAGAACTGGGTGCGCAGTAGCATTCCTTTAGTTTGAATGAGAGAAAAAATTGACAGAACTGAAGTACTCAAATAAATGCCTGTACCTCGGTTAAATGCTGGGGGCATTTATTTCAAATTTGATCGTGTGGACCTGGTGTTTATTTGAAGCTGGTGATTATTCAAGGCTAGCATTTAATCAAGAAAATATAGAATATATTGTGTAATGAGTACACAGTTCATGAATGAACTGCATTGTGTTTTTCAATTCTTGATTGTATTGAACTAGAAATAGCACTTCAACACTTAAGGGACGTTGGGTTGATTTGGAGCGAAACTCTCAAAACCAACAGCTAAAAGAATTCTGACAACTATTAAGAAGAATTTGTCTCTTAATTCCCTGATATACCTCCCACGAATCAAGAAGTCAGGACACACATTTTGTTTGGCATGGAGAGAGTTTTATTAACAATAGTAATAACAAACCGAGAGATCAACAGAAATAAAACTCTCTGCCCAGTCACCAAACCCCCAAACAAACTGTGTGTCCTGAATAAGCGAGAAACACTAATTAATGAGGGTGGGTTAATGCATGACTAACTGCTCGCACAACCTGCAATTTTGCTGGCAACGCAAATTCCAAATAACTCTTATACGCCTCGGATGACCAGTCCCCAAACACTTGAATAAGTTCACCCGGCACCCCACACTGAAATGCCCAATTTGCTCCACCTCTACGAAAAGAGTGCCCTCGATAAGTGTGAGCCAGAGAAACACCAGCTAATGATAAACGCCTGCGGCCGAACAAAAACACTTTTAGTGATAGGAGAAAGAGACCTGTCCAAGGATTGAAGAACAAGGGCAGGCATACTGGAATGTGCAGGAATGAGTGCACACATACGGTGAAACATAGTAACTGGGTATAACGGCGAATTGGGAATTTCAACAAGGGGTAGTTGCAAATGACACGACCCGGTCTGATTAGTTTTCGACCACTTAAACATAACAGTGAGACCATGAGGAGCCAACACTATGTCCCCCCTACATAAATGTTTACGAGAATCAAAGGAGCACACAGAAACTGGAACAATATAAGAAATGTGGGCCAACAAGAAGAAGGCAAACGAAAAGGCACACGAAAGGTGATCTCCTCCGGAGAAGAATCAGGAGAAAACGAATGCTGAACTAATTTGAAAATATGTGGTGTCACAGGAGGTGCCCTAACAGGACAATGTAACACAATCCTGTCGATACCGCGCAGGGTGACCCTATTTGCAAATTCCTTAAGCGAGGGAAACTCGTGTCCCAGTGCAACGTGCAAAAACTTAACTCCACTAAGATAATTCCTCACGGAAGCTGGAGTCATGGATCTACTTAAAAGAAAACGAATCACTACAGCTAATTACGTTAGTCACAACAGCACGTACAACTACAGAACAAGCGAATCAAGAAATGGACATGTACCCTATTTCACAATACAATATATCGATAAACACGTGTTGGAACAAGATCCTAACAGTAACGCAACCCGACACGATGAAAGACATCAAACAACATGTAAACAACCGAAACAATGCTCCCGATAAAGGGAAATAAAAATTTTGAGGTGCTCCCCAAAATAACCCCATGCATGCAGTTAAAATTGTGCTGTCCATAGGAGATAATTGACCACAAACTTCTATAAACGAATGGAGGTACTTATATTGTTTTGCTATGTTACAGTCACTTAAGACTTTAACGGTGAAGTATAAATTAAAAGTAAGCTTAATTAACACAATGAAAAAGTAAATAAACTGCGTGACGTGGAAACTAAGAGAAAGAGAACTTTATGTAAGCTTACACAGCAAGTCAACAAACTTGCTGAAAAAATCCTACCATACAAAATAATTAACGGTATGAAAGAGCAACTGAGTTGCTATCACTGACAAAAGATAAATGAATACTCACAGTATCGAAGGGCTTCCAGTACAAGTGACTTTCTTATCGCTGTTAGAGCAGGAACAACCATCGCACTGATTTCCATTGTACTGTGAATTCGCGCGCCTATACTCTGTTCTTCCATCATTATTTCTGTTCCAAAATCCATCCCAGTCGGACGGGTACTTCAAAGAATAACGACTGTTCCAGTACTGATAACCAAGGAAAATTTGAGAACCGTGGCTCGGAAAGCTTTGAGTGACACTCGTTAGCGATAAAAGCAAACAACAAACAACCACTACTCGGAAACACAAGCCCATATGGTTCACCGACATTTTTCCAACGACGCAAGTTAAGATCGCGGTCTCCCTGATTAATCGGAATGTGCTGTACCTCAGAGAAGATAATTTAGCAGCAGGATTCTTTCGTTGCTAAAGAAAACTGTAGCGTTTCTACGTCAATGACTTTTGCTTTCAACACTTTGCATGGCTTGATCAATCACGAAGCTTCTTGCACATTTCTTTTCCCGCCAACAGATACATTCGAACGCGAAATGCAATCGAAGCAGAATTTTGGGCTCCTCAGTTAAGTACAGCAGTTTATCAATCAACAAGGTTGTTTCAGGCTATAATTTTCCGAACTGCCCAGTTTAGGCTCATAAATATTCATCTGAAATGCAAATTTTCACCTGAAATTATAATCCGCCGAAACATTTCAACCTCGTTTTGCCTGTAGGACTTTTCATGTAGTTTTATATGACATATTTTACGAAGGCGACCTGTGTCGCAACGCCTTCTGGTATACGTTTTGGAAGAAATGGCCGCTGGTTTTATTTGGAGATGAGTCGTTTATAAAAGAGCCTTTAAATTATTCATTTTTTATTCGATTCTTCTGCATTTCTGGGGCATTATTGAATGGTGCTATAAAAACCTTTTGATGCTACCATTTGTCCAAACCTTACCCGCTGTTTTTGCCAAAAGGATAATTCGTGGCATTTGACTCAATATCAAGACGCTTTTTGCCCAAGACCAAACAGCGAAAAGTGGCCGCGAGAAAAAAAACACAGCTTGCAATATTTTAGCCTCTGTTGGAGGCGTCGGAGTCATCCGCTTTGCAACGAAGCTCTTTTTCAAGTGACTGCCTGGAAGAAACCTGCCGTCCTGCAGAGGCTGTCAAAGAAGCCATAAGTGTATGCGTGACCAAGGAGAGAACTTGTTGTTTCGTCGACTGACAAGGAGGTGTGAAAATCATCCTCCAAAATTCTGCACATTTGTTTGTGTTCTGTCGATTACCTGAACAGGCATTGAAAATGGAAGATCTCTCTACAAATTCAGCAGCAAATCCTGATGAATTTTTAAACAGTGATTCAATTGGCGCCGTCAGCTCGGCAACTTCAGTGGACGAAACAGAAACGCAAGGTGCGGGAGAGATTCGCGACAGTTCAGCCTTGGAAGAGAGTGGTTCACAGGGTAGCAACCTGAAAACAAGCGACGAAATTATGGATTCAACGTTAGATGAAGAACATTCGCCGCCTGTGGTCGAAGATAGTGGTGATGCAGTGTTAAATGAACAAGTTGGAACAACGGAGTGTAGGAAAGTGAACAGCCAAGATGAGGTTATCCATGAAAGCACTGCAGCAGAGATCGACCACGACTCTGGCACTGAGGAAGACACGACGCAAGGTTACTTGCAGTTGTCGGATAATAGTGGCAGCACTTCTGAGGTTTCTGCGGCAAACGAAGACTTGACAAATTTATCTGATAGAGGCGATATTTCAGGTCAAGGTGTAGGTGATGTTGGTGAGACAAGTGAAACAGGAGCCACTTCAGAAAGAGCCATGCATATGGGCAAAGATTCAGAACTGACAGAACTAGCAGCCGGAAATAAGGAAAAGACAGGAACAGGAAGTGTCACTGAAGCAGAACAACAGGTTTTAGAGTCAATTTATCATATCAAGTGGATTAAATGGAAAGGGATTAACACTCCAATCATAACACAGAATGAAAATGGCCCCTGTCCATTGCTGGCTATTGTGAATGTCTTGCTTTTGCAGAGACGAATTAATCTTCCATCACATCAGGAGATTGTCACTTCAGGGCAGCTCATGGAGTATGTTGGAGACTGCATTTTAGAAGAATCACCCAAAGTATGTAGTATCAGTTGATTAGTAGATACTTGCTCTGGTCTATCAATCAGTGCTTTCAATAAGCACCGACGGCCGACGAAAAGCGTCGGCTATTTTGCTCAGAAAAGTCGGCTACTTTTTGCCCTAAATTAAAGTAATTAAAGAAAGATTGTTTCAAACCCCTAGTTGATACAGTCGGTTACTCTATTCAAACCAGCTGCCTACTTCAAATTTTATTGAAACCCCTGATCAATAATAAGGGGCACCCAACGAGAAAATTTTGGCAAAATACTTCAAATATCATTTTCCGCTTTCTTAGATTATTTCCGAGCTATTTAAAGGCATATTTGTGTAAGCTAATACAGACTGATCTGTTCGGCATTTTTAGCTGAAAATTTAATCTGCTGATAATTTTAGGAAACAGAATCATATCCACCGAATTTCCGTGCTACTGATGGCTCCCAGAAAATGCCAGCTGACCTTATTTTAAACTCTAAACGACATACATGTATCTCTCCCTCCGAAAACAATAGGAATTAATAAGTCTTCTTGTCTTGAAATTCTGAGGAGATATTTTGCTGTAGAAATCTCTAGCTTGCACCGCAATGAAATCCGAAAATCTCAGGCAATTTTAGGCCTGCCGGACAGATCAGTTCCCCAAAACGAACCGTTGGGTGCCCCTGAATAATACTAAAAATTGAGTAGCTCAAGTTTTTCTAAGCATTGCTTACTTACAGTGTAAATCATTGATTGGCAGCTGACACATGCATCTGTGATATAATTATATGTCATATCGTTGGTCAAGCAATGTGCAATGCTTCTTGTTGTATCAAGGCTATTGCCTTATTCCCCAAGCAGACATTTCAGGGTTCTGTTCTTGTGTACATGTGCTGGTACAAAGGGACACAAACCAAACACGCAGAGCCCCCCCGTACAACCCACTGTAGGGAGTACCCCCGGGGACAATGTCAAATTCCTCATTTGCCATAATGTGACTATACAGAGACAGAGCCCACGTCAGTCCCTTAGATTTTCTAGATATGGACCTACTGGTTATAACTAAAGGGTAGATCCTGGAGGGGTTTTAGAGGCTGCAGCCCTGGCTACGCCCAGGCATTAATGAGGAGTTGAAAATGTTCAAGCACTTTGGAGGGGGGATTATGCCTTTCTGACCTCTCTCCCTAGAGATTGAAGCCAATTTAGCCCCCTCCCCCCCCCCCCATTCATGAAATTTTAGATCTACCCTGGCCTGTTCTGCATGTGGTTTTATCGCAAAAGCATGAATTACATTTTACAGTCCTCACAGCCAATAAAATGACAGCTTAACTGACAGATGACCAATAACATCGCGAGTTTGTCAATCAATCAGGTTAACAACCAGAGACTTTTAACATCTACTGATGATTCACAATTCACTTGACTCCGATAAAGAATTCCCGTGAGGTTGTGGAAGCATCAGTCATTGTCATCACTAACAGTCCTTCTCAGGACGAGCATACTTCACCGACTTATGATATGACCCCAGGGTGCAAACCATTTACAAAGGCAAAATTATGTTAACAAGTTGATGCTGAAAGTTCACAAACTGTTCTCTACTGCTGACAACTTTGAATGCATTTCCAAACTCCTGCCTTCTTCTGTGCTGAAAATTTTCTTTAATAATTTTTTTCACAAACAAAAATTGGCGGCATGATTTCGCAGCTTTTTTTCTACTCTTGTTCAATAACTGATAATGATAGTGCTCTGTGACACAGCATATAACATGCAAAAGTAAAAAAAAAACAGGATATTTTCTAGTGATTTTCCTCTTCATTGGATGCCCAGTGAATGCCAAATTTTGGCACGTGCTAGCAACCGAAAACCTGCTTTTTGTGTGACTATCCAAAGGTCATCCTTTAGCTAATACCAGTCTACATGTAATTCATTTAATATTGGTTTAATAATATTAATACTATTTAACACTTATAGTGTGCATATTCTATAAATATACTCATATGCGCGTTACAATCCTGCATTAAACAATGAATGTACGATTAAAAGAAATAATAAACAAAAATTATAAAAAATAATAATAATAATAATAATAATAATAAAATATTTTTTATAATAGTAAAAAAAAACAAGCGAAAATATGATAAATTAATTATACGTCTTAGTAAATAAATAACTCTTAAGTAATCTCTTAAAATTGTCGATGGTGATTGCTCTTCTTATACATTGTAATTGATTGCCATTGATCAGTTATGTCAGTCTGTTCATCGTAGAATGACAGAGTCACAGTGCTTTGCTATATTTCATTGATTTATTTATTTGATAAGGCAGCACAAAAACAAATTAAATAATGAAATTATGTACAGTGATTTACTGATTTTTTCTTTTTCTACAGCGATTGTCAGAGGGAGCCCAACTTAACTATGAACAAAACATGCATGATGCCATTGCAATCATGAACAAATTACAGACAGGATTAGATGTTAATGTAAAATTTACGGGGTGAGTAGACATTTTCCTGTTATGATTTATACGAGTAAGTTGTACGATGTAAATTTCAGTGAGATGTGCCACTCACATACTGCACTCACTCACTCACTCACTCACTCACTCACTTGTTCACTCGCTCGCCTGCTCGCTTGTTGATCCACAGAACTCTAACAATGAATGCAGTATTATGTACCAAGGCTTAATGTTTATACCACTTTTCAGGGTCTCAGACTTTGAGTTCACACCAGAGTGCATAGTGTTTGATCTTCTCTCCATTGGTTTGTACCATGGCTGGCTTATTGATCCACAGAATACTGAAACTGTCTCTGCTGTGGGTGCTTTAAGTTACAATCAGCTGGTGGAGAAAATAATTGCAAGCAAACAAGATGGTGCGGAAACCCGACTGGTGTCTGAAGGTGACTTAAAGTTAATGATTTGAACTAAACAGCCGACCTCACTTTTAACACGGATTCCACTCAACAGTCGAGCAATAAGTGCACAAATTATTTACTAAAAAAACTAATCAAAGCAAGGTTACATTTTGAATATTATTTGAAACATCTCACTTTAATTTGCTTCTCCAAGTGACCCCCCAATTAAATTCTCAAGCATTCTTGAGAAAATTAAAATTTCTTTCCATTCAGGGATAGTCGACGGAAACGAACAAGCTAGCGGGCTTGAAAATCACCCACGTCGTTGAAACGTGACGCGCGTGTTGAGTCGCTAGTGTAATGACTCGGAAAGAGAGACTACAGACTAAGCCACAGCAGTTGAATAATTTATACCTTGCTCTCACAACGCAAAATTCTCATTGGCTCTTTCTCGGAGATCTGTCTGTCAACAACTCCCTGGGGACTTTTCGACACTCGTGAGATTATTGATGTGGTTAGTTTACAAACATCAAATTGATTACTAAAACTGGAGCAAAAGCAAGGAGTAGAAGCGCTTAGAACTGCTGTGACGTGGTGTTGCCGACATTGGCACAGACATCGATGAATACGAGTGTTATTTGGTGATCTTGCCATTAAACAGCGAAATCAAAGAGCAAAAGTTATTGAAATGAACGACCTTAGCATACCGTCCGTACACTTGGAAGCAGACAACCAGGTTAATGAAATTGTTAATAGAGGGCTTTTAAGCTGTTTCCTTCAGTGTTAAATTCGAGGTCCCTCCCACAAAGACCCGTGATAAGCACGTTTTTTTGATATGCGGTTTGGCAATGATATGACAAAGTGACAGAAAGATTAGAAGAGGAATTCTGTTCGACATGCTTAATTGGCTAAAAAGATGGTACAAAATTGACACTTAAAAATCACTCGGCCGTGAAGGGTCAACCACTGTGGCTTAGTCTGTAGTCTCTCTTTCGGACTCACTAGCAGCTCGACACGCGCGTCACGTTTCAATGACGCGGGCGATTTTCAAGCCCGCTCGCTTGTTCATTTCCCCCGACTATCCCTGAGTCTATCCCTGACTGCTCATAGTCTACTTTTCAAATAAAATATGGATAACTTCAAATTCAATTTTCTTTCACGGGGTTAGCGTGGGAGCTTAAGTATTGATAATTCCTTCTTTTTTTGTTCAAAATGTTACCATGCTATGAACTACCAGTAGTATTTTTCTGGTAACTAAATATTTTTGCACTTATTGCTCAATGTTCAGAGGAAATCATCTTAAACAATACTGTGATACTAAATTTTAATATAGATTTTATTAAACAATTTAATACAACTCTTATTTAAGATAGCATAATACACTAATCACTGGTCCTTGTTACATGTACCTCCATCATGTTCATAGTAAAATGCACATTACAGCTATGTATTGTGACCTTCAACCAGGTTGGGTAATCATTATCAGAGCCATGTGATCAATATAGTGGAAAATTAGCTCCTTCCATACTGCTGTGTCTCACACAAGAACAGTGCAGGCAGCCTTTGCAGCAAATTTGAAACCCTTTGTTGTTTTTCTCTACGAACTCTACACCTTCATTTTTCCCTAGGCTTCATTCCTCTGTCCTCAATCTGGTGCCCAGGTTAGGTTTCTCATCTCTAGCCTCTCTCTATCCATACCAATCCTAAGTGAAGCATAGGGCACCTAAAGTCCTCCTCTACTCATCTTGATCCTGGGCTTCGCATTCTATATGATTGCTCAAGAGTAAACTTCTTGTTTAGCTGACCCCCTCCAGGTGTTTTAAGGTCTTTCTAGCTTGTGAGCTCCAGAAAAGGGCTTGCCTGGTTATGTTGTCATGCAGTTTCCTCAGCATTCTTCTAATCTCTAAATACAGTTGTAAAACATCACTAACCCATTGCCACCATCTCCACGCTGCACGTTGGGTAATATGACAGCTTTACAAACCTTCCATCAAAAAAGTTCAATACACTGTTAAGAAAGACTCAATTTGTTATGATTGTGATATTTTGTTTTAGGTTTGATCAGTGAAGCATTCCTTGAGCAGACAGCAAGTCAACTGACATACCATGGCTTGTGTGAACTGAATTCACGGCTACAAAACGATCAGCTTGGTGTGTTTTTTAGGAATAATCACTTTAGCACCTTTCACAAGCACAAGGTAAAAGATATATTCTTTCACGCCAGATTAAAATATTAAAGAGGAATTTTCGGTCCTTTTTTGTTCATTTGTTTGTTTGTTTGTTTTTTTGCTCTTACCTTACTTTGATTAGATCATTACTGATGAAAGAAAAGTTGTTTGTTGGTAATATTTTTATTTTAGTACTTCATGAGAGAAAAGTGTCTTAACAAGATTGATTTCTTCATTGTTTTAAGTTACCTGTTGTTGAGAACTTGAAAAAATATAATGTATGGTAAGAAGAGGCAAGGAAGGGGAGTAGGTTTAAAAACAGTATTTACAACCTAAAAGCCATTTTATTTGTAAGTTAGTAGATTTAAAGCTACAAGCAGCTGCAAAATTGTTGAGACACTACTGAAAAAATGGATTTCCATCTAAAATGCACTCTTGAAAGCAAATGGCTTTCTACCCCCCCCCCCTCCCCCTTTCAATGTTGTTGCTTGTTACTTTGAATGTCATTACTAAATTCATAACAACATTGATAAGGGGGGGAGGGGGGTAAATATTTACAGACTATGAGAATGTCAGAAATGACCCGAAATATAGCCTGTGTCTCAAGTCTTTTTGCAACTGCTGTAGCAGCTTTTGGAGACATGTAATTGAAACAATAATATTATCTCAAACAAACCTAGTATACAGTAAAGAATCCCAACTGGCAGGGCTCAAGCCAGTTGACCACTGCCAAAGCATGGAGGAGTTGAATTCAGGACTAGTGCAGCCAAATACAGACATGGGTAGGGAAAAGAAAGTTAACCTGAACCCTGGACCCTCACATTATAAGTCCATTGCCTTCTATGTTATGTTCAGTAAACGTAGGCAAGGAAGGGGGCAGGGTAACTTAATAATGTTGTTTGATTTAAAGACAGCAGCTCCTGGAGACAAGTATTGAAAAATTAATTTGAAAGCAATTGTTTCAAACAAACCTAAACTGGCAGGGGTAAAGCCAATCGGCTTCTTTCAAAGCATGGAGGAGTTAAATTTGGGGCTACTAGAGTCCAATACAGCCAGTGGTAGGGATGATGAATTGAACCCAGGACCTCCACAGTGCAAACCCAATGCACTCATCACTTGACTATGGTACATATTTATTGTCTTTTAGGATGAACTTTTCCTACTTGTCACAGATCAGGGATTTCTTACAGAAGACCGTGTCATCTGGGAATCCTTAGCTAATGTTGAAGGTGACAGCTTTTTTGTGGATGCAGAGTTCAGGTCCCTTCCTATTGTGCGCCACTCGCCCAAGCCGACACATGTACCGCTTGACCAACAACTTTCTCAAGAAGACCAAGAGTAAGTGAAATTAATGGCCTTTGTAATTATTATAATTAATATTTTATAATTTTACAGTCATCTGCAGAAGAACTTATCTGCAACATGTAACATCATTGTTTTCAAGCTGTAGATGCAGCTCCAACTCACATTCCCAATGTTTTCTTCATCATTTTGTTTCTTTTTCTGTTATTTATTTAATTTGTTTGTTTGTTTGTTTGTTTGCTTTTGCTTTTATTTTCTGGAGGAATATAATTATCTTAATTTGTTTGTGAGTGCACATTTGGTTTTTGCATGTGATTTTGCTGGTTTAGGATCTTCAAGTTTTTTGCTGACCTAGCTACGTTTACAGCATTAGTTAGGAAGCCTAACAAACACATTATCTCTTTTCCAAATTTGAGGATCCACCCAATTACATGTGGCATTAAGACCATTCTCTAAGACTTCCACTCAAATACAATGAGACTAATTGTGCAACAAAATCACATACAATAATGCAACATGGTCATGCTTAAAACATAATAATTTGTGTACATACTGGGCTCTGACTGAGAAATAATTGTAACTTGTCAAAGTTGAGTTCTAATAGCATTCATTCAGTTAGACTGTTTCTTACAGCAACCATGTAGCAGTAAGCTTTCAACAGCGTTCGTGAACACAGTTGGACTGTTTCTGCTACTTACCGTTTAGTGACAGTCGCTCAGTTACACTGTTTCTTGCAGTTTCCTGGTAGCATTAAGCCTTCAAGAGGAACAGGAACAGGCTGCTAGAGGGCCTCAGACAGAGGTATACCCTGGAGGACCTGCTCAACCTCAGCCCCAACCCCAAGCCAGTCAGGCAACTCCCCAGCAGGGCGCCCAGTCTCATCAAGAATGGTCCGAGTAAGTAAACAATGTTGTTACCTTGAGTCACTTTGAGCAGACTTGTATTGTACATTTGACCATGAAAATCCTTACCCTTTATCAACAATAAATTTTACCCCTCCCCTCCCTGGCCCTCCTTATCAATGTTCTTTGCCATTGAAAGGAGCCTTATGAAGTTACAGATCTTCAACATTTAAGGAGGGGAGGAGAGAAGAGAAGAAATGTATTACTTGTCTGCATTTTATTCAGAGAGATGGAGAAATATACACACATTCGGTTTTTCTAGATTGCAAAAGGGTCTTATTTCTTCTTGTTTACTCTCAAGTCAGGGCAGGGAAAGACCCAGGTCCAGTTGCCCGGGGAAAGTAAATTTTGCTCTTGGGCAAGTGAAAATAGACATTTGGTGGCTCAGTGGGCCTCAGTAGTCTTGTGAGTCTGTCTGAAAGAGTCAGCTTTATAAATGATAATTTTCAGTCAGAAACTAGTTCAAGATGACTGCAGTATGAGCGAAACAATGAGTTCAAAGCATGGATTAATTTAAAATCCACACTCCCACATACTTTGGCAGATGATGATAAAAAACGAGATCAAGCTTCTGGACAGTGTCACAGACACCCGTACTGGTAATACCAGTAGTTTCTCTGTATCTGACACAGCATTTGTGTCACTGTCCAGTTAGTATCTTTAGATACTGTAGGTACCTAGGACCTGAACTACTGTAGTTGATAAGGCATGTTGCATTCCCATTGGGCTAGTAATATTTAAGTGGGGACAAGTGAAAACTGACCATTGGGCAAGTGGATTTCACCTTTTTTCCTGCCCAGCAAGTTATTGATTTAAATATAGCCCAACAAATTTGCCCTAAATATGGACTACTTTGTAGTCTAAAATTTCTCTCAACTAGTTTTGTCCAGGGTGGAAGTAATAAGCAACTGTGGTAGCCTTCAGTCTCTGCTGCTATCAAACAAATTCTAGTTACTGTAATGAGTGAGTAGGGCTAAAAATAGTAAATGATGTGGTATGTTTACATGTATACCAACTGATGTACTGTAACAAGCCTACGAAAGTGGTTAAGTGTTTTGTCCAGTCCCAGAGCTGGACTGAATGAGAGTTTTAGGCCAAACAAGATCAAGAGATTGAAATTTACTTACTGCGACAGAAGTGAACTCTAGTATGGTTATTTCCACAGTCTTCAGTTAGCAATACAGCTTCAAGAGGAAGAAAGAATGCGACAGCAACAGCAGCAGCAGCACCAGCAGCAAAGACAACAACCTCAGCAAGCTCGAGTATCTCCCACAAGATCAAGTAGTCTTCCGTCACAATCACAAATGCAGCAGCGTAGCACTCAACAGAGGGCTGAGTCCAATGTAAGTGAATTTTTCTATGTTTATGGTAAGGGCATTGGACTTCATATCTGAAGCTTAGTTGTTCACTCCCTGCCATCATGTTGTTTCCTTAGACAACATACTTTACCCCACATTGACTCTCCACCCAGGTGTATTTAATGCTTACCGGCAACATACTGCTGGGGGCAACCCTGCAATGGACCAGCATTCAGTCCAGGGGGGGTGGGGTAGTAGTACTCTCAGTTGCTTCATGTTACAGAAACCAGGATAAGCTCCGGCTGTGTGGACCTCCTTGGCTCGTGTGTGACCTTACCTTTACCTTACACTTTAGGCTTTCATCCCCAAATTCAAAAGGTAGAACCACCTTGTACAACACCACAGAAAAGTAGCACTTACTAGCTTAAGGCCTTAATTTTTTTTTCCACAGACGGAAAAATTAGAACCACCCTGTAGTGCCTACTAACCTGTGACCAGGCTCTATTTTTGTATTGCTTGACAAACCATTCCCGCTGAAAGCAAGCAACCGCATGCAACAGAATACGAGAGCACGTCTTACATTTGGCTTGATTACAGGTTAACAGGATATTAAACAATGCCACCGGAACGTAGTGCTCAATAACTTTGATTCAACTTATCATGCTTTAAGCAAAGTCCCAAAGGAGTTAAGTGCTCCAGGGCTCTAGGGCTTCGAGAAAGAAAACTCAGAGCTCTAGGGATCCATCAATTCACATAAATGTTCCATTAGGCGAGAATTGGCATATTTAGCGAGGCTCCTAGTAGGGAAAAGATTCAGGCTCTAGGCTCTAGGCTCTAGGCTCTCCCTCATCCCTTTTCCATCCATAAGGATTCTGTTTAAGGTTTTACCCAAACGGAAAAGTTAGAAGCACCTTGTACAATGCGCTGAACAACATCCCCAGGAAAGTGCTACTTGACCGCTTTTATTGAACTTGTTATACTTAAAGGTTTCATCCATAGACTCAAAAATTAGAAATGTGCTATATTACAAAATAAGCACATGGATGAAACGTTCAATCAAGTTTCATTGTGGTTGCTGTGTATCTCCGTTCACTAAATGTAGTTGATGGAGCTTTGCATTCATTCAGTTATAATATTTTTTCTTTTTCTTCTTCAGGATAAATGTAATATCTTATAGCTGAGCATACATGTGCAGTATACGTTGACGTCAAATTCCTCTCAGTAGCCAGCAGCTAAGGCATCTCAACCCCAAGAGAGACATTTTGTTAACACTGGAACTCCTCCCGAAAATAGTTGTAAAGGTTATGGGTAAAATGATAATTATCTTACTGGATAGATATTTATAAATTGTTAGGAATTATGTGAAATTAACTGAACTGAGAACATGCTTTGGCCATGCTTGTTTGGGTAATTTTACTTTACTGCATGTATATACAGTCAAATGGCTGTCAGCTCTCTAATAAGCTCTGTTAAGGACGGTGCCTCCTAATACAGATGTATTTTTGCAAAGGTTACGACTATAGGGAAAAAGTAGATCTTAGCAAGGGTTAGAAAAATTGTTAGGGGTAACCACACATTTTTCAGCGATGATTAAGCAACCATAATGTAAAAAAAAACTATAAAATACAAAGAATATATGGCAATTTCTTTCCAAATTTAACCTAAATTATTTCTGAAAATGTTTGGTTAACCCCAATTTTCTTTTTGGATTCTGATAGCCCTTGCTAAGGTCTGCTTTTTCCACATAGACATAAACCGCGCAAATTCTCTTTGTATTAGTAGGAAAATTCCAACCCGGGATGCGCAGAACGTATGCGCCGTAACAAAACGAGGCACCGTCCTTAAAGGATACCTCTCTAGAATGGACACCTTAACTTGGTCCCTGTTATAATTGATTCAATTGTTTTACTGTAACTTAACTTCATTTAACGAGGGTTACATGTAGCCCTTTGTTAGAGCGAATCCAAAGGGCTTATGTTGGAATCGTCAGCTTTGAGTTCCTCTACGGTGACCAAATTACCTTATCAACTCAGTTGATAAATCCAAAATTTTGTTGAGACAGACAGGTGGTCCCAACAGTGTCCGACTCGTAGAGTGTTAATTGTATACCTTTGATTAATGGCAGTCATTAGCCAACTTCCGCCTTGGGGACAACTACATTGCAACTGTTACAGGCACTACAATATTTTATGGACAGGGGCACCCAATGGTTCGTTTCGGGGAATATCTGTTCGGAAGGCCTAAAATCGCCTGAGATTATCGGTTTCAATTGCAATGAAAGCTAGAGATTTCTTCGCCGAAACAACACATCAGACTTTCGTAACAAGAGGACTCATTAGTTCCTATTGTTTTCGGAGGGACAGATATGTTGTTTAGAGTGCAAAATAAGGTCAGCAAGCATTTTCGGACAGCCATCAGCAGCTCTGAAATTCGGCGGATAGGATTCTGTTTCTTAGAATTTTCTGCAGCCTAAATTTTCAGCTAAAAAATCCGAACGGATCAATCTGTATTAGCTTACACAAATATGTCTTTGTAAGATGTAAGAAAGTAGAAATTATATTTCGAGTATTTTGCTAAAAATTTCTCGTTGGGTGCCCCTGTATGGACAGTAGTTCTGGAACAGAGAGCGAAGAAACAGCAAAACAGGAAGAAAAAATGTTCGGGATTACGTCGTCTTGCCACTTAAGCTACCACTTAGTGGTTTACTAGCGTTCATTTTAGTGACTTTTACATATTGATATACATCGTGCAGCTAACTTACTTGGCACTCAATGTAAACACTGCAATCAAAGTTACCATATAGGTTCTAAATTCAAACGAAAAACCGATCGTATCTAAAATGAGATGGAACTCAAGACGATAAATTGCGCTGGAGTGACCCACGCCACAAAGGAACACCGCTCACCCTTTCAAAATAATTATAGTGTCTCGAAATTTTGCTAATGTTTTTGCCTGTCCAGCTGTTCTGGTTCAGATGTGTGGAGCGGCGGAAGAATTGTGCGAGTGAGGTAGCCTGATCCTCATCTGTTTTTCTCGAACATATTATTCTTTGCGCTGCTTCCCACTTTCTGAACTCCTGGAATAGAGTAGCTTATTTTAAAACATTTTAAGAAATTTAAAAACTCAGGTCACTCTCAGTCAGTCCTGTTATTTCACAACAGTGCCATATCTATATCTATATCTATATCCTGGGAAGGGAGGGGGGTGAAATAGGGGGGGACCAGAATTGCAAGAAACTTCTACAATCCATATTTAGGAGGGGAGGGTTGGGGAGGGGTGTACGGACCACTCCATCACATCCTCCTACCAAGGAAACCCTGAAATACTGATAAATAGAAATTTCAAATTCGTTGGGCACAAAGCAAACATTTTAGAGTCTTCGGAATAGCTCAACCTCGTTGTCAGGGTCGGGACGAAGAGAGAGGACCCTGGCAACGAGGTTGGGAACTGAGCTCTGGGACAAATGTTAAAGACGTTTAAGTAATGAAGTGTGACTTAATCAAGAGTTTTTCATCTTCCCTCAAAAAAAACCGTCCTGTAGTGCGAGAGCTTTTGCATTGTTTAGAGTGTCAGATTTACATCATTCTGGTATACAGGATAAACATGTTGTTTTGTATCATAGGAAAGGTTGACTGAATACGGACGAGCATTTTGGTATTTCCAATTGTAGTCTTCGAGGTTTAGTATTAGCCATGCGATATACGTTTTCCAAATGGTCTTAAATCTTTATTTGGCCTAAAGTATCTGTGATAAAAAAAAATGTAGTCTATCATGGCATTATAATTCCTTATACACCTTTCTACTTAAACAAAAGACAAATCGAAAGCAATTAACTGTTTGGAAAGGAAACCAGTGAAACTGTATAGAAATGTAATACCATCGGATTGTGGTTGAAATAAAAATCTTAACTTGAAGCAAAATGTGGTTTCTTATTTCTTAATGTTTTCTATGCCCGCAGCTTCACCCCCAGATCATAATTTACTCCAAAGAGAGGTATTCAAGAAACTAGGTGAGCTGGCTAGGGTAGTCTCCTCAGCAGCCGTTTTTAGTGGTTGTCAACATTGCATCTTTTTCGCGAGCACCGTAACCTACGTAATTTAACTGCTTTTTTTGAATCAATACTCGGTCATGAGCAATCACGAAAAGTTAAAAAAACAGTCGTTCGTCAACTTCTTTTTTCTGAGGAATCACGTCAACGAATTCAAAATTACTGTTCACAGCTAAGAACAAAAGAAAAGTTTAAACCGCATCATTCCGCATCATTCACAGCGGGGGGTGGGGGGGGGGGGGGGGTTGGCAGGTGGTTTAACCTCCTGCTTCCGGTACCCTTTTATCCCTGTCCCCGCACTGTATTTGTTGGCTTCCGCCTCCTAAACTTTTTTATTGCGAAATAGTGCACAATGTTGCGTAATTTTTCCCTTTTTCTCCCGCTTCCCACCACCATGGGAGTCCCGCTTGCCGCCCCCTTCACTCCTGCCTCCCGTACACCTCCCGCCCCCTTTTCTCCCTGTTTCCCGCCCCCATGTCCTCTTCCACTTCAAAGAGGTTACCAAATGCGTTTAATGTGGTCAATTCAGCAATGTTGAACGATGTTGAATGGAAAAGTTGAACTCGCTTCTCCGAGGCCTTAGTCTCCGGTGAAAAAAGTTTATGTAGCTGACCCCAGGGGTAACCAGGAGATGACTCAACCAACTGACCTTACAGGGGCGTAGCCAGTATTTTTTCAGAGGTACGCACATTTTCCAAATTCAGTAGGGAGAAATTAACCCCCCAAGACCACTTCTAAGGATCCAAGTATATATATATTTCATGTAATAATTAGTGCTGGGTTCCTCCGGTTGTTTATTATCAGCAGCGCAATGCAAGGAAGTCGTATCCCAGTGTTTCGCAATTGAATGTTGTTATTGCGCATCACATACTTTTTTCGTTGACTTATTCAAGAACTGCACAATGTAGCTATAATGAGGTAGACCTTCCCATGTTTCACTAAGCTTCACCCTTCTTACAAATGTTTTTAGGCAATCAGTGCACAACGTTCTTAAGAACCGATTAAGGAGCTTCTCAAACATGTAAAATGACCTATTGGGTGTTACAAGTTGCAATGTTTTATATAAGCACAGGCATAGTCTTCCCAGCAAACTCTGAGATAACATCGACTTCCTTGTGTTTATGCACATGAAAGACGGCTAATGAAGGCAATCTCTCATCAGACATTAATTGTGCTCCGAAGTGGCATTTTGAGCCTCTTCATGGCACTGAAGCTACGTTCTTCGATGCCAGTTGACACAGGATATAATAATAATAATAATAATAATAATAATAATAATAATAATAATAATAATAATAATAATAATAATAATAATAATAATAATAATATCTGTCTCGCTAATCGCCCAAGCAAAGTACAGCAAGGACGCAGCTCGACAGCTCGACAAAAGGCTACATAAATTCCTGGGTACAATTCTGCATTGGTCTAGTCCAGCGTTTCGACCAAGGTTTGGGGAAGATTGCCATCTTCACTCAACCGCCACAGATGACGCCACCTAGTGACCTCTTGTTTGAAGTCGTTGAGTGACATGCGCATGTCTTCTCTACAGTGGGTATATATGTTTTCCACCCCTTTTCTGTCAACCCTTGAATTTCTCCTGAAATTAAAATTGAATATCAAAAATTTATGTGAACAAGTGAAGTGAGACTCTCATAAGGTGTTTTCCAAAAGTACCAGGTATTAGATGTGTGCCTGGAAGCCCTGTAAGGGTTTCACTAACAGCTAGCGCTCGTTGACTTCAGATATCAGATGGTCCAGAAATGGGTGGTAAACGGCCCTCTTCCAGTAAGCTTCAACGTTGGCACGGTGTTGCTGCCTTCTCGTTCTTCTAGGAATACTTGGATCGATGTTGTATAAAGCAGCAATCTCTGTGGCCTTCTCTAGCAGCGCGTCCCAGACATCCTCGTCTTCCTTGGATGCTTTTACCAGATCTTATTCAGAGCTCTATCCCCATTTTACCGTTATTGGCATCGTAACGCATTTTATTCTCCACTAAGCTATGGTAACTTCTTCTTTGATTATTTTGTTAGCTACCAGGTTATTAGAAATGGAAGCAAAGTAGTAATGGACACCTGATAATATACCGATGATCGGTGGGTACATTCAAACACGTGCTGCAAAATCACAGTTGTTATGACGAAATCCCACTTGAGGAGAGACGAATGCAGCCCCCGAGCTTTATTGTCTCCCCCTTCACTTAGCTCAGTCATTAAGCGTGCAGTAGTCCATCTCCATCTCTTTCGAAGCTAAGAGAAGTCTTCACCTGGAGCATTAGCATTAGAAGTAAACTATTTAGCTTATGAGATCTCGTCGATTGTAAAAGCGCTTTGTCTTCGCTTTGTCTTCGCAGCAACAAAATGATATCTATGATCAGACTGCTTTCGCGATGCGTGTTTGAAAGAGTATACACTTTGGCTTTGATCGTTTCAATAGTGCTGTTTATTGATCGCGATCAAGAGCAGGTACACGAAAGACAATGAACGTCAGCATTGAAGTGATTGAGGTTTTATTCAATAATCACTCTTTTATTTATTTATTTATTTATCTACTTTTTATTTGTTATTTACTTCTTCTGGCATTTTTAAGGTACGAACGTGCGTACGTGCGTACAGGTAGCTACGCCTCTGCCTTCGGGGAAGACTTAACCAGCCGACATCAGGGGTACGCACTACAAGACGTTTCCAACCGACCCCAGGGGTATGGCTTAACCAACTGATCCTTGGGGGAGAATTTACCAGCCCACCCCCAGGGGTAAACAGGAAATGACTTAATCAACTGACCCTTGCATGGGCTTTACCAACAGACCCCAGGCCTATCCGGGGAAAGGATTCACCATCCTATCCAGGGGGTAAGACTACCAACCGACCCCAGAGGTACCCAGGGGAAGACCGTTTCCAACCAACTCCAGGAACAACTTAAACAGTATGTCAGGGTGCCAGGTGGAAGACGCTTTAGATAAATCGAAATCAGTCATGGCCTTCACGGCCAAAATTAAAACGTAGAACAAAACGTTCAGTATCCTACCGCGGGGCATGGGGGCATGAAATTTTCGCGGGATCCAATTTTTGCGAAATTGCAGGTTTTCCATCGATCCGCGAAAGACGGGCCCATCTCCTGCCAAAGAGCAAGTAGTTGACTGTGTGTTTCTCCCAGCCCAGATAGCAGGCAAAATCACACCCTTCGGTATCTTTGAGATACAAGTAGAATAAGTAAGACAATATTACAAATCCCTTGTTGCTAGATAAAAGCTTCGTACGTCAAATACCAGTAAGAACTTGCAAGAAATCTGCGAGCATTTGATCGCTGTGGTTAAGTCTGAAATACAAATTTGCGAATTAAAAATTGTCGCGCGAAACACAGAAAATTAGAAATCCACGAAATTAAATTCCCTTAAAAATTTCATGCCACAAACGGGTAGTTATACGATTTCACATTGCTACATTCCAAATTCCACATTCTACCTGGCTTTGAAATTGACGCTGTAATCCTAGGTTAGCTTAACTCTGCTTTGATGGCCCAGTCATGGTTAGAAACGTTCATCAAATAAACCAGCTGGACGACGATGATATGACAAGAACTTTTACAAGGACCTTGCAAACGAGGGAAAAGTTGATTACAAACTTGCGCGAGATTGTATCATTACTAGGAAATCACGACAAATTAAAACTAAAAGTCTTCTGGCAGAAGTTTAGCCCAAAACTTGCATTCTAGAGTTTGATACATTTTTTTTTGCTGTCCGCGTTACAAATGAATTCAATGTGATTCATCCTCATCACAAATCTCATGCTCGTGGAAAATGCCTTCTTGAGGAGATGACGTCCCTTCAGCCATTTCACGTGCAAAACTTACATTCAGGTACTCGTTAAGTTCATCATCGACTTTCCTGGAATTTTCAAACGATTTCCTGGAAATCACTGAGGAACTCTTCTGCCGTTTAGCTTGGACAAAATATTGGCGGATTAGAACTTGTGACACGAAGAAAACGCGAACAAACTGAGATAATACAGCAAAGATTGCTGCAATGATTAACGCCAGCGGTAGTAGCAATAATAGACATGTTTGAATCCAGTATAGTGCTAGAACGTATGTTCTGATTGGACCCCAGAAACGTACCCCTGATGTTATAAAGGTAGCGTGCACGGTGTTGAAGAGGCCAAAGATGACCAGAGTCACCAGGGAAGCTGTTTCCAACTTGTTGACTGTGTTGTCCTTGTAAGGGTACCAGAGAATGTGTTGAACGGCTGCAAAAACGCAAACCATTGTCGAGAGCAGAAGCCGAACACTTGCATGACCAATGAAAGCAAACAGAATGATCAGAATTAACCGGCGCCCGATCAGGATGCTCTCCCAGTAAAGTGTGCCTTTCTGCCCAGTGCTTGGAGGTCGAAATGGCCCGTAGAGTACTTTCATAACTGTTGTGCGCTCTTCAGTCTGTTGAAGTCTATCTTGTGAGATGCAACTCTTCTTTCTTCTCCAAATGGCCCAGTAGAACAAAAATGGTAGGGGTATTACTGATGCAATGAGGAATTCTCGCGCTGTGATGCACTTCTCGTTCAGCCAATTCGCTCCCCAAAACAGAAGGCCGATGAATGGTATGACGTAAGTGATGACGAAAGCAAGTAAAACGCATTGCCACCACGTGAAGAACACGATGTTTCCGTCAAAGAACAAACGAAGCTCGTTCCCAGGCCCTACTCGTTGCATTGTTAGGAGCTTTAGCGCACTGGTTGCAAAGGACGTGTATCCAAGCAACACCACTTCCGTCGCCGCGGATAAATAGGGTGCAAGAGATGGATGACGGGATTGTCGCAGGTTAGCCCATACCTGTCGCGCACCGTAAATCAAGAAAACGCAGAGCACTACAACGAGAACACCGAATATTGAAAACAGCTCTTTAGTTACCACCGTTAGTCCAGGGAATGGACAACCAAAGCCGCTTGAAGAAGAACGCACTTGAAAATTGAAAAAGGACATAAAGGAAACTAAAAAGTGACCTAGAATTGTTTGTCCTGTTGTACTGATAAACAGCAGATTTGCAACTTGATAAAAGTAAAATACGACTTTTAAATACCCTTCATCTGCCGACGTTTCATTGCTACTCTCTTTCTGCATGTCTTCTGGTGCTTTCTCGTTTGCCTTTCCTTCTCTTTTAGCATTTTTAAACCAGAAGATATGTGACGTCAAAAAGGGAACAATCGGAGGCTTAGTTACAAAGAAAATGGCTGCGAACAGCGAGTACAAAATTGCCGCGGGCCAAAACCAGGCGTCGTTGCAATCTTCGTTACGCCTGCATTCTGTTGAGAACAGAGTCTCGCTATATCCCTCAGAGCATGCTCCGCAAAGAACACCACAACGATGCCCATGGCAACCGTTGTAGACTGCAGGCCCAGGGTGCTTGGGTGTGTCACAGTAGTCCAGAGGACAGATGTAGAATTTCAAGGTTGGAGGATCTTGTTTCACCAGTGAGCCCCAAAAGTGGGCGAGATTTACAATGTTATTCTGGCAATCTGCTCCAAAAGGACAGAGGAGACATTTGAAATCTTTCTTCACATACGTACCGTTTGCTAATCCACGCTGTAAGCTATAAAACCCGCTTGGACAACTTTCACAGTAAATGCTGTACATCTTGACATCTAAAGCACAGCTTTTCAAAGACTGAGGCCGGAGGGATCTGGTGATTACTCCATGAGAGTAATTGTCAACATATAAGGTACTTCCCACGGGACACAACATGGACGAACTGTTATCAATAACAACGTGGCCACCGTTAACAATTTCTACTAAAAATGCTTCGCCTTGAGGAATAAAATCCATAAGCGTGTTATTGATAAGTAGAGGTCCTGAGCTACCGCTATACAAGAAAGACGAATTGGCGTTAATTTTCCCAGATAGAAGTGACGAAGTTCCTTTGGCTTGTCGAAAGGTGCAATTGTAAATTTTTGCCCCGCCCGAGCCTTCACCGATGATCAAGTGACCAGCTCGAAATTGAGCAAAGTTATTCAAGAAGGTACAATTCTCCAGCACAGTCATGCCATTAAATATCAACAGGGCCCCAGTATAATGTCCAACGTTATGTTCAAAAACTGAATTTCGGAAGAGTACTCTATTGGTATAGCCAAACACCGAATAAGCATCAATGCTATTGTTGAACGGATCTTTACAGCCTTTTGAAGTTAACGGATCTTGTGCATTGTCAATAAAAATGGCACCTACTCCCCCCACCGTATAGGTGTTTTCTCTGAACGTAGACTCATAGATTTTTACGCTGTTATTGCCTTTAGCGTTTAGCGCAATGTACACAGCGGCCGCCTTGCGGAAGTTCTCGGTAATGATCGCACTTTTTTCAACAGTGATATTTTGCATCACGGCAACGGAGGACGATTCAAATTCTAAAATCAGCGAAGACTTGTCAGTGTTTTGTGAAAAGAGGGTGTTCGTCAGTTCCAACGAAGCGTTCTTGATTTGAGTGACTTTCAAACCTCCACGGTTGCTTGTAAACGCGCAGTTATCCACCACAATCTTTCCCCGTGGAGAAGGAATTATCGTGGCAGCCACTATTGCATTATTCAGTAAGCGACTGTCGGACAAGGAGACGAAATGGCCTCCATTAACCCAAATCTGAGCGTTTTCTTTAAAAACGCTGTTAATGATTGTCAAATTTGCCATCGAATGAAACTTAAGCGTATGATCGGTCGACTGAGAACTGATGCTTCCAACGCCTCCTTCAGAGACGTTTCCAAAAACGCTTTTCTGGATGGTAGCGGAACAGAAATAAAACGATAGCGGAGTCGCGTAAAACGTCAAGTTGTAGATTTTCACCTTCATGAATCTTCCAATGAAAAAAATGCCACGTGGACAGGACAAGTACGCGGGGCCATTTTGACCAATGAGTGTGAGGCTCACATTCAGGCTAATTCCCTGAGACTGTGACTTCATAGAGGCGCATGTGTAGGCATTTTTCTCGGTGTTTGTCCCGTCAAGGTATATTTTGTCGTCCCAGTCCACCACAGCTAACACATCAGCCAGCGACTTGCAGAAGCGCTTGGGAGAATTACAATCAATTGTTTGGGTCCCCTGTTCTTGAGAGACGTACCAGTTTTTAGATGCCAAACAAACTGCCATGAAAAAAAAGAACATTGAAAAAAGAAATGATAAATAGATCAATACATTAATAATCCTTTATCCAAGCGAGGTTTTTTTCTTGCGACTGGCATACTACGCAGTATCGTTGCGAGACAAATTACCCTGAAAATGTTACACAGAAAGAGATTGCGCAAAACTTTGAAAAGTGAAGTTTGTATTTTCTCCTTTCCTTCAAAGTTGTCTCTCGACGTTTGGTTGTGAGAATAGTTTTAAGAATTGGCTGAATCTGTTTGCAATGAAACTACAGTACATGTGGCTACTCGGCTGGTACTGTAGTTTCGTCTGTTGACTCACTAGCTAGCGTGACAACATGCTGAAGATATTCTGCAATTTCGGAGGTGAATGACTAAATTCGTGTCACTGTTTTATATTTAGCATAATTTGTAGAATTGTCTGAAAGAGAACTTAACCCTGAAGTGATCACATTCTGATTGTCCAGCACTGCAAGCGATATTTACGGAAAGGAAAAGTTAGAAATCCCATTGCTAACGGTCCAACGCACCTCTCCTCATGATCACCTCCTTTTACGGGGGAGGGGGTGGAAGTAACGAGAATGCTGTTTTGTTTTTACACTCGGCTTGAGACACATAACGTAACCAAACATTGAAAAATCGGAAACGAAAGTCCCTCCTTCTCTCATTACTTCTCGGGTGGTAATTCACTTGTTTTGGACTTTTTTCCCTTTTACTTCTTCTTTTTTGAAATATCATTCCAGCTGCTCAGGACCTTTAAGCAAGCACACAGGACAAGTCGTATCATGTCTTATTGCCCGTTCTAAAACAACCCAGCCACAGGAAAATATGGTTGATTTTTTGTGAACGACAAATCAAAATTATGTGAATACGATTATTCTGAACATTTAGCAAAAGGAAAGATTTTGTTTCGTTTCGTTTCTATATCGGAAAATAAAAGAGGCTCCGTCGGTTTAAGCTGTGGCTCAGCTGGCTGCTAATTACTAATTACTATTAGTTTGCATCAATATAATACAGCGTTATTTTTTAATACTACAATGTAAGTCACCTAGCTCCTGAATATGTGATATCAACTTACTGTGAGCTGCCGTCAGAATAAGAATGGAAGAGGTGATAACATGAACAAACTCCATTTTCAGTTTGCTACCCATAACAATCAAAGCCAAATCGTGTTGTCGCAGAATCACATGACATCTGAGGTTATCTCCTATCTGAATCACACGATGTGCGATGTCACGGTATCCTATCTAAGTCACGCGATGATTGGCGTGGTCATGGAAGCAGTGTTTGATGTCAATAAAGGTTGGTTTTCACTAGCGACGGGGTCGGAGTCGGAGTCATAATCAGAAGCATAGAACGTTATGATCTAGTGAAAATCAAACAACGGAGTCGCAAGTAGAGTTTCCGATTGCGCTTACGATTCCTTCGCTTACGATCTAGTGAAAACTAGGTTGTCGGAGTCGGAAGCAGAAGCGGAAGAGCTAAACCAATCACAAAGCGTGGGAACGAGCACTGTGATTGGTTTACCCTTCGGCTTCTGCTTCCGACTCCGACAATCTGGTTTTCACTTGATCGTAAGCGACGGAATCGTAAGCGGAGTCGGAAGAAAATGGAAACGTTCTGATTCTTCCGACTCCGATTCCGTCGAGCTTATGACTCCGCTTACGACTCCGATTTTTGATTTTCACTAGGTCATAAGCGCTCTTACGACTCCGCTTACGACTCCGACTCCGACTCCGTCGTTAGTGAAAACCAGCCTTAAAGTAAGCCTACGTACCTTTGAATATCTTATCAGAGTCAGGTGGAGTCACCTAAAGTCACGCAATACTAAGATCACGGTATCATGTCGAGTAGCCTGCGTAGCAATCGTTTTCCGTAGGTTTTCCGCACCTTGGAAGAATTTTTCGCTTTTTGGAAGGAGGGTGTTGGGCGGAGGGGGGGGGGGGGGAGGAGGGAGAAAAGGAAACGCTTGCCCGCAAACCCCACGTTTCTGGAAAGCGCCCCTTTGACACTTTCCCCTTCCAACTCCCCCCTCCTTTCATTTGTCACCCTCACCCCAAATTTCGCGCTGCAAAAAAGTGAAAAATGCTTCAAACGTGCGGAATAGCCTAAGGAAACGCAATCATGCAATGTTTTAGATGTCATGGAATTCCCGTTTAAAGGCCCTCGCAAATGAGGAAGCAATTGCAGAAACATTCTTGCAGAAGCATGTTTCCCTAGATGTTTCGCCGTTTGCGCGCACACGAAACATACGTTGCGGAAACATAATGATTGTTTCCGAGAAACAAAAAGCGTTTCTGATTTTTTTCAAAAACATTTTGTTTCCGCAACAAATTTTCCTCCGTTTGCGCGCCGAGGAAACAATGTTTACAGGGTCGCGTAGGCCGCATTTCTTAAATTGAGCACGCGCAAACGTTTGTTTTCAGTGAAATGTTTCTTGCTTTTTTGTAGCAAAGAAACATTATTTCCCGCTCGTTTGCGCAACCAAGAGACATTCTTGGAAACAATGCTTCCTCGTTTGCGGAGGCCTCAAGTTAAGTTTATAAACTGGAAGGACCACAGCGACAAGGTGTTGAGAGTTGCCGGATCTTAAGTAGACCTGGATCAGTAAAACATTTGAAGTAAAAAATATACAGAACGACTGATCCTTACGGCAGTTAAAGAAACGAAGACACAGAAGACGTAATACGTAAAGCAAAAAAATGTATGAAACAAAAAATTGCCCCCCAAAGAAATTTTGGCTGTGACGTAATAGTCACGTGACCGTCCGTCCGTACGCCCGTCCGTCCGCACAGACTCTGTGGGAGGGAGAGGGGAGTCCCAAGACAACCCGACGGGGGTAGAGAATGCCATCTTTTCTTGGCGGGAAATCGCGCGGTGCTTCTGGGCAACCGGCGTTTTTCTTGGCGGGAAATCGCATGACCATCGTCGCTTTTGAAAAAGAGGTTTCTTTAAAAGCTTCAGCTTCTTTAGCATTAAACGATTGTTCGAGAGTACTGAAGTTTTATACTTGACAAAAAAAACATCTAATATCTATAAATGGAAAGAAAAAGTTCAAAAGAATACTGGTAGAAGGCGAAAAGTTCAAGTTACAAAAGCTGCATCCAAAGGACTTCATCGCTTTCTTCACGGCGGAGAGTTTGCCCTGTTCTGAAACACAACCGAGTAAGTGAATTTTTTAAAGGGTCTAAGCTACATGATTTCGAGTATTACGATGAAAGAAATTACGTTTTGAAATGGAAATTTGATTTATGCCATTAGAATGTGTCATTTACTTTTGACTCGAAAAAATTATTAGAAAACGCGCTCAGATTTGTGACAGATTCTTGAATATTTTGCCATGCTCAGCCAATTTCACTCGCGTGGACCGACCTACGATTTTGGAAGTGTAACGCGAATTGCATTTAAGTATAAACTTACGGGTTTTCGAATAAACTTTTTTCAATAATGATTTTTCTGTCCATTATTTTGTGTTTGTTTTTTCATAACGGTAGGTCTAGGCACAGTCGCAAGACAACTAGCTGCAAAAGTATCACTTCAGTGAGATTACGACGAATAATTGCTTTCAATTTTGACTTTCGGGTACATCTCTTTGTGCAATTGTCGATTTTCTTGTCCAAGAAGTTTTCAATAGTAATAATCTTTTAAGCGAAGCAGTTGTCGGTTTAAAGCTATTTTATCCCAAAAGCTTCCAAAAACAGTTTTGTGCGTTCCTTAAAGCGGGTAACTTTATATAGGCTTACTTCGCATCCGCAAAACTTATGCCGGCATAGTTTAAAGCGTGTTTGGTGTTTGTTTGTTTTGAATCTTGATGGTCTCTACTGAGTTAGAGAACGAAATATAACAGTTATTTAAAAAAAACTGTAAGCGAAGCAGTTGTCGGTTTAAACCTATTATATCCGAAAAGCTTCCAAAAACAATTCTGTGCATTTCTAAAAGCGCTCAAATTTCAAACGATTTGCAGCCACAATACTTATGCCACAGAGTTAAGCATGTTTGGTGTTTGTTTGTTTTCAATCTCGATGGTCTCAAGTTAGAGAACGAAATATAAGGGTTACTTAAGTAACTATAAGCGAAGCAGTTTTGAGTTTAAAGCTATTTTATCCGGTAAGTAATGAGTGTTCTTCAAAGCGCTCGAATTTTTTCTCGGCTGCTATAAAAGCCTACGCGACATTTCTTCGATAAGTTTATTACAAGTGCTTCGAACCTCCCAAAATCCTTTCTTTCGGATAATCCCAGTAAAATGCCGGGGAAATGCCTGTATATATTTTTGATCAGACTAATAGTGGCAGTTCATGTTATTTGTTAACATCCGAACGCGATGAAGATAACCCATTAAAATTTTGTTGTTGTAAATGAGCGCCGTTTGAAGTTCATTCAAGCGAACAGCCAATAATCCAAGGAGATTTGACAAGCCTTGACAGTTAATGACAGGATATCGAAACATTGCAAAAACCAAGCAAGACGGCTCGTGAGTAAAATATGTGTTCAGTTTGATGCCCGAAAAAAAAAATCAAGCTGTGCTCAGCCTCTAGAATGACCTTTCGAGCTTGGTTTTACAGAACGGATCCCCAAAGTATTGGAGGACAATTCGGAACTCTTTCGGGCTTTTTGAGCAACACTTTTCGGAAGCGAACGAGCCAAAAGAAGCCCCGAAATATATTTCAGACCGAAAAGTTTCAGGACTATTTTTGAGAAACGAACACCAATTTATTCCTTGGCGGCTCCGCTTTTAGGCTTGGCTAAATCTATATATTATATCAGAAACTCATAAGGACTTGAAACGTGTAACTCGCATATATAGGTTTTGAACGATGCTCGTAATTATTCATTTTCGCAAGTACCATATTTGGAACATGAAGAGAGAGAGAACTGACCAATCAATCTTCGTGAAGGACGTGACGTAATTTTACACCAAGTTCGCGCACTTGTTCATAGATTAATGGCCGACAAACTGGGGAAAATGAAGCCGAAAAACTTTCAAACGTAGGAACGAAGCGAAAAGAAATATAATACCGGTTTCGAGGACCGAGCAGGAAATTTTTGAGGCAAAAAAATTAGTAATTAAAACAACATGGAGCAAAGTGCTGGGGTAAGAACTAAATCAGACTGTGAAACCAAACCAAAATAGTCTAGCGTTGTTTTTATGATTTCAGTCCGGCTTCTTTCACCGTCGCACTATCAACAAATGTTCACAAAAGGCAGATTTTATACGGACAACTTTTGTCACCGAAACATCAAGACATGATACAAAAATAAAACACAATAAAATTGAAGAGAACCGTTTAATAATATTGAAGTGTCATACGTTTTCAGTGATTCGCTATCAAAATCAAGCTAAATAAGCTGAATAAGAAAGGACGACTTTTTCTTCGGCTATATACTACAAAAATAACATCGTTTTACCTGCAGTCGATGTAGCTCTGAGTTCAAGCAGCTCCAAATGTTCAAATAAAGAGAACGTAATGCAAAATAAGTTGAATGATCGCTTTCCCAGTTGTTTGATTCATTGTTTTAAAACATGTTTTTTTGCCACATCCCGTCCGCGGCCTCTGAACCTGGAACCACTACGTTTTGTGTTCGTTTCAACTCTGCATCTACAACGTTAAAATCATACAGATTCAATCCGCTTTGGGCGATGAATACAACAATTTTTTCAGGAAACATCAAACCTGTACCACATTTTAGAGCCAATAATTGTACGACTTTTGCGAAAAAACTTATTCCCGGACGTTCACTTCGGAGCAGTTTCATTGATCCATTCAGGTTTGCAAAGAAACGCTGCAGCACTTCGCGAGGTTTTGGCGCCTGAAACTCGTGCGTGGACTGGAGCGAGGGGTTTCCAAATATGGTACTTAGAAAAAATGAATATTTACGAGCATCGAACACGAGTTACACGTTTCAAGTCCTTATGAGTTTCTGATTATATATAACACAGTACTTACCCTCTTCGAGTAGCGCGAAGTCCGAGGGCCTTGGTCAAGACATCCTGTATGGTGCAATAAGCTAATAATTGTTAATAATTAAAACAAATTGTTAAATTACAATTAATAAATTTGCCAAGTTTATTATTGTTATTATTATTATTATTATTATTATTACTATTATTATTATTATTATTATTGTAATTATTCTTTTGTATTAGGGCAGTATTTTAACTTGCTTATTAGGGCCTGATTGCTGGTTTTAAATTTCCACCAATCACTAGACAGTGTCACGCAATAGAGGGTTTTCTTGTGACATCACGGCGGCCACGTGGGAGGTAAAAAACAATAAAATGTTTCTCTTTTGGGAAATACATTGTGTGGTTCCAGAAAATATCCATACCCCCCCCCCCACGGAAGGGATTGGAATTTCCAGGGGGGTGGGGGGTCAAAGGCCCAGGAAAATCCTGAGGGGGGGGGGGGGTGTTGTATCAATGTATATTATTTTTTCCAGACCGGTTCCATTATTCCTATATGTTAAATTTTCTGTTTGCATTTTGCTTACCGATCCGCGGACGCAAACATTGATCTTGTTAACTGCACAAAACTAATATTTTCAAGGTGGTCAGGCTCGATTTCTGGTGCTGCGAGAGTCCGGTCATTTTACCAAACAGCGGCGGATTAGCGAACAGCTCATGCTGTGGAAGACGAGTAAATCCCGTAAATTACACCAAGAATCTCTGCTGTCACACATATTTAAGCAGATACGTCTGTCATTTGATTTCGAACTGTATCCGTCTCTGCTAGTAGCAGCGCAGACATTTACGTCGCATTTCTTCGTTGTTGTTCGCCGGGGTGAAAACTATCGTTTGAACTGAATTATTGCGTCAACATTGAGCACAGTAGTAATTCGGAATCGACACAAAACAGTTCTTGATCCCGCTAAGAGTAATTCTTGATCGAAAACTACGTAAAAACACTGTAATAATTATAGTTCGGCAAACAAATATTATCTGTAAGAAATTTACGACTTAGGCGCGTTATATAAATCAAAAATAAAAACATGCCCGTTTCACGGGTTTTGACTCAAACATTTATAATATTTCGGCATGAAAGAAACGGGCAAAATTTCTTCGGTAGCAGTGGAGAATCACACAGGCGTCATTACAATTGCATAAAGCAAGTATAAAATAAAGTAAAAGGCATCCCAAGTATTAAAAGGGAAGTGTTTGATGGGAGCGCGTAACATGAACCATTGTTCAGATAAGTTTGTTTACAGAACATTCCCGCGTGTGCGCTGAAATGTTTTCGAATACATTCATGCTGCTTGCAACGTCGTTTTCGGCTTAGCTTTACATTAGATAAATCTAGTTGTGCAAAAGTTTTCTAGCTTTGCCAGGTCTCCAGCGAAGGCGGTTTACCACAGCCTTACATCAGCATAAATAAAAGCAGAATTATGCAAATTGCAAAATCGGCGGCATGTCAAACTTTCACCGCCAGTCGACGAGACAACGGGACGCTAATTGTCGTGGAGAAGATTGAATTACACTGCACGATGGAAACCGGAAGGCAATCGCAGTCATCTTCCAAAATTACTGAGAAAAAAATGGTTTACAGCAAAACTGCTAGCTGTCTTATTGATTTGCATGCGGGTTTTATATATCTGGCAAGCCTTCAATAAAATTTAGGTTTGAATATGCCCGCAAAAAATATGTTGTTGATTACAGTACTCATTTTTAGCCAATGACGTCACGTTAGTGACGTCATATGGCTACTGTCAGAGGCTAAAAATCAACGATAGACGTCTGGATAGATGTTGTACGTACGTACGTGAGACATACGTCTGTCTTACGATTTGTGAGGCTGGGGGGATATTCTGTGAGACGATGGGTGGGGGTGTGCACCGGGACACTGAAAGTCTTACCTTATCAGCGGCACAAACCCATACAGCTAATGTTATGGGAGTAAGACCCCCGGGCTTTGAAGTGTTTTGCATTCGCAAGTGTGGATCTACTTCGAATGCCTGTTTTGTGTACGTGAGGTCTGGCAGGATTTTATTCGCGTTGTAGTCCTGTGTTTACTTAGCTGAAGTACATTTTTCCACAGCAGCAAATACAAGACGGACTTGCCAATTTGAGATGTTGTATGAACAGAACGTGGAAATTAACGTTACATCGATCCCTAATTGTAACAGTGAAAGAAACAATATTTAAAGCCCAAGTTTATAACGATAGTGAAAAGAGTAGAGTAAAACAGCATAAAATTTTTCGGGATTATCTCTCGGTAACAGCGAATCTAAAATTTGCAGTGTCATTTTTGTGTGCGTGTTATAAAACATGAACCCAATTAAAACTAAATCGGAAATTGCGCGGCTTGTTGCTAGCTATTCTTAAAACTGAAAAACTTGAATGAAACTAGTCTTAAAATCCAAGTCACAGTGGTGATCAAGGAATTAGAGGATGGATGTAGTAAAATCTTAACAAGATACTAAACGTTATTTCGGGGTTATTCATAGCTCAAAGTGTAAAGCGTATGTTGAGAAATTTGCATAGTTGACAGCTGTAATTTCAGCCTTATAAGGAATGTAACGCAACACTTGAAACATCTCGAACCGACCGAAACAGTACCGAAAGATTAACAACAACAGATATGTGACAAAGCATTCTAACAGAGACCTGTTGGATCTACTGGAAAGCGAGCTGAATTTGAACATTTTCGTACTGTTCGAAGGTAAAGCAAACGAAATTTATTCGGCTGTAGGTTGAGACTCCAAATAAACACGTGAGCTAAAAATAACTTTGTACCGTGGGAAAGTTACAAATGTAAACATACTTTGGTCGATTTGTGAAGCAAAAAGACGAAAATTATTATAGCCGACTTGATTACAAAGCAAGCAACTTCAAATAACAGGGGAAATAAATATAGTTGCAAAACTATTTCAGTCGTGTTTATAAACGCTGGTTCAAACCGATTTCGAACGAAAATATTGTGGATACAAGAAACGCCGTTTGATGGCAGACTCCTGTTTTGACAATACAATGTACTAAGAACGTAAGTGGTTGCCTGAAACGTCTGAAACCTTACAAATTAAACAAAGTAAAGCGAGTCGCGTGTCACGCAAATCACGCAGAGCGTCAAAACGGCACCCTTTAGAAAGTTGACCGTTTATGAGCACTGAAAAGTATTGGATATTCGCCGGTAGAAGTAAGAAATTAAAAGGTTCAACTGCAACTTGCATTTATTTCTGAAGTAAAATTGTTAACTTTCCACTGATCTTTGCCTAAATTATGTATGCAATATTTTTCGACGGTGAGTTTAAGTTTAAGTTTACTTGTTTTTGTCTGTGTTCTTTGAAGAACCGTGAAACAAAGAGCTTTCTTCAGTTTTTTTTTTTACTCCGCGTAGTCACGCTGCTGTATCATTACCAGGTTTTATAGTGGATAACCACAAGATGTTTTTGATGGTGGTGGTGGGGGGGGGGGGAGGGGGCTGAGGGTTTAGGGTGGGACTTACCGGAGGTGTAAAGTCCCATAGGTTGTCAGGACAAATTTTACCATATTGTGAAAAAAAAAACGTCATTGGCTCTGCACGTATTGCGCGCCTATGTTTTTACCTTGGCAGCGTAACTTAGCGATTCTTAGGGGCCGTTCACATGATACCGGAATGACTTTCATTCCAGAACGAGTTCATTCCATCCCCATATATTTCTCTGTATCTGTTTACATGATACCGAGACGAAAGTTAGGTCCCGCACAAGTTATTCCGGAATGAGTTCATTCCGGTTTTCAATCCGAACGAAATTCTCGTTCTGGTATGACATTTCATTCTGGTCTCATGTAAACTGAAAACGAACTCCGTTCCGAGATGAAAACGCAAACCGTGTAGTCTGGAGTGAGTGGCGCATGCGTATCGTTTTCAAGATGGTGGACAAAACGGTCGTTTTCAAGATACCTGAGTCGGTCGATTTTGTCATGTGAATGCAGTACGAACTTCGTTCTGGAACGAAACTCATTCCGGAATGAAACTCATTCTGGTATCATGTGAACAGCCCCTTACTCAACATTTATTTCTCAAGAGAACTTGTAATTTGTCAAATACTCGGATTATAAATTGAAGTGTTGCTGTTTCGTCAAGATAATGAAGCAGAATTGGTCGTAAATAAAATTTATGACGATATGCATGCACAGTAGCATTTGACATGCGACGTAACTTCTGCTCATATACGGGAATTTACCAGTAAACGCCAGTAACCCTCGAAATTTGGATTCTTAAACTATAGTTTAGCTAATTTTTCGCTTTAAACAAGAAATAGAAATATTTCCAGGGGGTGTAGGAAAAAAATGGAATTTCCGGAGGGGGGGAGGGGTATAGTTTGTGGGCCGTTTTTGGAAAATCCAGAGGGGTGGGGGGGTCATATGAAAAATCCCTTCCGTTGGGGGGGTATGGATATTTTCTGGAACCACACATTATGTTTTAATGCAAATAGTTTTTAATTAATTGTTTTATACCTCCAACACGGCCGCCGTGAAAACCCTCTATAGAGAAAACAACTACAACATTGGAAGTGAACAGAAGCTTTATTAGGGCTTTTTTTTTAATGTCCTTTTGTCCTCTAATGGTTGTCTTTACTGAAATACAACACCCTCACGCTTCAGCTTGTGTTGCTTTCACTGAATTTTGGAAATAAATCAGAAAAATTTGGGAGAACTTACACTTGGGAGAACTTACTTGTTGGCTCCAAGTTCCTAAAAGTTTTCTTATTCTCCCACACTTTCACTGGTGTTACCATACAAAACACGAAAAGTGTGGTCTAAGAAAAAACTCACACACAATGCTCTACCTAAGAAACACTTAAGAACAACATTACATTTCAATTTGTCAAATTATTTAAATAGGTAATATTTGTAATATTTGAACTAAATTCAATGAGGTTGAACAGATCTGCTTTTGTTGAATAAAATATTTCAAATTAGCCCTTGGTCAACTTACAATTCACTTCTCTCCAGGAGAATGTTAATTGGGACTAAAATAAACCAAGGTAAGGTATTAAGGTATGTATAGCACCATAAACTCTAACCAACCGTAGTTGAATCAGTAGTTGAACTTAAAAACACAAACTGATCCTATTAAACTGCCAGCAGGAATTCAGTTATTTTTTCTAAAATATTTTCATAAAGGAAATTTTACAGATAGCTTATATATATCTGTAATTAGTCACTGTAATTATGTTCTTTAAGTCATCCAATAACTCGCTGGTCAAACAGAACTTCAGAGGCTTTAACAAATTTGATGCAGTTATTCAAAATTCACTGGTCATTGTCACGGATTACTCTTTTCAACAATCAAAATGATCCTGATTAAATAATGTCTTTCAAATCGTGTATGACAACTATTGGTAAAATTTTTTAACTTGTACTACCTTTTCATAACATATCTTTAAAAAGTAGGACAAATTAACCAAAGCCACGCTTTAGTTAAAATGACTTACATGTATAAATCTAATAATGAACTAAGCTACACTTTAAAAAAGATATTAATATTTAGTTCAGTTCTTAACCTGCAGACCAACTCCTCTGTATGGCATTCTGCAGTTCCTTATAGCTTTTTGAACAATATTTGAAACCCTTTACTGCTAACCAATTCAAAGTGTACTGTAGCTCCAAAATTAAAAAAAAAGTTTCTTACATTAGCCTATTTCATTATAATTGTCACTTATCGTGGGTCTTTTTGTGAAGTAGAAAGAAATGTGAAAAAAGGCCAATTTTGTGCAAATGTCTGAAGCCTTTGGGCCATTGTTTTCCTTAAAATCACAAAATGAAAGCTGGTGAAATGAAGGTCTACAAGTTTTGTGATATCAGCTACTCAGGAAAGGTATCAAGATGTAAGGTTGGGTAAAAGAGCTTTAATGTAGGGGTTGGAGGGGGGGGGGGGGGTTCTGGACATCATATGGTTGCCCAGTGTTTGGAAATATTAATGGCAAATGTTTAGCCTTTTTCTGCAGGTATCTCTAAGTTTAGGAGATGTGAGAAGATAATGTCAGAGGGACGGGGCAGGGTTTTAAGGTAGGAAAAGCAAGAGATGCAACTCTCCCTTATGGTATTAGTCTAATTACCTTGCCCCCACATACCTAATGCCTATGTTATATTTGGTTTCTGACAATTAAAATAGAGTTGCTAGAGTTGGCAGAGTTACTAGCAGCACAAGAGGAGGCTATGAAATTAAAAGATTGGGGGGGAGAAATGCCTTCAGGATGCCTGTTACATTTGGCATGACAAAATGCATCTGCATGTTACAACTGATTGCATGCAGTTGCAAGAGGTCTGCTGATTCACCTCCAAATTTCCACAATCACACATTGCGGTCGCTTGGCTGTCCTGTTTCCAAGTCCTTGGTTACAATTTCTCTTCTGGGTGCTGTCTTGTATTTATACGAGGAAGCAACAAAGAGAAAAACAACAAAATTAACCAACATCAGTCCAGCTAACAGGAAAAAGAAGTTTTCCAGTTTTCCTTCATTGGGGTTCTTGCTTGGATACCAAACATCGTTGCTAGCTGATCGCACTATGAGAACAAGCAGACTTGCAACGTAGTTTCCAAGGCCACTTGTTACAAGGAAGGCGCCCATCACAAGACCTCTAAAGCATTTAGGAGCCTGAGAGTATGCAAACTCTAACCCTGTTGAAATTAAGAAGACAGTAGTAAGGCTAAAAAACTCTTTTAACCCTTTATATAAGCCCTAATATTGATGAAAATGAAATTTCTCTTTACATTATCACTACTTGCTTAAACATTCAAGAGATGAGAATAAAGGGAGTGATCATCAAGAATGAGATGTCTTGATATTTAGACAAATTCTCCTTACCAGTTCCATAAGAAATGAATCATCGCCCAGAATGCTATTGTCTTTTGCGACATGTACTTACAGCGCCCGATTTAGGACGCGCGGCATAATAATTTGCATGTTCAGAACTAGTCGGCTGTGATTGGTCAGCAGACTAGGGCTTTGGGAATACCTCGCGTCTCTTCGCGATTCTACTGCTGTCAATCAAACGGTTGGAAGTGTGAAGCAAATTTCAAGGTGCGATAAAGTGAACAATTGGGCCCTAATTAGGCCGCGCTCTCTATTCAAACCTTTTGAACAGAGAGATTCGTCAAAGAGTTCGTGAGCAAATTTTATCTGACTTCGTGGACTGTCTAAACCTCATCTGAAACACTTCATGCAAACCAAGCGGTTTTTAAGCGGTTGAGACGAGCGCGAAGCATTACATGTACTTGCCCGCCAAGAGAAGTGCCAAAAGTTATTTCTCGCGCTTTGCAGGAATTGTATTCGCAAAAACAAAAAACAAAAAAACTGCGCTGTCGGTATGTATGTTGACTAGCGAGCTTGAAGCGCGAAAGTATAGCCACTTAAAAGGGTGATAAAAAAATCTGACTCGTGCTTTGCAAAAATAAATTTGGCCTGTTTGTCTACAGGCCTGTTTGTCTACAGGCCTGTTTTGTGGGAATCACTTCAGCGCGAAGAATTAGCCGCGCGCGACTAAGACCAGTGCGCATCATTTTATGTAGCGGATCGCGGTTGTTGTATATTATGCTCGCTCCCTTAGCACCGCTAAAGGGCAGGAAGTTTAAAAGTGGTCAAATCAACTCCCGTGGGGGGCTCTGTGTGACGTATTTGCATGTAAGTTCAGTTTTGCGGGAGTTGGTTTCAGAAAAGCTGATATCGATAATACTTCTAACCGTCAGATTTGCACGAAAACTCGGCAAGTGATTCTTTAAAATGTCAAGCATAAATAACCATATGAATGCTAACTTGCTTACGGCTTATTTGCAGAGATTTTCAATCAAAAAGTGTCGGTCCCATACAGACGGAGCGAAAAAATAGCCACATTTGAGGTCGAAATTGATAATGCTTCCCAAACAGCTACACACCTAAAAAGTCGCATTTGCCTTATTAACATCCCTTCTACAAAAGCCATATGAATGCTAACTAGTAAACTTAACCGTTTTCCCGTAAAATAAGAACTTCCGAGTGGAGCTGACCGGTTTTGCCCAACTTTCTTTGTTATTTTGTGTACTTTCGCTAATGAGCTTTCAAATGTTCGCGCCAGAAAAGGCATAAAAGCCCCGGATGTGTCGCGGCATTCTGGGCGATGTGGAGAACAGTAACCCGTACGAAAAAGTCTGGCCTGACAAAGCCTAATTCAGGCCTAACTTGAGCCTGATTTAGTGAACTGAGACCTTAAACAAACCTAACAAAAGCTTAACACCAAATTTGTTAGGTTAGCGAAGCCAAACCTTAAATTAACAAGGTTTTCTTAGCTTTAAAATTAGGCTAAAACGTACCCTGCTGACACAGCGTGATTCTTTTAGGGCGACAGACTACTGTTTATGTAGCCTAAACATTGGCCTTACAAAGCCTGATTATAACTTATCGTTTAATACAAAATGTAAACAGACAGTCTCACCATGATTTAGATTAATTGCAGTTATCGGACTGATCCGGAATGATTCAGTTTTGTCGTTATCACGGTCCATTTTTGTGCCAACGGCTATCTGTTATATATGTGAGTTTTATTCTTTTCCCCATTCAGCAATTCCTTGATGTAGTGTTAGCGGTATAAAGGTCTCCAACAGCTCTGCTTAGCATAATCAAATTCAGTCTTCATATTTAGTATTAACGTCGCCTTCTCTGTTTGAGTTAGTTCACTAATTCTATCCATAGCCAAAAATGAAGGCAGCTTATTGTGTGTACATGACAATGCACTTAAAAAATATTTTGTATAAGCTTCTGAGTAGTTTCCGTGAATAAAGCGCCATTATTCCACATTTCGAGACAAGCTCGTGCTGGAATTTCATCGCAAAGTTCCCTTCAGAGAACTGATGCGTTGATCTAATTGGCCAACTTGTATGCAACCATTGTTTCTTATCCCGCCTGATCGCATTACAAAAAATTGACCTGAAATTTTCGACCGTTGGTAATTCACTTAGAAGAGCGCGCGGACAGCTTTAGCAACCTATCAAATGTAAACCCCGTGGGGGTGGGGGGGCAGTGCGGGCAAGGGGACGTGGGGATTTGACCAAGAAGTAAAAATTTTGGTCAACTGCCCAAGGGTGGGGAAGCATACGTTCACCAAATGTAGTTAAAAATCCCCACCCAGGGGCAAAATACCAAATAAAAGACGAGCTGTGCTCATACCTTTAATAACTGGTGACTTGAACTTTGTATGAAGCTCACAAACTTGATTTGGCTAAGCTACAGAATGTAGGGCCACTTACGCACATCTTCAAACGAGCTGTCTCGTTTGGCTCGTTTGCTCACTGCCAAGCCAAACGAGCCACCACATACATACACCAGCATACGTACACCCAACACTTAACACTCAAATAATTCATTTCTCGTTCTTTTTATCCACTGCCGAGCCAAACAAGCCAAACGAGCCACCACATATATACACCCAACAATTAGCGCTCAAATAATTCATTTCTCGTTCTTTTTATCCACTCCCGAGCCAAACGAGCCACCACATATATGATCATATATACATCCAACACTCGAGCACTCAAATAATTCATTTCTCGTTCTTTTTATCTACTGACGAGCCAAACGAGCCAAACGAGCCACCACATGTATACACCCAACACTTAACGCTCAAATAATTCATTTCTCATTCTTTTCATCCACTGCCGAGCCAAACGAGCCACCAAATCTAAATGCCTTCAAAAATGGCCCTGTATCCTGTAGTTGCTCCCTTGAGAAAACATGTGTGATGTACATCATCAATGCCTGTAAGAGTATTTAATAGACAATGAAAACAAATTTAAACTGGAACTTTTTAATGGAACTTTTAATGTGACGACAGATCACTATCCTTATAAAAGGTGCTCTACACTCGAGACTATGAATCTTTCAAACTTGATTTCAAGAGACAACTGGACTTTTCAAAGCCAAGAAAGAAGATGCCATGTAACCACGCTTACTCTTGGTCCCAGTTTGTCTGTCGAAAAAAATCAAACGTCCCGACCCCTGAGCAAAGGTACTCGATCAAACCTCCCACTGAGGGGATGGACTTTGCTGTCAAATCCCCACCCCTTGCCTGCGCTCCCCCCTCCACGGGGTTTACATTGATAGGTGCATTACACAGTTTTAAGTTGGAAAAGATTTTAATGTTTTGCTTTCCTGAAACGAAGATCGATCTGAACCCATCTTGTAAACAATGAACAGACAGGCTCCGATGCTGTGTAGCCACTTTCACAAGGATAATGTTCGCCACGATAAATTTAGGTTCTTTGATCTCCTGCAAATTGAAGTGACTCCTGTACACTGTAAATGTCTTTGAGTCCATTTTTCCACAAGGGAAAGAATGTACGGAAGAGCTGACTGCAAATAATACTGAGGTGAGCAAAGTGAATTAGCTTGAAAATTGTAATTATCAGTGGCACATGATTAGTCAACAGTTTACTTCCGAGGTCGATATTGATAATGAGAAATGATTGCAGTTACTCTTCATGACTTTTCCTTCGAACTCCGTACCATAAAAATATCAAGTCGAGGTTAACCTTTACCTAGCTATAAAGTGTTGTAGTTCTTAGCTTTATATTACATTGCCTGCTACACTGTAGTTTTACTGTTTAACGTGTTACGCCACTGTTGCAATTTTATCGTGTACAAAGGTTACAACATAAACTTAACATGTGCATTTTGAAATTGTTGTTCGTTTTTCTGATATCACATATTGAGCTACTTGAACTAAACCGCTGTTGACTGAACAGTCTCAGTTATTGTTAATGCCTAAATTGCCTTACAGTTTCTGTGTTTTTAGCCATTTTTATGAACGTTCAAAGAAAAACAAAGAAAAGGAACTTTTAGAGATCGTTTTTGTTTACATAACATGATTCAGTTATTACAGCTTTGTTTAGTTTTATTATCGTTTTTGACATTTCATTGTTCGTGTCTTTAATCATTAATCGGAGCGTATTATACCATGTGATTTAGCTACCAATCTAGTTTACTGCCTGTCGCTTACACAATCTACGCAGTTATCGGAGTACTTGAGTGTTGGAGCATCGGAGCCGTCAGAGTTTATTTGGAGTCACCGGAGTTACCTTTTTGGAGTTAAATTATTGTTTACCTTTTTATGCAGGATCAGACGTGAGTTACTATTGTACATATTGATCGCCTTTTTTGCCTTTCCTGATTTCTATTTTCGCCTGTAATTCCTTTAGCCTTGTTTCTGATTATGCAATTGTAAATTGCTTTGTTCTTTTCACCGCATGTGTGCATAGTCAGCTGATCTGAATAAAGTTTGTGATTTTGTACACTGTGGTTGACACCTACCGTTCCCGAATGTACATGGGTACGCGACAAAAATAATCGTTTTTAGGTGATCATACACTCTGCCGTGCGGTCATTCTTGAAGCCTTAAAAATGTCAGGCTCAAAGCCTTAAAAATTAAGGTCCAATTTTCAGGTTAACGCCAGGCTAAAAAAGGTTAATGTTAGGCTAACAATTTTTTAGCTTTTGTCTGGCTAAAATTCAGGCCAAAATTAGGTTAAAGTTAAGGTCCAATTTTCAGGTTAACGCGACGCTTAAAAGGTTACATGTTAGGCTAAGGATTTTGGCTTTTATCTGGCTAAAATTCAGGCCAAAATTAGGTTAAAGTTAGGCCAGACATTTTCATACGGGAAGGAGAATATGCCTACTTAAATCAGGGCTTAAAGGGTTAATAGATAAATACTAAACATTCAGAAAAGATATCAGTTATTTATAATTAAAGGAGTTCCATCTTAGTGTGATGTTCTGGAGTGGTGTGAGAGTCAAAACATTGGCCTTTTGCAACTAATTGTCACATTTTGACTATACTGGAGGGCAATTTTTTTTATGTCAATACGTAGTCAGTGGTAAAACACTTAAGAAAAGACGTACAACCTACTGGTTGGAACATCCAGCTGTGGGTGTGATTTCTTAAAAATTGAATTAGAATGTCTGTTTGCCATCCAGTCAATTTCACTCATGGGGATCACAGCGTTCAATCATTTATTCTTGGTGCAATTAAATCACTCATGTGACAGTTTGATGCAAAAGGCCTATTGACCAAAAATGTTTGAACAGAAACCTGAAAACTGATCAGAAGGTATCCTAAGAGTCAAGATGATGGTGCGTTGTCAATGAAACTACATTTATTTTGTTATACAGCTTGGTGGCTGAGCACCGCAGACCGCAAGTCAACTCTGGTTTCTGTGACATGAGGCAACCAGGGGTGTGACAGTCCCAAATATTCAAAAGGGTTCTTCATGGCCCGCCATCCTGACCAAAATTTGCCCACAATCCCGTAATCCCGACAGTTTTATTGGCGTATCCCGATCCCAAACTTAAGTTTTAAAATGCACCTTACAGATGTTCCCAATTCCTTCATCTTTTTGAACCAGTAGAAGATGGTGGGATAAGACAAGTGGTACTGTTAAAATAGGCACGTGACCAAGTAGAAGAAAATGTCGGCCACTTGTGCTAAGTTAAAATGAAAGGATTTTTTACTTTTCATTACCAGATCCCTGTCCTTTACAACAGCATTTCCTGAATCTCGCACTGTGAAACCGCTAAATCCCATATCCTGTTCATAATATTACAATCCCGAATCTCGCTCCCCCTTTCCTCTAAAATAGCGAATCCCGTTCTTCAAATAAGCTGAATCCCAGATCCTGAAAAACCTACTGGGGACCCTCAGGTGCTGCTTCTTCTCGCAAAGTGTTCATGAAGTGTTCAGACCTGTAAACATATTGTTCTTTTCTACAATTATCATTTTAGCACAGCAGCTGTTTGAGATGTTTGATGAGGTGCAAAACATGGGATGGTATGATGTCATAATGCATTTCTTTACATGCACATTACATTCATTTATTAAAGAAGCTACGTCACGGATAACGCATCTTGAAAAAATTGGCAAGTTTTTTCAAGTTTGTCATTCATAATCGGCCGTCTTAATCTCCCTCAGTCGTAACCATCCTTGTTTAGTTTAGAAACTATTATTTTGAGGTTTCCTTCAATGAGAAAATAATTTTGTCAGATCAGAAAAATTAATGAAAACGCCGTGACATAGTGCCTTTAAAGAAAGAGAAAACAGCTGTTTAATTGTGCGTGCAATTTAAACCTAATAAAAGTTAAATAGAAAGGAGTTGGAGGATTTAGAGAGTATTTCATGTGTAAATCCTCGCCATCTTTTAGTTGTCTCTTTTAAATAACCGAGGTTTATATTACCATGCAATTGAAAAAGTGGACCTCCGATGGCTACAACCTTGGGCAAAACTGTTGAGACACTTTAGAACGAATGAAAACTTTGACCTTGAAAACCACTTACCACAATCGCTCTTCCTCTCTCCCTTATCAATGTTGCTTTGCCACCAAAACTCCCCTGATGAAACCTCAGTCCTTCCAAACAACATTGATTGAGGGGAGGGGGGAGGGAAAGCATTTCTGCATTGTTGTCAGTGTTTTCTTGCCAGTATTGTAGTTGATTAAGTATTTTTTTTTGTTAATAACAGCTAGTTACCTTACCTGTGATGCTAGTCAACACCTCACTAGATCCAATCAACATAAACTGTGGCACTTGCCAAAAAATATTTAGACTTGAAGCAGTACGATTTTCATCAAAAACAAGCTGATCAATAAAATATCCTTGCTTCCATGTATTCCTTCGCTTCATTTCAATCACACCTGCCACCACCACAGATGCCGCAGCTAACAGCATGCCTACACCAATCCTGCGCAGGGGAGTGAACCTCAAACCACAGTATTGAAGAAGAGGATACACAACATGATCCATTATGGGAATGAAGGTGAGAACTGCAACAATGTCAAAAATTGACAGGGATGCTGCTGGAATGGTGAAGTGCTGAAATTTCAGTCTCATGTAGGTAGCTTGAATCAGGAATGTGGTCTGCATCTGAATCAAAAAAGAAAATTAAAAGTTAGAGAAAGTCCCAACATCACCTTAAATTCTAGCCTCTAATATACATAAGCCCTGGGCTTAGATGACTTTGTAAGGGATTTTTGGTTTGCAAGCACAAAATATTGTGGTACTTTAAAGGGGCAGATCCAGGTTTTCCTAAAATGGCGGATGAAAGTACTAGGGGGGAAGGCAAACGTCCCTGGGCCTAAGTGGGTCTGGACTCTGACAGTAACTTAATACTTACTTACTTAGGCCTCTTTACACCATGTGGCACATAAGGCCCCACAGAAAAGCTTCCTAGTACTGTACGTGTTGAATGAGCAGATTGTAGAACTATGGGAATTTTGATGAATTTGAAAAAAAAAAGGATCAGATAGGGGTGTGTGTGTGTGTGGCGGGGGGGGGGCCTCCATTACACCCGCGAATCCACCTTTGTTGTACTAGAGTGCTGAACTACAGTTATGCCGGTCACAGTGATTTAATAGTTTCTATGAAAACTCTAGTACTGCATCATTGCGGGTGACTGAGGCACTTCATTTTAATTTATATCTGCAACTGAGCTAATATCAGGTAAAATGGCCATTGTTACAGTAACTGTAATGTCGATTCAAAAGCTGATGTTTGGAGCATTAGACCTTAATGTAAGTGCGACCCTAACCGGGTGGGCTGAGAAGCAGTTGGGCAAAATAAAAATTAAATCAATCTACAGTACCAATCTGTTGTGTACTTGTAACTATTCTGCCAATGTGTCAAAGCATACCTATTTGCCCACCAGCACCCAGGGTTTCTAAACGTTCTTTCCAATACTAATTTTTTGTATGTTCGTTTTTTTGACCCAGGAACCGCACAGCATATTCATTCTGTAAGTCAGTCACTTTTTCAACAACTGAGGCCAGATGAAGGAGCAGAGCTGCAAATAACTGTTGCTCATCGGACAATGTCCGACTAAAATCGGCCCATGTCTGACAAAATCTTAACTTTGGTCAGGCATTGTGTCCGGACAAATTTTTTTACCAAATAATAAGTAAATAATGATAAGAAATAATTATTTCAAAAAGGGTTCCACTTAAAATAATAATTGAAAAAAAAACGTCCGACCACAGTTCTGTTTTGTCCGACCAAAATGGAGACTTGGTCGAACATATGTCCTTTCAAGAAAGAAAAATTATTTGCAGCCCTGAAGGAGGATTTATAGAAACGGCAGTCATACCTGTGAGTAAATTGTCCAGTAGGCAATGAATAACATGAACACTGGAATAACTCTTAGCAATGACTTAACATCCTCAACCTGTCCCTCGGCGTATTTTCCTCCAAAACTATTCTTTGCTCTATCCAGCCAAACCTTGACGTTTGGGGTGTGGCGATTTTTCACAGCTTGATAAATTATCTTTACAGTTTCAGACAGTTGACTTCCGCCTGGTGGTTTGGTCAAATACTTGTTACGACCAGCAACAAAGGTAATCACAGCAAGAAACATTGTCCCAGCCGTGATTGTATAACCATAAAATACATTTGTCTGCTGTACCCCTACAACAACTGTAAACGCTATTAAAGATCCGATGTTTATAAACCAGTAAAACCAGTTGAAGAATGACTGAACAGCTCTCGGCCCATCCTTTTCAACCTGATCAGCTCCAAAGGGTGACACGTTGGCTTTGATTCCACCAGTGCCGAATGCAATCATTACAAGAGCCATAACAAAGTATACTAATCTCATATTCTTGTCATGACCAATATTGTTGTGATGGAATAATTTTTTAAGCATGTGATCTCTCATGGAAACTGCCGCGAGTAACAGAGTTCCAACAACATACAACAACGAGCTGCCATAAATGGTGTTGTATCGACCCATGTAAGCATCAGCTAGCCATCCGGCAAACAAAGGGATAAGGTAGCATGTTCCTAAAGAGATTGAAGTCACCCATAAGTTAAGTAAATCTGTACAACAGGAACATTGAAGTTTGTCGAAGAAAGCTCAAAGTGATTTTAAATAATTTCTGGTTGTTTTCCTTTTGTGGAAATTATTTCAATTTTGCTTTGAAAAATAAAGACTAAGCTGTACATAATTTACATAAAGTGAAAATTCTTGGGTGGTATTTTGTACCCTGAAATCGCCATGGAGGGTTTTCTTTCACTGCCCAAGGTGAACAGTTTCTAACAGACAGCCAGTTTTAACGTTAGTGAGTTTTAGAAAGAACTGCAAGTACCTTGGAGTTGTAAGTTCAAACAAAATTATTAGAAGCATTATGTCAAGAATACAGTTTACGGATAGTGTAGTTCATATATTAAACTGAACCAACCTTGAAACAAATAGTTAATAGTTGATGGCCAAGGTGGCTCAAGATCCAACTCACTGCTGCAAAACAGCACTAAATTTGCCGTCAGTCCATAGAATGTCAAGCGTTCACATAGCTCTGTGACAAGAATACACAATGTAACAAGGAGCTTCTGACGACGGCCTGTGAAGTGATCTCTCCCTACAGAGGAGCTACTGCTGGCTCCACTTTTAACCAAACCAGGATTATTACTGTCTGGGATTAGCGCAGTGTCTTCATCTTCATTTCCTCGTGTTGCCATATCCTGAGTAATGCCAAAAACAGCTCCCCTATAGAGAGAGAAATTTCAATGTGAATATAAAACTAGCATCAGTTTACAAACAGGTGTGTGATTCCTGGGCTTTAATTTAACCCTTTACCAAACAAGAACAAGAGTTATGGTTGACAGGAGAAAAAACTCTTTAGAGCACAGGAGAGTCCACAAGAGTTCATAAAAGTAATGGCAAAACAAGAGAGTACATAATTTAAAAAAAACATTAGTTTTGAATTTCCCAGAAACCTTCCTTAAAATTTGTAATGAGCAGATTCAATTGCAAGTAGACGCCACTTCTACTTTCTGCAACATGAAAATTTTTTGCACAAGGAAGCGGTAATACGTGCAACAAACAATCTCACCTTGCTACACAACACTGTTGCACAACAAGTTGAATTTAAATGCTGCCCGTACTACATGTACTTGGCCTATAATTTGTCACACCCGTGCACTTCTCAGTTTCCTGGTAATTGATACCCCATTCTAGACCAAACCCTGATTTCTATACCCTGTCCTAGACCAAACTGCTTGAAACCATACCCTTCACAGTGGCTAGGTCATATACCATATTTACTTGAATGAGCACCGCATCGCTTATTAAATTTTTTGCACCTCAAATGTGGCACTTATTTGAGGGTGGCGCTTATTTGAGGGCGGAGCTTATTTGAGGGTGGCGCTTATTTGAGGGCGGAGCTTATTTGAGGGTGGCGCTTATTTGAGGGCGAGGCTTATTTGGGGGCGGAGCTTATTTGAGGGTGGCGCTTATTTGAGGGTGGCGCTTATTTGAGGGCGGAGCTTATTTGAGGGTGGCGCTTATTTGAGGGCGGAGCTTATTTAGGGGCGGAGCTTATTTGGGGGCGGAGCTTATTTGAGGGTGGCGCTTATTTGAGGGTGGCGCTTATTTGAGGGCGGAGCTTATTTGGGGGCGGAACTTATTTGAGGGCGGAGCTTATTTGAGGGTGGCGCTTATTTGAGGGTGGCGCTTATTTGAGGGCGGAGCTTATTTGGGGGCGGAACTTATTTGAGGGTGGCGCTTATTTGAGGGCGGAGCTTATTTGAGGGTGGCGCTTATTTGAGGGCGGAGCTTATTTGGGGGCGGTGCTTATTTAAAAATTGGACGCAACAAAGAAATCTTTTCTTTTAATTTAACGGTACATCTTCTGTCTGTACGAAAATTTTACAGTAACTAAAAGAAGCGTCTTTTTGTCACCATTCATCCCTTCCAGCACTTGAACAAAATATTACTAAAATTGTAAGCAAGGAACAGAATGAAGTGCTCAGTCTCCTAGGTTAAAACGCTGTTTTAGCCAAACTAAAAATAGAAGCATCAGATCTTTCTAGGTTTGAACTCAGAAGAACATGGCTTTTGATGTGAAAGAAATTTCCAGTGTTGTTTTAGAGTTGCTTTGAAGTGGTTTTTTCAGATATATGGAATCTTATTAACTTTTTTTGTCCCAAATGCGGTGCTTATTTGCGGTAGTGTAGCACCTCTCAAAAGCTTGTATTTTCATTGGACCACTATATGTAGCAGCTCTATTGTTTTTATGCCTCGTTCTTTGTTTCTTTTGTTTGTTCTATTGTTTAGCGGACTAATCGTGGAAGACCTTACGACAGCTGCTACATCGCCCCTTATTTGAGGGCGGCACCTTATTAGGGGGCAGCGCTTATACAAGTAAATACGGTATGTGAGTACCCCCGCCCCCCTTCAGGATAGGACTGCACCCTGACCTAGTCAACTTTCGTAAAAATATGCACATGTACCCCTAGCGCATTCAGGAGCAGATGACTTTAGTCATAGTCCAAAATCGGACAATAAAATATTATGTCTTGTAATTTATGACACCAAATCCTTCAATCCTCTTCAATTTCGAAATGTGTGCTGATGTTTGCTAGACTGTGAGCAGAAAGAGACTGCTCGCAGTCTTGACGTCTGCATAATACTACTTTTCGTTTTTGCAGGCATGCAAGATTTGAATTTGTGCAGCAGGTACAATGTAAGCTTAAGTGTATGCAGGATTTAGCATTAAACAATATAATAATACTAAAAAGAATTTTGAAACCCACTGAGCTTTAAGCTGTGTCTTTGTTTTTTAAAAGCCATATGCAACGCTTAAACACACAAGTGTTGACAAATATGAGGCGCTCTTTCCAGTAAAAAAGCAATCACTGAGTCCAGGGGGCTATCCCGGGAATAATTTTTAAACAAACCCAAGCCAAATTTCAAAACCTGGGAAATTACGTTGGTCGACACCGCGGACATAAGGCAAAGAAAATCGGTATTATGATGTTTTCTGATCCTTACCTTTACACTCAACGAACACCTACACTGCCGCAACGAAGATTCGAGAAACTTCAAAATTTTCCTCACGACAATCATGTGAGAAGACAATCCTGTGAGAAGGGAATTATTTTGCCCAGCCTTCTTCCGCCTCGGTTCGATGTAAACACAGCCGCTTTGTGACCTGGCCGTGGGTTTGGCTGTCACGAAATCCGTCACGATTCGGTCGCCTTCCCAGAGAAAGATCATTTTTTTTCTCTTTTAACTGGAAAAAGTTTTGCAGAAAGTGTACAACTTGTGGTGTAAGTAGTACTTTGATCGGTACGCTAGACGAAAACAGGAAAAGTTGGAAATGATAGACCAGGGCACCTGCACAGGATGTGCCAGACTCAGCAACGAGCGTTTGGTAGCCGGACCGCTGTTCCCGGTGTTCTGCCGAATTATTAAAACATCTACGACAAAAACTAAAGGTTTGTACTAGAAATAAGTGACTCGCAGAACCTCGCGAAGCGCGGGCAAGGGTGTACCGGAAAATTGAGCGAATCGAGGTAGGGAAGGGATAGAATTTTGGTTTAACTGGAGGTGTGGATGGGTGGCCACAATGGTCCCGAATTGGGAGTTCAGATCAACATTCTCGTTCCTAGTCGCTTCCATGTAACTTGCATCCAATCCCCTGACATCGTAAAATCTAATGCATAGGAATCGGATACAAGTTTCAGGGTATAATTTGAGCTAACTGCTACATGCGACTGGACACGAAAATAGGTTCAGCACCCCCTCCGCCCCACCGGGTACAAGTTTCCGGGTATAATTTGAGCTAACTGCTGCATACGACTGGATACGAAAATAGGTTCAGCACCCCCCGACCCCCCACCTCTCTTTCATTCTGACATGAGGTAAATTGCTTACTAGAGAGGATGTATAGTATTGTTCTGGACCTGTTGTCCAGGACAATATGTAGTGCTGTTCTGTTTATTTTAGACGGACCACTGTTCCCAGTCTTCTGCTGAAAAATTAAAACATCTACGAAAAAAACTTAAGGTTTGTATAACATTAATAGACTAAAACACTTGGAGCAATTGCAGATTACATCTACATTGTATACCCTTCATTTCCTCTTCATCTCTAGACTATAACATCGTTGAGATTGCAATACTATAAGCTTAAGTTACCAGTTATTTAAGCTCTCAAATCATTCAGATTGCAAGCGATCTACAGCAAAGGGACAGGGAAGGCATTTCAGCTGCTGTTTTCATTAAATTATTTGCGCCCATTTTTTTAATGTTCATGACTCAGTTTAAGTCCCCAACCCAATTTCCTTCCCTCTTCTCTTTGGATTCTCCCCACCCCTCGCCAAAAAAGGAAAACAATTTTACACTGTGATAATTAAAAATCACTTTTTAAATTTATCTCTCTTTATTATTTTAAATAGCACTGATAGTTTAAGAAATTAACTTTGCAAATATTTATCAATATTTATAATAACATATCTCCTATACAATGAAATTTTACTTCAACCTCAGCCTAGTGGAACATGCCCCCATCTATTTATTAATCCCTTTTCACAAATCAGGTAGGTTTCAATACCCTGGGTACCAGAGGTTTTTCTTTTTTCTTCATGAGGAGCAGCAAGCCACAAAAGCGAGACGCAGTGGAGATGTGAAAAAATTTAGCTCACAATGACAGCTTTGGCTCCTCCTGAACTCAGGGTACAGCAAGAAAGCTACAATCTGCAAAACATCCTAAAATTTTTCACCTTTCAAGGAGTCTGGCTCAACCAAATGTTGACCTTCTAAACTGTGAGAACCAGCATCACAAAGGTCGGCTCTACGTATATACCTTTGGCTGGCACCAGTACCACTTTATTTAAAATTATACCTTAAGCTTTAAATGCAACTTGAAGTTTAATAATTTAACCCTATAAATTAGTTAACATTTCATAATATAATAGACCATCCTTTTGTGACCACCTGACTTGTAAGCCTCCAACTCTCATAAACAACCACTTTCTAAAATACCAAAGTTTTTTTCAGTCAAATTGTTCTGGTTGGAGCCTCTCACAGCAAACACCTCTTGTAAGCAACTGCATGCTACCATTTTTTACCTCTGGTAAGTGACCACTATTGACACATTGTTTGATCTCGCTATGGATGCAAATTGGACAATGTGATGTCTTACGGGGTTTCTACTTGCAGCTACTAGTGGCTACCTTGTACAGCAGCAGCTTATGTAACAGAAGATTTTTACTTTACTGAGTTAAATTCAAAAACTAAAACTATTTTGTGGCAGTCTTCTTGGAAAGTCTCTGGGTGTGCAAATATGCTGGAGATAGTTTAAAAAACATTTTTGCTTTGGGTTGGATATGGATTTGTGCATTAGACTTCCGTCTTCCACTAAATGGCTCAAAATCCCCCCCCCCCCCCTACTAAAGTTTGACCTAAGCAACCACTTCCTGTAAGCTAACACTAAGGCTTGACATTTGAGGTAGATGCTTGAAATTAAGAGTAGGTTCAAACTGTAATTAAATTTAAATAATCAGACATCACTACCAGTTGGCTGCTGCTCTTTGTCCACCCAGTAGTCTTTTACAGGCTCTTTTTTTTTTCTTGGTGCAGTCTTGTATTTATACGAGGCAGCAACAAACAGGAAAATGACAAAATTAATTATCATTATTCCAGCTAACAGAAAAAAGAAGTATTCCAATTTTCCTTCATTGGGGTTCTTGCTTGGATACCAGACACTGTTGCTAGCTGATCGTACTATGAGAACAAGAAGGCTGGTGAGGTAGCTTCCAAGCCCACTTGTGATCAAGAAACAACCCATTACCACTCCTTTCATGTGTTTGGGAGCCTGAGAGTAGGCAAACTCCAGACCTGCATAGATACAAGAAGAAACCAAATAAGGCTATGAATTTAAATATTGATTGAAAGCAGTTTTCAATTGAGTGCTTAAAGCCAAAAACAGATTAATTACTTTGACCAGTCACAACAGACACAACACAATGAACCAATCAGAAATGGAAGCAAATACATGTAGTCATTACCATTAGCACAGGAAGAGGCAGTGGGAGACATGATTGACTTTGATTTAATTTACTTTCTGACTCATCAGGGTCACAAAGGGGCCACTTTGGTGCCCTGTAGAGCCCCGAAATTTTTTTATGTGGAGCCTGGAGCCTGAAACCTTTCTTGACTCCGAACCTAACAAAAATGCTGATTCTGGCTAACTGGAGCCCTAGAGTGAAGCGATGATGCCCAAGTGCTCCAAGTGCTTCGTCTTTGAACCCTGGAGCTCTGGAGCCCTCGAGCCAAAAACCCCCTTGGGACCCTGAATGGCCGAGAAAGTGGTACAAGACTAAATGATCCACAGCACAAAGTAAATCAAAACCAACTGTCAGTGAAAGAAATACAAACTACAACTGAAAACTGCTCTTGACTATTAATTTGACCTCAGCATGCACTTAGCTCAGTTCCTACCATCATCTGTGCAGGCACATGATGGAATTGTTTTTTTTTTGTTTGTTTGTTTTTTTTCAGTTAACACTTTATTGTAACAATTCACATTTACACAGGTTCACATGACTAAAGCATAAATAAATAAATAAATAAATAAATAGATAGATAAATAAATAAATAACTAAAAGAAAAAAAAGAGGGGGGAGAACAAATTTAAGGCAAAGTAGATGGAGAGCAGGATAAAAGGGGAGGAACCCGGCTAAAAAAATACTTAAGCAAAAATTGGTTTTGGATTAAAGGAAAGGAGGAGATTAAAGTTGTGTAAGAAGCCACTTCTTATAGTGCCTGGAGAATTTTGCACCATCTCTGCTGAAATTTGTTCTCTGAACCTGTCATCATAGAAACTTGTTTTTCAATTTCAAAATTGAATTTCAGCCGTTGCACATATTCTCCAATGCATGGAGAGACATTCTTAAATTTACAACAATGGATATAATATCTTGCAAGGAGCAAACAGTGGTTTAGTAATACATCATCTTCCTCTCCTCTGAAGCCTAAAGGCTGGTTTTCACTAGCGACGGAGTCGGAGTCGGAGTCATAGTCAGAAGCATAGAACGTTATGATCTAGTGAAAATCAAGCAACGGAGTCGCAAGCAGAAATTCCGATTGCGCTTACGGTTCCGTCGCTTACGATCTAGTGAAAACTAGCTTGTCGGAGTCGGAAGCAGAAGCGGAAGAGCTAAACCAATCACAGAGCGTGGGAACGAGCACTGTGATTGGTTTACCCTTCCGCTTCTGCTTCCGACTCCGACAATCTGGTTTTCACTTGATCGTAAGCGACGGAATCGTAAGCGGAGTCGGAAGAAAATGGAAACGTTCTGATTCTTCCGACTCCGATTCCGTCGAGCTTATGACTCCGCTTACGACTCCGATTTTCGATTTTCACTAGGTCATAAGCGCTCTTACGACACCGCTTACGACTCCGACTCCGACTCCGTCGCGAGTGAAAACCAGCCTTAAACATTCATATATGTCTAGAACGTGTGATTGTTAACCTTTTCTATCAATCTTCTACCCATTTGGCTGTTCATAATGATCTTTCAAATTTTATTCTATACCCAATCTGCTTTTTTATACTCGAATTGCTCAATTCAACTTACCTAGAGTCAGCATGCTCCCTGTTTAGGTTTTAAATGAGTGTCAAATTATATAAGCAGAAAAGCGTGAACCAGGTTAGTTAAAGGCCAATGAAGACAAGTGTGGGAGCCATTGTATCATCTCAATAATTATACTCATGTATGCAATAATAATAATAATAATAATAATAATAATGTTCATTTTAATTTCAGTTCAAAATCCTGGCAACCAATGGAAAACAATCTTATTTATAATAAATCAAAAAGCTAGGCTATGCTTGCAGTAAAAGTAATATAATATTGCTTCTGAGAAAGTAAATAAATAAAAAGTAAACAAACAAACAAAGAAATGTAGATGTTAGAGACGATAATACTTACCTGTGATAACAGACAGCACTTCACTGGATCCAATCAACATAAACTGTGGCACTTGCCAAAAAATGCTTAGACTTGAAGCATTGCAATGTTTGTCAAAAACAACCTGGTCATAGAAATCTCCCTTCTCCCACAGTTGCCTTCTGTTAATTTCTACCACACCTGCCACCACCATAGATGCGGCAGCTAACAACATGCCTACACCAATCCTGCGTAGGGGAGTGAAACTAATGCCACAGTACTGAAGAAGAGGATACACAACATGATCCATTATGGCAATAAGAAGAAGAACAGCAACAATGTCAAAGACTGATAGGGCTGCTGCTGGAACAGTAAAGCTTGGAAATTCCAGTCTCATGTAGGTAGCTTGAATCAGGGCTGAAGTCTGCATCTGGTATAGCAAAGAGGTGTTTAAAAGAGCTGTCAGACCCTATCAGTGTGATTTTATAATTAAAACTACCATATTTACTCAAAAGAGCACTGCTGTCAAATAAGTGCCACCCCAAAATAAGTGCTGCATCCTTCCGGCAACAATGCGGCACTTATTGATTTTTGACATGGCTAATGCTGAAGTGCTAATACGGCTGCAGATATTGTTATGCTGTTATTGTTATTTATTTGGATGTGCAAAAGGATATACTCTAGACCTTTAAAACTGACTTTTATTGCATCCTTCCTATGCTATTTTTATGAACATTAAAGAAAGGTTAAGAATGATTATATCTGACTGTGTTATTCGCAAGTAGCCAGTTTGAAATAAGTGCCCCCCCCCCCAATAAGCACCACCCTCAAAAAACTGCTCCACTAGGAAGTTGAAAAATTTAATAAGTGCCGTGGAGATCTTTCGAGTAAATACAGTAGTACAGTAACTTGTACTGTTATGTGCAAGATAATGTCCATATAAACCTTTCCATGCGAAGGCTTTTACATGTAGTTTGGTCCCTCCCTCCCCGCTGGAAATGTCATTTTAGCTGAGACCCCTGTCCCTCTTGGGATTTCCAGTAATCTTCCATGGGGCTGGTATGGGTATTTTCAGGAAACCACATGTTTCTGAAGGGATGAAGGAGTGGTGGAGGGGCAATAGAGGTATTATTAATCTCTTGGATATTCATTACTTGTTAAAGGCCTGGGGAGTGGGGGCTCAGCAGATGCTTGGTTAGGGAGGTGTGGCCTGGGTGTTTAAACCTTCGTCCTGTTTAAGACACAATTAAATCTCTGATTTGCTACCCTGTTTAAGACAGATGTTCAGATTTTACATACCCTGTATAAGACATTTAACCCAACATCATACACTCTTTACAGCTACAATAGACTAGTCAGAGACCGTTTCTCATTTCTATATACTGTCCATTGGCAAACTGGTAAAAATTTGGCTTGTGGCGAGGTTTCTCACTACGTAAGGTTCTGTAGTGATACCCTGTTTAAGACTAAAATTGATGAAATTGATACCCGTTCAAGACAAAACCCTCTGAAAACCATACCCTTTCAGGCCACACATCCCCATTAAGGCCATATAAGGGAGTACCCCCCTCCAGGTTAGAAGGGGTATTACAGTCGTACACAAGCCACAAGTGGCTCACATGACTGGTGCTTAACTCTGGTTTCTGTGCCATGACGCAATTGCACAACGAGGCCTGGAGTATTATTACCCCCTCCCCCCCCCCTCTGCAACTGGATGGGAATTTCACTGGTATGCATTTATATCTGTAGGTATTGGCAGAGAGACTATGAATTTGGAGTAAATTAAGACACCACGCAGACTGAGTCTCAAACCTCCAACCTTCCCATCAAATGTCTGATCTAATGTGTGATGTGCTAATCAGCAAGTAATAAAAATTAAATAGCAACACCTCTGCTTATTAAAAGGGAGGGGCCTAACATGAGATAAAAGGCCCAAATGTGCAAAATGACACAGAGCTGAATACAAATAGAGAGTTAAAAATCCGCTAAAACGTTTTTTTCTAAATAAAGAATACTGTAAATAATGTTTTCTATCATTAAGTTCATCATCCGACTGATGACCTTAATGATTGTAAACATTTAGTATTCTTATCCCATCGTCAGAACGGGGTCTAGTAATACCCATTTTTTATCCCGCCATCAGGACGGAGTCTAATAATTAATAATAACCCATATTTGCTCTTTCATTTTTTGTTGGTCAATTGCCCCAGACTCCTGGTTTTCGCTCAGCCGACACAATTATTCATTGCAAACTTCCACTACACCACTTGGGCTCAAATCTTGAGTGAGCATAATATATTTTGCACCCTGAGGGGAGGGAGAACAATGTTGGGGTCTAATACCCCTGGGGCTTTTCTTGTTAATTAAAAAAAATCATTTTACTGGAGTAATTGTCAACTCTTTATTGGCAATTATGTCTAGAGAGCTCATACTGTCATACCTGTGAATAAATCATCCAGTATACAATGAACAGAAGAAACACTGGGACAACTCCTAGCAATGCCTTGACATCTTCAACCTGCTTTTCAGAATACTTTCCTCCAAAACTTCTCTTTGCTTTATCCAACCACATCTCTGCATTTGGTGTGTGGCGATTTTTCACAGCTTCATAAATTATCTTTGCAGTTTCAGTCAGTTCACTGCCACCTGGTGGTTTAGTCAAGTACTTGTTACGACCAGTGACAAATATAATCACAGTAAGAACAATTGCACCAGCAGTTATCACATAACCATAGAAAAAATTGTACTTTTGCTGTACCCCCACAACAACTGTGAATGCTATTAATGATCCAAGGTTAATGAAAAAGTAAAACCAGTTGAAGAATGTCTGGACAGCTCTTGGCCCATCGCTTTGGACCTGATCAGCTCCAAATGGTGACACATTGGCCTTTATTCCTCCAGTGCCAAATGCGATTGCTACAAGGGCAATGGCAAAGTACACTAATCTCGCTGTATTGTTTTGGGCAATATCATCGTTGGATACTGGAAGCATCAGAACAGCCCCAACCACGTACAATAACGAGCTGCTAAAAATACTGTTGTAACGTCCCATGTGAGTGTCAGCCAGCCACCCTCCCAACAAAGGAGTAAAGTAGCACGTTCCTGTTTAAGAATAATTAAAAAAGAGCACCTTAAATGTTAAATTGCAGCAGTAAACAATATGTTCTAGTACACTTAATTAAGTTAATGCAGAAAAGTTGTGTAAAAAAAATTGCTGAATGTTACTCAAAGAAATTTGTTTATTATGTAAAAAATTCTTTTAAACTCGGCCAGAAATCTTACAGTAAAACATCTGGAATGTCTGGAATGGCTTATATTCCAAAACAGTAGATTTGTTAGCAGAATAATGTTTGGCCTTAATTTCTCAATGAATAGTGTGATAATTAAGGACCGAAGTTTTATTTCTGAAAGGAAGTAACTTTATTAAATGAGGTTAACACTTAACAGTCTTCAACTGTTAAACCTGTGGCCATCGGGTTCCAGAATGAATTGGAATTTGGAAGTGTTGGTTTTTGAAACATTCGCCTGCATGGCCAAATCCAGACAAAATCAGTGGAATCAACTGACTAATACGGTAGTCTTGCATTAATGAAACCCCTTACTAAAGTGGCAAAATTACAAACTAAGACTTTCAATGACAAACTCATTCCACAACACGAGGGTCAGCTGTTGCTTAGAATGAAGCTGCATTAGTGATGAGTGTATTTTCACCTTTTTATGTCTGTCTGATCAATCGTTGTTTTCAGAGATCATTCAAAGTATATCAGGGTTATTGTTGATGGCTAGGGTGCAGAAAGACCTAAGGGACCGGTCATTATTTAAAGGTAGGGGAGGGCTGGTGCAAATAGGGGGAGGGTCAATGATTTTTATGCAGGGAAAAAGGGTGGGGGGGGGAAGGCACATTAATTTATGCATGCATATTAGGGAGCTTTGTTATACAAAGGGGGGGGGAGGGTCAGCAAAAAGTGTGCTTCACGAAGGGAAGGGTCAGGAGAATTTTAACATGGCCTTCCTCCATTTGCACCGGCCCTACCCCCTCTAAATATGACCCTCCCTAACCCATGGCCACAAGTACATGGCAGACAGCTGTTAATTTTTTTGTTGCTCTGTAAAATGAGGTTACATTAGTGATGAGTGTATTTTCACCTTTTTATGTCTGTTTCTACTGTTGTTTTCAAATCATTCAAAATATGCACCAACCTGTAAATATCAGGGTTATTGTTGATGGCCAGGGTGCTGAAAGACCTAACCCGTGGCTACAAAGTAGGACTAAATTTGCCGTTAGTCCATAGAATCCCAGACGTTCACATAACTCTGTGATAAGAATACACAGCGTAGCAAAGAGTTTCTGTCCACGGCCTGTGAAGTGATTCATATTATGAACAGAAGAGATAGTGCTGGCCAAGCTTTTAACTGACCCATGATTATAAACACTGTTGCCTGAGATCAACAAAGAGCGTTCATTTTCACTTTCTTCTGCTGCAGCCATGTTTCAAGGTGAATTTTTCTAGAAAGAAAAATCAAAGACATTAATATTAAGAGTTAGTTAAGTAGCTTGCTTGGCTTACTTGGCTAAGGGTATATTTGTTTTTTCCTCCGTTTTCTGAACGGTAGAGCACTGTAGCATCCTCGAAGACCCCGTGGGAAGATAGCAAGGGCAAGGAATAAATCACTGATTTTTGCTGAAAATTAAGTCAGGCCATCCCATAGACTTGCCCACAAATCGAGCTCGGAATTTTTTTTTTCGGAAGCGCCAAAAACCCAAAAAACCGAGCGCGAAGCGGGAGCGAGAGGATTTTTGAGAACGTCTATCTATCCCACAAAGGTAACTTGTTTCTCATCGCTCAACCAGCCAAGTTTTGTGAAACAAAAATTATTACGCGTTCTCGGGTGTTCTAAAAAGTTTCGTTTCCACGGCAAACCCCCTAAAATGACTGACATTAAAATCACCCTGTCACTTTCTTTTCCATATTTTTTTCGTCGACCGACATTTTCCCAAGCGAAAGAGGGCAACGGTGGAAAACTTTTTGTGCGGAGAAAAGACTATTTTTCTCGCCAAAATGTGCGGCGCTCACAAGTTACTATTCAGTTGAATAAAACTTACCTCGACACACAAGTTACAGCTTATTTTGAAAAAATATCGCTGCTACACTGCTCCAGGGAAAGATGTAATGACTTGCACTTATTTTATGTGTATTTTCTTATGCTCTGTCCTTGAAAGCTGAAGTTGGCGGACAATCATGTGAAAAGGCATGTGACTCAGGCTTCACTTCCCGGGGAAAAGGAAGCGCAGCTTTAAGATTTGGGAGAAGTTTTTTTTTTTCAAATAAATCTGTACGTTGTTTATTTTGTTCTTTAATAACAACTATCTATAGTGTGTATTTTACCAGTTCAAAAGCAAATAATGCGGTTTCTGTTTGCAATATTGGGAATGCGCTTAAAATGAATATGTACCGGAAATAAGAATACGTTAGTAACGCATGATTCTGATCACATGACAGTCACGTTGTCACGCACTCGGTCTCTCGAAACGGTGAAAATGGTGGAGTGACGGGTTTTGGCTGTTTTTTGGCTCGTATCGCTCTGTGTACAACAACTACGACACAGGTTGGTGCAGTTTAGTGTGTGGATAAACATTGTACAACCGCTAAAATGTGCTTGGGGTCGGTGATTTGCCGATGAACAGAAGTTGTCACATGGTGCATGCACGACATCTGAAGAGACCTTCGGTCACAAGGTTTTATAATACTTATCACAAGCTATCCTGAGGAATCATAAGATACGATTTGTCACTGGATACAAACTAAAGTTATCACAATCGTCAGCCATCACAAGGCACACAAGCCTCACGTATCACATTGCATCGTCCCATAGAAAGCTTCCGCTGCAATGGCGGTTTTGAGAGTGATTTTCAAAGTTTAAGTGGCTCATGTTTCGTACCGGACCTTTACCTGCGGCAAGTCTACCGTGTGGATAAAATTTGTGTTTCTGAACCATTTTTCTTGATAAAAAGCAGTCACCAGAATGGGATTGATGTGAATTGAGTTTCCCCTGCGTCAATAGTGATCTATATAAGCTTATCTATTTTCCCAGATCATCATGTCAATGCAGATTCAATGACACAAATACATGTCATGAGAATAAAGGCAATGATCACCAAAGAATAAGCTTAATTGTTTTGATGCTCGAACAACTTCTCCCTACTACTAGTATATAAGAAATTAATTCATAAAGGTCAGTGAGGAGAAATTGTTTCTTGACGTTACTGCTTATTAACTGCAGAGAACAAAATACACTGAATACCCTAATTAGGTGAAGGTTGATGGACCAGTTTAATTTGTAATTCCCTGGTGGTCGTAGGGGCGATGTTGCAGCTGTCGTAAGGTCTTCCACGATTAGTCCGCTAAACAATAGAACAAACAAAAGAAACAAAGAACGAGGAGTAAAAACAATAGAGCTGCTACAAATAGCGGTCCAATGAAAATACAAGCTTTCGAGAGGTGCTACACTACCGGGTCGTAGATTTGAATCAACACTACTTTTTTATTGAGGCTCTGTTAGGGTGGATAAAGTTTACGTGTGTATAGGCGTGAATTTTATTGGCTTTACGTCAGCATACTGTAAAATTAGAGATGATGTATGTCAATGACTTACGTTAACATTAGTCTGGAAGCAGTTGTACTATATTTACCTCAGATCCTACATGTACTTGTGAATTGAAATGAATAAATAAAAATTAATTTATTATCCAAAATAATGGTATTGTGGGATTGGCATGGTTCCTTTTTCCTGCGAGCCATTAGTACTTAAATTCTGCTCGCCGCTCGTGTGTCTCTATTTTTTTGCCAGCTTCTTGCTAAAATTAGGACAAGGAAAAGAGAATGCTCTCAGTTTTCGTTAATGAGCTCTCAACTTTTTACGGTACTGTGACAGTGCAGCCAAACTTTTCAATAACAGTGTATGGAGATGACCAAATTCAAACGGAAATGCAGAAGCCATAATGATTATTTTTTCTTCTGCCAAGGCGGACTTGAACGCTATTTAGCTATTGACATAGTTTTTGTATTCTTTTCGTAGTTTGTAATTAGTTTTATTTTACTATAGTTTGCCAATTATTATATTTTTTACCTTAATAATGTAGGCTTGGCAAAGAAGAGCCACTTACATGCAGTGGATTTACTAATATTAACGTTATTATTATTATAATAATTATATTTATTTTAATAACGTGACCTGATCATACATTGCCTCCAATTTTATTTACGCACACAAAGGTACTTAAATCTACACCCGTACGCACATAAAATTTATGCGACAGTGGAAATGCACCCTTAGGGTGAATACTGAAAAACAACACCGCACTGACAGAAAGGGTCAGACGTAAGGGAAATGAAATGGTGATAGATGATATATGGCTGCTATTGCAAAATTGACAGTGACAGAAGAAAAATAGAAAAAGATAAATAAGTGGATCTCAACAGTGACTAAGTGCCCAGTACTCAGAATGTTGACACCATGGTTAATAGTTCAACAAAGGATGTTGCTTTTGCAGCTTACAAAATGGTCCTTTGCATAACTATCATGTTTTCATGTAACACAACATACACCTAGTATATTGCATTTAAGTTGTCTTACAAAACTGAAAAAAGAATAAAGAAAAAAGCAACTGGAATTAATTAGCCATGCAAATTACATTGTCAGATTTTAATGATTCTCAAAGCACATGCACTACAGTACAATACTTCAATTTGGTTTTAACTGAGTTCATACAAAATAAATTAGCTGCCAAAAAGACCTTTCGAGCTTTAGCTGTTTGTCAGAGCAATTCCCAGGAGTGGATCGATGTATAAGTCAGCATGCGCACCTAATTTATTCCTATTTGAATTTTTTCTTTTTTCATTTTTTATATGACAATGATATTGCAATTAGGTGAACAAAATTGTGTCAGGGACATGTTAACTGTTGAAAACTATTAAAAATAGTTTAAGGACAAAAGTTTGAAATTCAATGAGTGGATTAGACTGTCTTGCTCCAAGTCACTCATTGTGATTATGGAAAGTGCGCCTATGGTCCATGAGAGTGAATTAAAATGGCAGCTGGTCCACACACGAGAATCACTAATTTGCATCACGTACAACACACACAACAATGATAATATTATTCTGCGCACATAGAGAAAATTATTGCACACTATACATGAACACACGTAATCATAATTATATTTATTAAGAAAATACAAGCAACTTGCAGCAAGTCGATCAGCTGATATTGTGTACATGCAGTTCTCTAACACAGGGCCTCCTTTACTTACCTCACAGATCGTTAGTGAAGTGATGTGGCATAAGCAGGATCCTGAACTCGCACCTATCCTTGGAGATGCTTCTCGCGGAGCTAGCAGAAGCTTTGTGTCAACGACCCCACGTAAAGGCTGCCAAAGTAGACGAACAAGGGTTTTGTTGGTATTTTGTATCCTATTTACAGAGCTGTGTGAGCGTCTGACATTTTATGGTATTGTTGCCAACCTAGTGCTGTACTGCCGAGACTACCTAAAGCTTGAGGCACCCTTACCTAGTAGCATCAGTCTTGCATTCCAAGGTAACCATACTAGAGTTTCTCTTGTTATTTCTGTGTACAGTGCCCAATGTAGGTACTATGGATTTCAATTGACGGGGAGGTAAAAATGGGGACCTAAATTAAGAACCCCCCAATAATCCCTCGACAGGCTTTAAGTGAAATCCCAAAAACTCTCCTGAACCAAAATGAAACCCTAATAAGAAAAATCCCATGGTGAATTTTGGGGCCTTACACTGTACAAATTCCCAGAATATGGATTAAAATGACAATAACAAAGAACAACAGTTACTTTTTGAATGGTTGTGTTTGTTTGTTTATTTACCATACTATTTGCAATAAACTTTACCACAACACTGTAAGTATGGGCAATAAAATTTTTTTACTGCCATTTTTTGGGGGTACCTAACAAAATCCCTACTAAAATTAATATCCAGCTTTCATTACCCTTGATGATTGTGTTTTATTGCTCTAATATTCTTATGAAATGATACCTTAGTTGTATTTTTGCATAATATGTTTTGTATACTGCTAGTCTAATGATATTTCTTGCTTAGTTAAAGTGTAGTACATGTATTGTTAAGTAGCACAGTTTTCTGGAGGCTCGACTTATGAAAAAAGGCATGGCATTAATAAACCTTTTAAGCCCCAGTACCAACATGCATGATCTCCTCACTGTTCAAGATTCATATATTTCTTATGGTACTAGTTGGGAGAATTTGGATACACATCAAGACACCTCAGTCGCTCATCTTTGGTGACCATTTTCTTATTATAATTCTCTTGACCTGCATGTTTGATCAAGTCATGATACTGTAAGGAGAAATTAGATGCTTTTAGATGAAATTAGATGAAATTTGTTGTTGGTTCTCGTCCTACTCCCTCACTATGACGTTAAATTATTTTGATTTATCATTTACCATTTTACCATACTTGTCACTGTTAGGGCTTAAAGGGTTTAGGGTGTTGTAGTTTACTGTTTTCAGTATTAAACTACATGTACAGTTTACATGTATGACTCTTTGTCACATCCTCACCACTTTAACTCTGCATCTCCACCTGCCTCTTTCTTGTTGTAATGTCCACCCTGATCATCCTTATTTTTCATTTTGCTCCCACAAAGCTATTCCCACACTTCCTTGTTATATTTTGCACTAATTTGTAATTGGACATTTACCTTTTCTGCACTTAATAGGTACCTCATTTTTCTCCCCCGTAATTGGTGGATGGGTCGCAGACACCTTCCTTGGCCGTTACAACACCATATTTGGAAGTTCCTTGTTATATCTAGTTGGAACTATTGTTCTGGCAGCTGCAACGTTGGACTATGGTTCTACCTATGCGTTATCCACTGGAAGCAAGGAGGCATTCTTGGGGATCTCATTGTTGCTGATCTCAGTCGGGACTGGGGGAATCAAGGCCAATGTGTCACCTCTAGGTGCTGATCAGATAGAGAACGAAGGTGCCATAGTTGTTCAGCGTTTTTTCGACTGGTTTTACTGGTTCATCCAGCTAGGATCATTCCTTGCATACACTGCAGTTGTATCAGTGCAACAAGAAGTGTCATTCTTCTATGGTTATGTGATAACTGCCTTGTCGATATTTTTAGCAATCCTTTTGTTTATCAGTGGAAGAAAACATTACATTGTCCACCCACATAAAGGAAGTTACATGACCGATACCTGTAAAATTATTTGGCAAGGCTTGAAGAAGATCCGATGTGGAAGTAATGGGTCAAGACAAGTCCACTGGCTTGACCGAGCTAAAGTGAGTTCTGGAGGAGTGTGGGCAGAGCAGCGAGTGGAAGATGTTAAGTCTTTGTTGAGAATTGCACCAATATTTCTTACCTTTATCTTGTACTGGACAATTTATGGACAGGTAATTTTTCTTTTGCTTTCTGGTTTCAAAGCTGAGGACAGAGCTGAAAATAAGTGGGATTTTTTTTAGGCTTGTTGGGTCCAGTTCCTGCCGTAACCTCTGTTAATATTGTCCGTTCTTTTGCTTGCCATGTTTTCCATGTGCTTGTGTTTGCCATACATGACACCTAACCAAAATTATTATTGTGTGAATGCAGCGACATAACAGTTATAAAGAATAAAGAAAGTACAGTCTTAAAAGAGACAGCAAAGATCTATTCAGCTGTTGTGTAACATCAAGTTCATTTTTTATTTGGGAGCCAAGGATGCAACCCAGAGGTCCTCAGTTCAAGTCCCGCTCTGACCACAAGCTGGACATGTTTCTCAGTAGCCCCGAGTTCAACCCCTCTGCCACGCTTGTAGATAGCCAACTGGTTTACCTCCCACCAGTGGGGGTTTTTAGTCATGTTACAATGTATGTTCAATTTGATTATTTGTTTATGACTCAGTTTCAGTGGAGTGCCTGTGAACTAGCTGTATTAGCTAAGTGCACAATTTCCACTTTAAATAATAGCATGTACCTTTTTTTTTAACCATCATTCAACATTGTTGAATTCTCACACGTGCAGTAAACACCGTCTAACATCCATTAACATCAACCAATAGATGGCCAAACACTTTCATTGTAACATTGAAATTATTAATGTTCAGTGAATGACATTGAATTGAAATGTTGAGTTTTTTGGCCACTCCATTCAAGGTCACATGGCAAAGTTGAACTCAACAGTGTTGAATGGTGATGAATTTGTTAGGCTGGGTCTTTCTGAAACTTTCACAAAATGTTTTTAATTACAAATAGATAACCTTGTGACCTGTGATGGATGTGAATCCCATCCTATTCACTGATTAGAACCAATCCATATGTAAGGCTTCTTCAATGTAATTTAAATTGTGGCAAACATAATATATTAACCTTTTGTGTTTCTCCTTCTCAATTCATTTGTTTATTTGTTTGTTTTTTCCTCAGGGGCAAACCAGCTACCTTCTTCAAGGCTCATTCATGAAGCTAAAGCTGTCAGAACATTTCACCATGCCAGCAGCATCTCTTTACCTATTTGAGATCACAATGTTATTAATCCTCATACCCATCGTTGACCGTATCATTTACCCAAGCCTTCGACATTTTGGTGTAAACTTTACCCCCTTAAGAAAAATGGGGATTGGGATGTTGTTTGCCATGGGTTCAGTTATTATGGCAGGACTTTTGGAGATTGAAAGGAAGAAATATATCTCTACTCATGGTTATTTTGAGCAGCATCCATTTGACACCCCAGTAAATGCATCTCAAATGAACATCTTCTATCAAGTTCCTCAGTATGTGTTGATGGGGACTGGAGAAGTGCTAACTTCTATTCCAGGTTAGTCAGTGAAAGGCCACTTGCTGTATAGTTACATTTTTTAATACTTTATTGACCAACATACAAAAGCAGTTACAATACAAAAGGGCCCTCTGGTGCAAATTTCTGGCACAGCATTACAAGAATAAGAACTACCCTGTCTAATGTTATGCTAAACTGGGGAATAAGATTAATAATTCAAGGTTTTCTGTATTACAAAAATTTTGAGGCATCTTAGCTACCGTAGTTTCAAATGCCAAAAACCAAGGTAAAACCTAGGTTTTCAAAGCAATTGGATGAGTTTTTGCTTGATCAAAACACAGCTTCAAACGAGGAATCAACAAAGGCAAAACTGTGGTGCATGCTCAAATGTACAGTTTTGAGAAGTTCTGTGACTATATACCTAGTTTGCTGCGAGATGGACTGTAAACAGTGTAGACCACAAGCAATGTTATGAAGACTACTTGCAGCCTACACTGAAGGTGTTGCCTCATTGAATGATAGAGGGCCCTTTGATTTTCAAATTTTGGGGCTAGCATTGGCAACTGTTTGATCTAGTTGCTCCCCCCCCCCCCACCTTCAAAAGCAGGCAAGGGGTGGTAGAGAGTATGTGTTCTATTGGCATGGGTAGGTAGTAAAAACTCATATCTGTGCTGGAAATGTTAATTTTTGTGGGGGAAAGGAACTGCACGTAATTAAAACCGGATGACCACAGATGCAGCAAATGCAACTTGCATACCCTCATCTCTGCACCAAACGTGCTCATCTAACTTGTAATGTCATTACTGACAAGAGATTCACCCACTCATACTTGTGGCCAAACCTAATGAGAAATATGCAATCAGTTAGCGATTTTTATAAATTGCTTATAGTACAGCGCTAAATTTTGGCATGCTCCCATTGGTCAAAATCGATCACATGAAGCGATAGTGTCTCTCCTCAGCAGGTGCCTATCATTGCATAGTGCCCGTTTTTGGCAATTTTTGCTCAAAATTTAGCATTAAATACAATAAAAACAATAGAGTCCTTCTGATCTGTCTCAGGCCCTTTGTGTGATATATCAAATTTCCTCAGGCAACCTATCACGTGATAGTGCCTTCGACAGAAGAACTCTATTGTTTAATTATGTAACACACAAACTAATTGGACGTGGCTTTGATTTCTTTTTGCATCATCAGGGTTGGCTTTTGCCTATTCCCAGTCTCCTCTTTACCTTCGCGGAGTGGTCATGGGCCTTGATCTGGCTACTATTGGCATCGGCTTCTATCTGGCAGGAGCTCTCGCAGCTATTGCAAGAAAGGCCACTGGTGGTTCCTGGTACCCTCAGGATCTGAATGAGGGCAAGCTGGAAAATTATTTTTTCTTTCTTGCTGCTGTAATGTTCTTGAATTTCCTGGTGTTTGTGTTTCTTGCTAGAAGATACAAGTATGTGGAAACGTCAAGAACAAGAACGTCTGTTACAGAGGAAGAGGATAAACAAAAGTCTCAGATAAATTCTTCAAGTTGTAATCCAGAAAATCATGCTGTGTAAAATTGGCCAAGCAGGCTTGTTAATTCCTGAGGCCTTGTTAAGCTGGAAGGGTTGTATGTAGACTGGAATGTCCATCAACTGAATTTCAAAACTTGTTTTGTCACAATTTCAGGTAGTTGGCATGTCTCTATTTTAAAAAAAAATTCATCTAGTGATTTTACTTACTTTCTGTCACTTGAAATTTCATGGAGGTAGTCTCATTTCTCGTTATTTTGAATTCTATTCATGTTGCTGCTTCATTCAGTGGCACACAAAATTTTGGATTTATCAACTGAGTTGATAAGGTAAATTGGCCACGGTAAAGAGATTGGAAGCTGATGTTTTACGCTCTGATGAAGGGCTAACGCTTGAAATGTCAGCTTTCACTCTCTTTACAGCAGCCAATTTACCATATCAGTTGATAAATCCGAAATTTTTGTCGGTTTCACATCCCACCGACACAGCACCACGTACAGTTTCTTTAGAAACTAACCTCCGTGTTTGTTTGTCATCCAGTGACACATTGGTTGTTCAGAATTTACCATAAAAGGGCCGCTTCCCTTGTGCTGTGGACATGGCTTGATATGAATGGTTGTTTTGAACACAGAACGTGTAGAGTATAACTAGTACTTGAAGCTAAGTTTAGAATTTTTGGAGCTTTTGCATGGCAGTCGTGTGCTGGCCTGCAAATACAGTTGCCTCTCGTCACTCATGGTGGCCGGGAGCGACGAAAGGTGGCTGCATTTGCAGGCCAGTCAGGTTTGGATCTTTCAAAATTTGTAACATTTTCAATTTTACAGTGTATGAAGGCCTGACCATCTGGGGTGGCCAGGAGTGTGAATCACTTGGGAAGCCCAGAAAACTTTTACTGTAGTTGTACTACAAGAATATACTTATATATCAACAGTCCGAGCCATAGACAGTTTTGTCTATATGATTAGGTCATCAAATATGGCGTCCAGGTACAATTCCCAAAATACTATACAAGTCCCAATTACATATTTTTATCTTTTTCTAAATTTCAAAAGAGGCTAAAAGAATGATATTGAAGATTTTAGTTAGCTTAACATTAGCATTTGTAATGAAATTACTAATAAAATATAGAGTTCCACTAGAATATATCTAGTTTATAGATATTCATTTTCATTATCAAAGCTAAGCAAGAAATATAAGAATTCATTTTAATCAATATATTTCAATAAATCTAGAGATTCATAATAAATTATAATAATTTTAGATTATTCTAATTTAACCTTAAACTTATTCAGCTCATGAAATACAGCTTTTTTAAATTAATTCAGGTATTTTTTGTTTCGAGGTTTACTCAAGTAACTGAAGAAAAATACGGGCTTTATTTAAACCCGCTTCTACTGAATTAGATGTAGTGACCTATTATGGACCACGAGCAGTCTCCCTTCCCCCTCAGGGATAGCTGAGCGAAACAACACGCAAGGCACCACAAATATTGCCTAGCCACCGCTTGGAAACACAATGCCTGATAGACTTGCTGCAAGATCAAGAGCGGCTGAAGACTGCGAGTAGGCTCTAATATTTGGCTATGGCGATTGTGGCGCGGGCGAAATACACACGTACGCGCGCGAAATTTCGGGTGGCGCTTCCCTCGCGTTGCGTCTCCTCGAAATTTCGCGTGCGCGTGTGTGTATTTCGCCCGCCCCACAATTGCCATCCCCAACTCGCGGTCTACAAGCCACTACATGTTTCTAATTCTATGTGGCAGGTGATTTTCGCGTTTGCTAGCATGTTCTTTTCGTTCGTCTATCCCTGAGGGGAAAGAGAGACTGTTTATAATCTACTATTATGATTTTAATACAATATAGTAAAACCAGGTAAAAAGTCTCTTTTTTGATGATCTACTCCCCACTCTGGGGCACAAAGAAAGAGACAATTCCCCCCTCCCGGGACTCTGCAGTGTATTTCCTGAATCTGGCAGGTTTCTCTTTCAGAAGTCGGCCGCAAATCGGGAGTCCAAAATAAATACACAGTACGACTCACGCTAGGCGATACCGTCGGCCGACAGATCGCACCTACAGAACGTAAAGGGACTGAGAAGGGTATCAATCGGCATAGGTTCTTTTACCGCCAAGCGTCGACAGAGGATAAAGCGAAAACTGATTTGTAAAACCGTGAACCGACAGATAAGGGAACAGTCAATCGTGCAAATTTTTCCTGGGTAGGTTTAAATTTATAGTCAAAAATCCAAACCTGGAAATTTTATTCATTACTGTCAAGATCCTAAACTTTTGTAGGCCAAACTTTCGTCAAAACCATCTTAGAAAAACGACGAAAATCGTCGACATTTTCGGTTGATACCTGCAGGACTAAAAAGGATGTGAATGTTTTACACCGTAAAAAAATCGATGAATAAGAATAACTTCTCAAAACAAAAAAACATCAAGAAAAATGAGGTCAAGTAAGTGGTTGAGGGGTAGCGGGTTCCGACAACACTTGAATTGATAACCCTAAACCGTACGCACCCCGCAATGTCATGCATCAGCAATATTTTGTGAGACAATGCTGTTTTGATTTTTCCGATTTTATGATATACAGTAGAATGAAGGTTCGCTAAGCTGTTAATCTGGTACAAAATGTAAGTTACATTGAACTTACTTATTTACAATTCACTGTACACATATTCAAACTGAATCATAATTTCAACGTACACTGAACACAGCCTGTCTTGTCACTTGTTTGGCTAACCTGTTCTGTTAACGGGTATTTTTGCAAGCGGAACTCGGCATGCTCCTGAGAAGAACTCCGACTGATACTCAGACTTTAACATAATTCTTCTGAAAAATAGTTGAGGGTGACGTGTCACGTCAGGTTGGTGTCACGCAACGGTGTTGATTTGTAATGACAACTGTATCTGTACTAAGCTCGATTGCCAGCCGCTGTTCGGGGAAATGAGCAGACTCGTACCCGTAGTTAATCACTTACCATTTGTGTATTTTAAAAAATTCAAATTTTTGTAGCCAGCTCTGGCCCTAAGGAAGGCTAATTTTGTTAGCCGAAATATTGGCCATTTAACAAACCAGCCCTTTGCCATAGTGCCAGCCTTGCATTCAGTTTTGTTCAATTACACCTCGAGTGACGTCTGGCTCCGGCATCTCTACACCAAAGATCTGGCAATACCGAACCAGTACGGTTTGTTTACGCGTCGAGTGGACCTCTACATCCAAAGGTTATATTAATATCTTATGTAACAAGAAGTACTTCAACAAGGGAGAGGGGGTACTCCGCAGACGCTGGGTGGGAAGGTGCGGTCCAGCTGCTCAAATCCTGACGCTGTTAAATCTCTGGTTTTGCTACCCTATTTAAGACAAAACTCAGTTTCTTCAAGGTTTGTCTAAGAGATTTAGCCCAAAACGATTAATGGAGTAGTGATAAGCTCTTCAATATTTTAATTCATTGGCATTTACAAATCCATTTAGAGCTTTAACGAGTCTATGAGCTGTTTGGGGTGATCACTTACATGCTCATCATGTCATCTGTTTAACCCTATTTAGCCTGGGGGTTGGGGGCACATTGTGCCCGCGTTGACTTTAACGAATTATAACTTCGGACCGCACGTTCCCATTAAGGCCAGGTAAGGGAGCCCCCACTCCACCCCCAGGAAATAATCGAGACCGAAGTGCAGCCAAAGAACTATCAGCCAGTTTTCCGGTGGCTTTTTCAAGCAGTTTGACTGTGACGGTCAGAATGTGATACAATAACAATGTCTTGAACAGTTTCAGTCGTCGGCTCGCTTTGGTCTTTAGGCTGACTTTCTGGCATTTTATGGTCACAGTCAGCATATTGATACTTCATTGCTATCAACAGAAACACAACCACATTCACCATCATCAGCCCAGCCAAGAGAAACATGTAGTATTCCGGCGAACCTTTGTTGAAGTTATCAGGATACCACTGGCTATCTGACGCATGTTTGACAACGGACACCAACGCGGATGCCACGTAAAATCCGAAACCAGATGTGAGCAAATACAGACCCATCACCACGCCGCGCAACTCAACAGGGGACTGGGTATAGGCAAACTCAAGGGCTAAAAAGACAAAGAAATCGAACAAACAGCGTAACTTTCACACACATTCAGCAGCTGAATACGTTGTTAAATCAACAAAATTCCCTCCAGACGGCTGGTATATCGTAGGATAATGCCTGCGTTTGAAATATTTCTTGCAAACTAAACCGTTAAAGCCAAGTGTGAATCTTAGAGACAATCTTCTAGGCAAGGGCATTATCCTCCCAATTACCAGTAAGTCAGAACGGGTTTATTTATTTTAGAACTCTCTGACTGATTTCTAGATGTAACGCACACTTAAGCATGGTGAAAATCAAAAGGCCGATGGTCATCGGGCGTGGTTGTAGTCAACTGCAAAAGGGAATACATTTGTGCAATTACGTTGCATTGGTTAGCTGAGTTTATTTGATTTTAGGTGATGACACTGTGATTAGATTACAAAGTCTCCGGTTGAACCTCCTGTTATAGGTTTTCCTTAAATTGTAGTACTTGGATGTAAATTGCTACAATACCTGTTACTTCTACCAAAGGCGTACTTGTCCCTTGCAGAATATACTGTGGTATTTGATTTAACACACTTATGGTAGATGCGTTTACAGATTTACTGAACACATCTTGCGTGATCGTCCCATGAGTCTCGATATTGTGTTTTCTTCCAATTTCGATGATTCCTGCCATAACAGCTGAACCAGCGGCAAAGAGCAAACCAGCACCAATTCTGCGTAGTGGAGTAAAGTTGAAGCCAAGACGTCGTAAGCCAGGGAACAGAAGTCGATCGAAAAACGGAATAATGACTATTGTCGAGATGACATAAAAACAAGTCATAGACGACGCAGGCAAAGAATGTTTATCAGTGATTTTTAAATTCAGGTATGAGGCTTGGAGGACGTAGGTGGTGAAAACCTAGAAAGAAAGAAAGAGAGAAAGAAAGAAAGAAAGAAAGAAAGAAAGAAAGAAAGAAAGAAAGAAAGAAAGAAAGAAAGAAAGAGAGAGAGAAAGAAAGAAAGAAAGAAAGAAAGAAAGAAAGAGAGAAAGAAAGAAAGAAAGAAAAAAAGAAAGAGAGAGAGAGAAAGAAAGAAAGAAAGAAAGAAAGAAAGAGAGAAAGAAAGAAAGAAAGAAAGAAAGAAAGAAAGAAAGAAAGAAGGAAGGAAAGAAAGAAAGAAAGAAAGAAAGAAAGAAAGAAAGAAAGAAAGAAAGAAAAAACTGAATTTAGCACATGATTGCTATAATTGAACTGAATGAAGTCTTAGATATGAGACCGGCTGCTGTGAAACTGGTAATTTTATGATACGCTTTCGCCCCGATGCGATAAACTTAATTTGCAAAAGGCTTCAGTAACTGATTAACGTTAACTACATCGACAAAAGTCTTTTTTTTGGGGGGGGGGGAAGGGGCTGAGGCAAGCCAGATATTCCTTGGCAAACTCTAGACTCCTTTAGCTAGCTTCAGTAATTGCGTTTGCAAAATAATAACAAAGCACTGTTTACCTGACCATCTATTATAAAGTAAAACATGAACGTTACGAAGATTGGTATCAATCGAACCACGGACTTCACGCCTTCCACCATCTCACCAGGGTATTCTCCTCCATTGGTGACCTTTGCGCCGTCAAGCCAGTGGGACAAACTTGGAGATTTCTTGTGGTATAGTTTGTCCCTCAAGCCTCCGCCAATAATCCGAAGCGTGTCGATCAAATAACTGCCCTGTGGAGGGTGGACTTTGTAGTGTTTTCTCCCAATACGGAGCAGAATGGCTGCTAAAACTATTGATACCGAAGTGATCAGATAGCCATAGAAAAAGGACACTTCTTGTTGGACGTACGCTACAATGCTGTAACCAAGTAGCATGCCAATCATAATAAACCAGAAATACCAACTAAAGAATTCTTGCAACTTTTCTGCTCCTTTCGCCCTAACTAGGTCTGCTCCCATTGGAGGAGTGTTTGCATCAATTCCTCCTGTTCCTATGGCAATGAGAATGAGTGACAGAGCTAGAAATACTTCTTCACTGGACATGCTCAGAGAGTAACCTACTGGATAGCTATAGGTGGTGGCCGTGAGAAGAACGGTGCCCATTACGGACAGTAGTAAACATCCATATATGGTATTGTAGCGCCCGATCTTTGTGTCAGCTAACCAACCGCCCACTATAGGGACGAAGTAACACGTTCCTAAATAAACAGAAAATTATATTGAGTGCTTATATTAGGAGAAATTAGGTACTTTTTTGCCTTCAATGTTCTGCTCGGGCTAAGGCTCACCCAGCAGATTGGCTCTGTAGTGAGGAAGGGAGGCTCTGTGACAAGGGAGCTGGGTGGATGGGGAAAGGGGGACGGGAGACCGGGAGAAAAGGGGGAGGTGTATGGGAGGCGGGAGAAGAGGGTGCGGGAAGCGGGATTCCCAAGGTGACGGGAAGAGAGAGAAAAAGGAAAAATTATGCGACATTGTGCAAAATTTCGCTATCGAAAAAATTCAAAGAAGCGGGTTCAAACAAATACAGGGCGGGAGCCGGGATTAAGGGTAGGGGCGGGAAGAGGGAGGATAAGCCCCCTGTCCCGTTTCCCACCCCCCCTCCTGATGGAGGCTCTGGGTTATGGGTTTCCGCTTTGATAAGATGGTCTCGTGGAAACGAAAGCAGCTGCTTCTCCTGGGTCAGCGTCGTTTTTAATGACTGCATGAAATATGGCCCTTTTTTGTTTTTCACTCTACAATTGCTCAGTACATTAACGAAGATGGGGTGGTACAATCACAACACCGACCCAACCCTTTGTTCAATTCATATGTAATTTTTGATAATCAAAATTGACATAAATTAATATTTTGCCGGCACGGAACAGAGAAATAGGTTCGAGTGTTGCGCTCTAAAGATCGCGGTTCGCGGGCTGAAGTAGCAACCGTTGAGTTTAAATTCGTTTCATTCTTCGGTCAGCCTCGCTGCGTCAACTTGGTTTTGCAAAAATTTAGTTTCAATTGGTCTATTAGCGTGAGTTTTGTTATCAGCTTTACTCGTATGAAATGCTTTAATAGCATTTTCATTCGAAATTCATGTTGTAGCCGCTTTATTCTATTAGTTTAATACACCTTAAAACCCCGAAGGTAGTGCCATAGCTTAGGTTGGGATACACGGTCCCCATTTTTCCAATAGTTGGCTTTTGGGGGTTTACGTGTCCGGCTATGGTGCGTTTAGAATTATTGTAATACTGGAGTATTAATGCGAGTTATTAAGGTGCACCATGGGTCTGGCTGACCGACGCGCCCATGCCTTCAAGTGTTGTTCGTGTGTTCGGTTGTGTAGTGAAGGCAAAATCAAATTGATCTTCAAAAGAAAGTTTTCAACTGAGTGTCGCAAGCAATTCGCGTTTGTTTTGGTTTTGGCTTTCCACACTCTGAGATTGGTTTAAAAAATCATGCCATTTTCTCGACCAATGATTAGAATTAAATAAAAAACAGTGATGCCTTGCTCGCACGCTTTTCCCCTCGCTCGCTGCCTTTTGCCTACATTTTCTTTCGAGTTCGGATTGGTTCATTCGGTTGTGTACGTCTGTCAGCCTAGCACCCAGGCGTACTCCTCCCGCTCACTAGACTCGACTTGGTGAGAAATGTTGTGACCATTCGGTGACGTCACGAAATTTCGCGCTAAGTCGTGTAAGCGAGAAGAGAACGCCTACTTTGGTTTAGGCTTTACAACACTCAATTGAACACCCACTTACCCCTCTACTTACTTTTTAAAATTTGTGACACTGGCGTGAACTAACGCGGATTTCACATTACTAAAGAACTCACCCTTTAGAATTGATATTGTACTTGGTTGGACCGGACCATATAACTCGGACAAATGACCAAACAGCTGGTGTACAATAACTTCAGGTATAAACATTTATACAATGGACAGAGTAAACCGCATGTTTTGATTGGTCTAGGGTAAGGTTTGTGATTAAAAAACACGCTGGACCCGGTTGCTCGAAAGCTGATTAGCGCTAGCCCTGTGTTAAATGTTGTCTAAGGTTTCTGATTCTCTTGTTTAAAAAGCGTTACCGCCGCTAGTTTCACGTGACAATTTCGAAGCAACACAAGTCAGATTATTAAGTGAAAACAATGCACTGAAATCTACCTCGTTACGGTTTAAAAGTGATTTAAAAATTGACGCTTTTCCTGAGTTAGCTTAGCCCTGCTTTGAACAGCCGGGCTAAGATGCACGAATGACATAATGCGCTGCAAAAATCTGCACGCGCAAATCATCACTACGGAGATTGTTTAAAACATTTCTAAATTTGTGCGGAATAACCGATATCAAAACAACGTATAAAATAGATTCCATTTAGGGGTGCGTGTGTACTCTGATAACACATACAGCACCACATAGGACGTCAAGACGTGGTAAGAAAATCAGCCACGCTACTCGCCTGCGGTTCGTAGCTCACTTCTTTGTTCTTACCACGTTTTGACGTCATCTGTGCGTTATCAGAGTACACACGCACGGCCAAAAGGAATCTATTTGTTAAACCTACTCAAACATATTCTTACCTTGAAATACCAAAGTGATTGCACTAGGAAATGGTGACGGAAACTTGAGGACATTTTTACTGAAAAACACCAGACTGGCTGACACTCCATAGAAAGTCAGACGCTCACAGAGCTTGAAAAACAGAATGCAAAGAACTGCAAAACGCGACCTTCGTTCGGTGATTTCGTTTGCTTGTTGTCTCTTTTGGTCGTCTTGGATCAGAGGACACTTTTCACTTGAATCACGAGTTGCGACCATTGTCTGCATAAGCGGGGATCGAAATATTTCAAAACATGAATAAAACACGTTCAAACGGTGAACCATACATGTTATGTAACACAAAAGACATGGGGTAACATTGTTAATAAATATCAGTGCATTTAATTTTGATTCTTGTTTTTATCAAGTTTTACTTAGCTGCAATTTGAAATTCACTGATTTAAAATCACGGCAGCACAAGAGGAAAGACGTTTTTCAGCCTTCAGTCGGTCACGCTTTCATATTGTACTACTCTTGACTCAAGAATGCTACACTTTTGCACTTTTAATTTTGACTACTTTTAACTGCAAATTCTCATTTAGGCCTTGAAGTATTTTCAGTTTCTCTGTTTCTCTTTAGTTCTTGACTAAATTGAGAGGCCCGTTTTTTGGTAATGACCGGTGAATATGTTGCATATATACGTTGCTAAACTTCAGTGACCTTAAAAGTTATGATTTATGTGACCCCTTTTAATCGGTGTAGAGTGCACGTGATTCTCAATAGGCAAATCATATTAACCTCCTTTTAGAAGACCCACCTTTGAATGATTCAGTGCCGAAAAGAAGATCCAAGCCCGGATAGTAGTACCCGATAGCAGAATACAACAAACGGCTGAAAACAGAGATTGCCGGCTTATACTGAAACCCCGTGCGGACATCATCTGACGGGAAATCCGAGCTTGACAGAGGTCCCGTCCAGTCGTCCCGCAGACAAGCTGGGCAAGTAATATTTCTGCTCACTTGCTTGCAGGCCATGAGACCGGCAAACCATCCGTCAACTTTCAGTTCATGATCAAGCCTGCCGAACTGAATTAACATTACCAAATTGTATAAAACATTTAAGAAACAGATCGCCCGTCAAGCATTAAGAATGCTAACTGACTATAGATCTCAGCAGTAATTACCTTCACAGTGAATTTCTTTTGCGCTTGTCGTTTTCATACAATTTGTGCAAGACTGGCGTCTGGCTTCTTAGATATATATATTTTTTCATGTAAACCTGGGCAAGTGCGAAATTGCCTTGGGCAGCCCCCCAAGTCTTAAAGGTTGCTTGTCGAAGTGCAAATGGAAAGGTCTGAAATTCAAGTTGTTGTCGAGCTCCAGTCTAACTTATAGCAATATTACATCATTTAAAATAGAAACATTTAAGCTTTGCTTCTTTCGTTTTTTTATCTCAGGTATTAGCATCGAATTTACTTAAACCCGGGCAAGTAGGATATTGACTCAGGCAAGCAAATTCTGTCAAGCTTTGAATTTAATCATATCAATATTACGTAATCCAATCTGAACAAATAATTTTCAGCTTTCTCTCTTTCTCTCACTTATTTAATCGTTCCAAAGCTTAAGATACTCAATTTAAAAATTAAAAGAGCTTGAAATAATTGTCACATCATATGCCACACGATAATAAACTTCTTTTAAATAATCCGGCCACCCTCTTGTTTTGTCAAACTGCGATTCTCTTTCAGCAAATACTTTTGTTGGCAACATCGTTACTTAGTTGTTTTTCTCAGTGGAAGTGTTCCTTCCTACGTTTGGAAATTACGATATGTGCCGCGCAAGTTACACGGACAGGGCATAAAGAGGCCACGCTATAAACTATATAAAGGGAATTTAAACGAGGTAATTCCGCCCATCGAGCCTACATCGAAGAAAGGTTGTGTATGTCAACTTGCTTTAAGGCTGGTTTCCATGTGATCGCTGCAATCGCTGGCAAAAACGTTCAGCAATCGTTGCGATCATATGAAAACCACTAGTAGTAAAGGAGGCTCATATGGACAACTGAGCCTCGTTTTGATGTCATGGCCTCGTTTGGATGGGGCCTCGTTTGGATGCACCCGAAAGTGACGTCACCAGAACCGGAAGTGATCGGAACCGGAAGTGACGTCACCAGAAGTGCCCTAAAACCGGAAGTGACGTGTTTTCGAATGGGAAACCGCTGAGCAGTCGGAAAAATGGATCGTGGGCTCAGGGAGAAGTAAAACCGGTGAGAAAACGCGGGCTCAAAGTCCAAAGTCCAATTTTAGCAGCGGGGGTGGTCCTTCAGTCAAAGAAAAGGCATTTTTATGTTGGAAACAAAATATTTTAATGTGGAACAAGTCATATAATCCATGGCCTGCAGATGATGAGAGTTCCATGTCACAAGGGGAAGCAGAATCATAGCGTCTTTAATAATGGAGGAGACGATATGCTTTTCGAGGAGTATTGGATGAAATGGTGGAAATCCCATGTTGCCGTTATGTAGGTGTTGGTAGGAAGGTGAGATGGACTCTGACCTTCATCAAAGCAGTGCAATCCAGGGACAAGTCGATCCTGCCTTGGGCAATTACATTGGAGTTGATGGCTCAAGAGAAAGAAACATAATTGAACCAATGGAAGAGAAGTAAATGAAGGCATCCTATTAGTTCCTTTTTTTTTTAATATGAGTGTTCCTATTCCATTTCACGTAATCGTTTGATGAGTTCCTTTGAGTTCCTTTTGATCATATGAGTGTTCCTATTCCATTTCACGTAATCGTTTGATGAGTATTCCTTAAAGTTCCTTTTGATGAGTGTTCCTTTTGATGAGTATTCCTTTTAGTTCCTTTTAATGAGTGTTCCTATTCCATGATGAGTTCCTTTTGATGAGTGTTCCTTTTGATAATATGAGTGTTCCTTTTGATAGCAAGCATGCTAGCCACAATTATAGTCGCAAGACATGTCACTGTCATGAATGACGAGATGGTGGAGGTGCATTACACTTAGCAAGCAAGTATGCAAACCACAGCCACAGATGATGATGATAGCGATGAACGTCAAGGTGACTTCATGGTCTCTCAGCCAGACGAGCAAGTGGGACCCAGTGGTCTCAGTGGTCTCGAGAAGAGGCAAGGAATGGCAATGACTTGGTATACTCTTAGGAAAGTGTCTCACTGGTACCCGTAGGGGTAGGTCTGGAAGGAAGAGGGATCTATGACTCTCTTATCGTACACCAGCTGGTAACGTTTGTACTCGGGGAAGGTGTAGAGTTGGTAGTGTTTGGGATCGCGCACGATCTGGTACGTTTTGATGACTTGGGTTTGGCGGGGTTTGAGGAGTGGCTTCTGGATTTCGTCCAGGACATTCTGACGCATGATGTGGTAGTTGAGTTGGGTTTTGCCTTCCCAGTTGAGGCGGAAACCCCGTACTTTGCATTCTACCTTACCCTGGTGGGTTTGGTATCCGTAGTTCTTGGGACCCCCTGAGACAAATTCTACGATGTAATCCTCCTTGTCCAATTCACTCGTAAAGTCCCCGAGGTAATTTCCCAAGGTAGGGTTACTTTGTCCTTCGTCTGTGTAATAGATGACGGAGTCGGTGTCGTAGTAGAGGACTCTTTCCCCCAGCTTCTCTAAGGCGGCATAGAGTCGGAGTCGGGCCCAACAGGTAGTGAAACAGGCTACGAAGATGTTGAGGTTAGGTGAGACAGGGATGTCTTCGTCTTGGTAGGTGTAATGGACCTCCACCCTGTGTTCATTCACCACGGACACATGTTTTACTTCCACAGTACTTGTATTTAGGAAACGGTGGAAGGCTTGAGGGTCATGAAACGTTTGGACTTGGGTTTTGTTAAGACGTTGTCCAAACTTGCCCCACATGGAATTGAGCATCATCTTGGCTAGGGTACGCAGCCCCGGGTTGTATTCGATTTTGTCATACTCCAATTGGATGCCTTCATGCTGGTAGTACTCTCGAAGGTATCTTTGTTTGGCTTCCTCATTTTCTACCCCGGCGGGCCACCCACTGGCTTCTTGCTTGATCTTCAACCAGGTGTTGACATAGTCTTTGAAGAGTCCTTCACACGTCTCGTCAAAATGCCAGACCTCATAGATGTACTGGATTTCGTACCCCAAGTCCACCGCTTTAGATAATTCCGGGCTACACCATGTTCCAGTCAGGGCTCGCTGTTCGTCCGTGTGCACACATTCTGCGCATCTCTCTAATGGTCGTTTGGGCATCTCTTGTTCCACACAGGCGGCACAGAGGGGAAAAAGGAGTTTGGAGTCATGACGGTAAGGGAGGACAGGATGGTAGAGGTGACGTGGCGGCAGGATTTTGCATTGGACGAGGCCAAAGTACTTGGTGATGTCGGTGTGCCCCGGTTGGGAAATGAATGAAGGATGTCCTTTGGGGTAGACACAGGTCTTGTTCACCCATGGGTACAAGGAGGTGACATCAATGTAATGTATTTGTTGACCGGGCGTCACGCGATGGTACAGTTTCACGGCATTGGTACGACCCCCGCAGAAAGCGTCACGGGGATTCAAAGGTTCTGTAAAGTCAAGGGTCCCCAGGTACGTTCGGATGTCCAAGGAGGTGTCTTTGAGACGGGACCAATCACATTCCCACATTTCTATGACATGGTATCCGAGCTCTCTAAATTGTTGGATCCTTTGCTGGGTGGTCTCGTAGACATCTTGCATGGTTCGATCATAGTGACGTAGATGGCTTTCGTGACGAATGGGGAAACAGCGAGGACATCCGTGCCAGAAACACCCGTGAAATTCGTAGATGGTGTTGGTACTGCCATCGAAACCGTCGACATGGAAGTCAGTGCCAGGGATGCGATACTCGCCGGCATTGCGGGCATGTTGAATGGTCTGTTGTTGTTGGGTACACCAGGTTAACCATTCCAGGGCCACCTTGGAGTAGTTGATGTAGTTCTTCCACCCACGAACGGGTTCACTGGCAATACTGTTGGGGATCATGCGATTCATGCGTAAATCGCGGTTACAGGCAGAAGCAATGGTGATGTGGTCGAAGGGGTTGAAGCCCGTCAGCGTTTCAAACAACCGTTTGAATGTCAAGCATCCTTCTTTCAAGAGTTTTACATCGGATTTGCAGTAGGCCACCAGTTCTTTCTTGAAGTCAAAGAGTTTATCGCGTTGCTCTTGATGCCAGGTTTCCAAGGCTTGCTTGCCTTCGGGGGACATGGTTTCAGGCATGTAGTAATCGAGGGCCGGGATGGGTCCTACGTAGTTTTGATGATCTGGATGATTGAACTTGTGGGGGAAGTACCCTTTGCGGAGTTCTGTCAATCCAAAGGTTTTGGGAAACGCCGATAGAGGCATCTGGAAGAAACTCAATGAGTCGATGAATCGGATGCGATCGTGTTGGACTTGCAAGAGTTTACACCCGTTCCGGAGTTGTTGAACGATCCGGTTGTCACCATAGTATTGATGGATGATGAAGTAGCCATCGTACCCTTGGAAGTTATGGGCCAACACATTGACTTGGCGGGTATCGTTGAGTGTCAAGGTATCCAGCCATTCCAGGAAATCTCGGACGCAATGGTTGCCAGGGAAACACACGGGTTGGTCGTTGTCTTCGGTTTCGGCCACGACGAGGTTAGCGATGTGTCGTTCCTGGGGTTGCATGGCTTCAATATCAAAGAAGACATGAAGGGGTGGTATGCCGTCGTCGCCGTCGTGTTCATCGATTTCCTCGTCCATCTGGCTGGATTGTAAGGTTGGAAGATCTGCGTTCGCCCTACGTTTAGCGCGAGGCCCTCCAGACCGTTTCCTCTTTCTTTTCTTCTTGTCTTGAGTGGCTATTTGAATAAAGCATCGATGGGTGTCGCCGTCCACGTACTCATGACAGGAGGGGCAATCAATATACCCACATTGATGTTTTTCAATCTTGTCTAATCCTACTTCCTGCTTGCCACATTTAGGACAGCGACGGCGCCGAAAGCAGACGGAGGACTGGAGGTTGGTCACGGGTTTGCCGGCATGGTCCTTGACGAGATGCATTTGGAAACAGGTGTCTCCAAAAAAGTCCCGATGACATTGTTGACAACGTTGAGTGGCTTTCTGACCTCGAGGGTACGCCTCCAGGAAATCAGGGCACTCTTTCTGCCGACAGGCTCCGCACAACTTTTTCTTGGTGCATCGATGCTTTCCCTCCTCGTTATAGGGTTTCCAACAATGGGCACAAACATAACTGGACCCGAAAAATCCGGGTAAAAGGGTAATGACATCATAATAGCCTTTCTCGTGCAACAGGATGAGTTGTTTGTCTTGAAGGGGACCAAAGGTCGTGATGTGAAAAGAACGGTCGGCATCCACCAACAGGATCTGGTAACCGGTGAGGGAAGGAGTGGTACTGAATTGGGTCAAGGCATCATAGCCGCAAGGGCCGAAGGGTACGTTGGCCTCGTGATGAAGCAGCAACGCGAGTTCTTTTTGGATTTTCCCTCCTTGTCGAATGGTGTTCCATTTTGGGTGATTGTCCAAGCGAGCTTTGGCGGTGACGAGGGCTCTGGCACAACAGAGATCATCCCTGTTTTGGATCTGGATAATGGAACGTTTCTTGGCATATAAATTTCGGAGAGGCTGATGCCCGGGTTTCTCCTGGCGTCGGCGGCCGGTTCCTTGAGGGGCATGATGGACTTGAGTAATGGAGACTTGAAAGGAGTCGTCCATTTCAAATTGTTCGTTGCTGTTGAGGGCTTGGGCTAAACGTTGGAACAAGGCCTCGACACGGTCCCCACCTTCACGCCATTCTCCTGCTCGTAATCCCCAGCCCTGAAAATTGTTATGGAGTCTGTTGGAGGCGATGGTAAAGTAGAGGCGATCTTGATCGTGGAGGGCAGGTGTGGTGGTGGTTAACACTTGATTCACCGCGCGACGTAACCCCTCTTGGAGAGCTTGAGTAATGTTTTGACCTGGAATGAAATTCCCCCTTTGGCGTAACTGGGTATTGAAATGACGTTCACGCACTCCCAGACGGTTGCTTAAACGGTCGACATAGGGTTGGAGTTCAAACTCGAAGACACCCTCCGTATTGGCATCCAAACCTCCCCCAGTTTGTTGAAGGAGATGGGTTTGAAAGGCACGTTGCCGTTCGAAGCGATCCAACGCCTCTTCACAAATCTCATCACTGTTCGCCATCTCATCAGGGGAATTTGCTGTCGTCTCTTCTTCTGGCTCTGAATCGGACATCTCCAGGCCTAACAATTGTAAGGTCTCTTGGCGGTCGAGGCCACTGGGCCCCGCTTCCTCCTCTTGGCGAGAGGACATGATCAGATGAAACTTGGTGGTGGCCGGTGCTCGGCTTTTATAGGGATTGAAGTCATTCCTCGCAAAGTATTGTGGGGCAACGAGGGTGGGGGGACCCCCCTCCCCCCTCTCTAGTTGGGATCCATGGTGCATCACGGGAACGAATGAGAGACTATAAAACAGATCGACCCTCGAGGTGAGTCATCTCAAAATGGACTCTGGTCATGAGAAGCTGCTGGAAAGATTTGAAGAATTTGAAGTAGATGTAGAAGTGGAAGAGATCTTAGAGAAAGTGAAGAGGGAGGTGCTATTGAACGACGAAAGCTTTGTCGAGTTTGGTGAACGTTTGAAGGAACTTGAGCCGGAGAAAGTAGAGGCGCAGAAACGCCGAGCAGAACAGGCGCGTTCCTATCATCAGCTGTGTTACCCTCAAATGACCTGTGACTGGTTCATCGAGGGGCTAGATTATTGTTGTGACTACTGGCGGTACGAGTTTCAACGACCAGCCACACCTCCCCCAGCACCGCCACCATCGCCCCATGTCTGCCGGAAACGAGGGCAACCGTCGCAGCCACCGTCGCAGGCCCCCAGTGAACTACCAACAAAACAACGACGACTATGAACCCCACGACGACCCCGACGACGATGACTATGACCCCCACGACGACGACGACGACGACGACCCCCACGACGACGACGTTGACCCCCACGACGACGACGACGACGAGGACTACGAACTGCCCAACCTTGAGAGTAAACAACTGCAGCAACTGACCGCTCAAGCGAGGTACCGGGCCAGGCATCCCGACCGAGTAGCCGCCACTCAACAACGGTTTCTGGCGAAACGTCAGAGCAAGGTACTCCGAATGAGGGCCAAATGTAAACGGTACCGGGCCAAAAACCCAGACAGCGGAAAAAAGTACCGAGAAAACAATCGAGAGTTCATCGCGCTGTCCAAGCAGTGTTACCGGGAAAAACGTCGTAAACAGGTGGCGGCGGCCTGCAAGCGCTACAGGGCAAGGTATCCAGAGCGCGTGGCGGAGGCCCACAAGCGTTACCGGGAAAGGAATCGAGACCGCTTGCTGGAGTACGAGAAGCGCTACCGGGAAAAACATCGAGCCCAGGTGACGGAGAGGCAAAAGCGCTACCGGGAAAACCATCGGGAACAGCGTTTGGCGTATGAGCAACAATATCGGGAGACCCATCGAGAGCTGTTGAGGGAGAAAGAGAGGTGTCGTCGAGCACACCTGGTGGAGAAAAAGAGAACTCGAGAGAAATTGGAGGCCTTAGGACCTTTGACACTAACCATCCCCCTGACGGATTGTTTGAAATCCATTCCTGTGACGGCGTATGTGAAAGCCTTTTGTGACTCGCTGGAATCTGTGGATACTAACGTACCGCCCGCGGACTGTCATACTCTCATTGATTTGGATTCGGGGGGCGTGCAAGTAGTGGAACCCCCTGATTGGGAGAACCTTTCGTTGTTGCAGGACTTATTGAAAGACATGTCACCCGATGATTGGCAGCAGGTCATGAACGATGTCGAGGACTTTGATGTGGAGGCATTGCTGCCCCCTGAAGACCTCGTTCATGACATGTCATCCGACGAGGGCGTGGATTTGATGTATGATTTGGTGTCTTAACCCTCGTCTCAGTATTTTGGCAGAACATTCGTATTTGACAACTCATGAACCAATGAGACAGTGACATTTTCATTTTTATTTTTTACTCAACATGTAACTGGGGGTGTCATTAAATTTTACAATTTTAAACGTTTCTTGGCTTGCATGATTTTCTTGACCACCCGTTCCGTCTTGTTTTTCTTGCCGGGTAATCGATCAATGGCTTGGATCATCTTGGTATCGGCTTTCCATTTATCTTGCAAATTCTTGGCACGGCTGTAATCAATGTCGTGTTGCTTAGCAATTTGGTCCAAGCGATTGATCCCGGGATCCCCACGTTTCAGACGTTTGGCCAAATGGGTGCCAGGGCCCATGTACTGATAACCGGGCCAATGAAATTCTTTGCCAGTTTTCGCAATCCATTTTTGTACATCCAAGGCTCCTCCTCGTTGGGGGCGTTTCCGTTTAATACCCCTTCTCCTCTTGGTGGGCATGTTTATTCACTGTCGTACTGCAAACGTCTCCGTCGGGGCTGTTTGGTTTTGGTCCAATCTTCCCAACCGGGTAAAGGTTTCAATCGTTGCACTTCACGGGAGACGCCTTTGCCTTTGCCTTTGCCTTTACCACTCTCAGCTAACTTTTTTCCAAGGCCTTGCGCTGTTCTCGAATGACTTGTAAACGCGTCCGGGTATCCCCTCGACTGGTAGAAGGTCTCTGTTCTCTCGTGCCTTCCCTGGTAGCAGGGGTAATGGCGGGTTTGGGAGCCGACGGACCTCCTTTTATCATGCGCTTCAACCATTGTTCCACGGGCCCCGTTACCAAATCCCCGGCTTCTTCCTCACCTTCTTCGCCTGGTGGACCACCCGGGGCACCAACCCCTACCCCGCCGGGAAATTGACGAATGCGTTTGGTTAACTTGATTAATTCTTGACTCAACGGTTTGGTTTGAGCATTGACCAGGGCTGGAGGTAATTGGGGGTTGGCTAATAACACATGTTTTTTGGCGGCGAGCGTCGCGGCTTTGTTCAACAAGGCATTTTCGGTGAGTTCTCCTTTGTAATATTGAATGAGTTGTTCCAAGTCCTTTTGGGGAATCATGTAGACCTCGTCCATGGTCTTCCAATGCACGACAGCTGTCACAACAGGCGATATTTATGCTTCCATGTCTTGACACGTTAACGAACACATTGACATAACACCTCGTGAAGTCCTTGAAACAACCCTCGTCCTTTTTGTCGGACTAACCACTGACGACGTTTTTTGACGGAATGTCGACGACGTCCCAAATCACGTAGTACCTTTTTATAGGGTTGAAGTTTGGCCAGCATGGGTGGGGTCACAGGAATCTTGTTTTTTAAAAAGTTCAACACCAATTCACTCACAGCATTGATTTGATCGGCATTGGCATGTTGTAACAACTCTTGACGTTTGGAACCATTGGCTTCTTGTAACATGGACCGTAAAAACGGTAATTGACGTCGAAGACGTTGCATCCTTTATCGAAGACGACGACGATACCGTTGATTGGCTTTTTGAATCGTGCGTTTTATACGTTATTCCGTTTCCAAGGCCACGGCTTTCCCCAATCCTACCATGGCGGGGACCAATAGATTTAAAAAACCTCCTCGTTGACGACGACGACGACGACGTCGTCTTCTCCTCAAGGATACCATGGCCGGTTCGTCAACAGACGTTGAAGGGCTTTGTTTTGTTTGATGGCATCCCGCGTCTCTTTATAACCTTGGCGGGTATTGCGTTTCAAATCTTGCCACCAACCCCCACCTCGTTGTCGGTAATGTTGTACATTATCGGTGATGCCTTTCAAGGCTTGACCACCTAATTTGCCTAAAGCGAGTCCAAACCCAGGTGCTGGACCTGATAGAAACATACTCATGCCATGGGCAATTTTATCCACCAAACGGGGTTTGCGACGCATTAAAGCCCCTCCTCTTTGTTTCCTTTTTCTGCGTCGTCGTCGTCGTTGGACGGCCATGGTTCTAAGAGTGTGGGACTAGGAGGGAGCGGCTTTTTATCTATCCAATAGTCTTTGGGTCTCAAGGGACGAGGACATCCGTCTACATAGCATAGGCCTTCCAAGGGTTGGTACACAAAATGACCATGGTAATCTTGGAGACATCGTTTGGGTAATGGAGGGGTGAAATCCACAATGGTATCATCCAAGGTTTGCATCTTGATTAAAAATCGTTCCAGATCCTCCAAGGGAACACCCCGCACATGGGTTTTCAATTCGGTCAAGGCTTTGGCATAGGTGGTAAACGCAAACCGACTCATGGTCACTTTAAATCGGTATTGTTTAAAATCATTCCATCCTTTGACCACGACCCCCACGGCCGCCAAACAGGCTACCAATGTACTGTTTTCCAAAAGCGGACCCGCAATCATGCCTGCAGCCATCAGGAGTAATGCCATGCCATTGAACAAGGCATTGATACACTTGTAATGATTCAACATTTTTCGATAACACCACCATTGTTGATGATAAAAGGCATACAAGGAATCCATGCGTTGTAATAATTCCGGGGGGAAGGGAAGACCATGATGTTTTGATCCATTCAATAACGACACGACGGTTTTCATCCTCACGGCGAAACACGGGACGACGAGGTTTGTACGCTGGGTGCTCCTCCTTGTTTATAACTGGTCACAATGCTATTGGTCATGTTGACATTAGCAATTTCACGTCCTTGGGCCAACTGTTCTTGATCTTGTAACAGCATGCGTAAACGTCGTTGTAAATCCGCTTGACGCAAGGTACGAGGGGGTGGAGTCTGAGATCCTCGAGGAGTGGATGGACTGGAGGAAGGTGTCCTAGGTGAACCGGGGAAAAGTCGTCGTCGTCTACCACGGCGTCCACCACGACGGCCACCGCCACCACCACCGCCACCACCACCTCCTCCACCACCTCCTCCACCACCACCACAACCACCACCAGCACCTCCACCTGCTCCACCACCAGCACCTCCACTACCACCAGCACCCCCAGCACCTCCTCCTCCACCACCAGCACCACCAGCACCACCACGTCCACCACCTCTAGTCCTAGGACCACGACGTCCCCCACGTCCATTTCCATCACCCCCTGCACCCGCTGCTGTTCGAGCACCCGCTACAGTTCTTCTTCGTGGATCGGGTGACACGCGTGCGCTTCCCCAAGTAGGTGGACTGTCCACGGAAGACGGTGGGGTGGTCTGGGGGCTACGGAATGATTGACTTCCTGGACTTCCTACCCCAGCGGGGGAAGAGGCCTGTGCAGGGGGCGCACCATCCAGATCGGGCCAGGTGGCGACTGTCCTGGGGGAGGGGAGACTTCTCAAAAACTCACTGAGCACCTCGGGGTGCATTTCCTCCAGGGCCACGTCCACAAGGCCTTCGTCTCCCGTGAAATACAGTTGTTGCAGGGTCCCTGGGGACATTTGATTACCACTGGATGCCCCCACCCCCGCAGGGGACACGGTATCGTACGATTGCGGAGGTTGACGGTCATCATCGGCCATGGTTGCTCTCTTATTTTCCTGTTCCAAGGGGCTCCCTTTATAGTCGTTTGTGATAGGTGCGAGTCCATCCTTCGTCTTTTAACAGGTGACTCAACAACCGTTGTTGATCGGAGGAGGCGGGATGTAATTCGAAGACCAAATACCCATACGGTCGTGTGGTGGCTTGATGAAACGTCTCCAACGTGTCTTTCCAAGTGCTAGGAAACGATTGAAGCATGACATTGCGTACCCCTAATTGATCTCGGGGGTTCTTGAACGCCACAATGTAATGGGCATTGCGGGAAATACTTTTAGCATAGCGACCCACGGGAAACATGTCTTGGCACAAGTACAGTACGGTCACCCCTTGATGATGCGAATGTTTGGTGAATAAATCCAACACGCGTTTATCGTGACTCCCTTCATCCATTAAATCATCCAAGACCAGGACCCCATGTCCTTCAGGAAACCATTGGACCAATGCCTCATGATCGGGAATCCCTTCGTGAAACACCACCCCTTGATCTTGCATGCCTTGAAATCGATCTTGCCAGGCCCCATAACAATAATGCCGTTGGGTCGGTGGGGTGTCAAACAACTCTGGGTTGTCTACCAAGAGTTTTTCCGTAAACACGGTTTTACCACATCCCGAAGGACCCACCACCAAGATAGAGGAGGGAGTATGAAAACGAAACGGTTTCCCCGTTTGCATGATGACTAACTACCCTTAGAAAAAAAAAAGGCACCTTTTTATTGGAGCCGGTGGGACTCGAACCCACGCACGACCTCCTCATGTATTCGGGGGGATCCAAAGGCTCTACCGACTGAGCTACGACTCCGACACCACTTTTTTCCAACGAACTTTTTTATTTAATGATTACATTGATGATACGGATGACAACAAAGTTGATACCATCTGGCTTCTTGGCCTACAATCAATTGTTGAAGGCGTTGACCCGCTTGATGGTCATTGCTTACATAATCATGATCCGAAAACTCATTTAAAAAATCTTGCAAGGTTCGTCCACGGGCTTTGGCTTTCAAATACAACAAGGCGTAATCACCACAACTCTTGCTTGAAATGGCTTGGAGGGACTTGCCATTGGTCACCACATACTTCCAATGTTGGACAATCCAATCTCGTAACGGGGTAGCTTGCACGTACGTGTCCATGGGCAAAGCATAACTGTCCAGGACTTCACACACCTTTCCATCCGTCCACACCGCTAACCAATGTTGTCCCGGTTGATCGTGTGGGTCCGTATTCACAATGTACCCTTGGGGTTGGGTCTTGACAGGACTCTTGGGTAAACGATCACAGGCCACTGTCCCGTAAAAGACAGGGTTCAATTGGGGGTCGTCTCGGGCTAAATAATCCAATTGCACATTATTCAAGGCCACATGTTCCATCTTCAGTGCTGGTAAATGTTATACAACACGGCTCCGTTCCTGTCAATCTCCAGCAAATTCTCAAATTCCCCATACACGAGTACGGTTATATTGACACCGGGGGCAGCTCCAAATTCCAACACCAGTTGTAAATCTCCCGTTTGCTTGGGGTTAAGGTTTTGACTGTCAGCACATCCATTGGCGACATTGTCAAACATGTACAAGGTACAATTTTTAGCTTGGCCCCAATCTCCAAGTTCTACCATATTGCCTTTCTTTTTACACCAGGCACCACTGGCTTGCAGAAAACGGAAGTAGCCTAGATTATCTCGGGTGCCATTGTTGTGCACTAACTGTAGGGTTTCATAAGGGTATTCTTCTCCTTTCACAATCTGTTTAATGGATGTCAGACCAAATTTCTGGAAACAGAACGGATCTCGGGTCACATCTCCATTGAAGGCACGGCTGTCCAGTAACCCCACAATCAATCGGTCAGGTATTCTGTTTTGAAACAGGTTAGGGATATCAAAGCGGACCAGGTTGTTTTGCATGCTGAAGGTCCGGATTTCACTGCGGACGGTCGGGTAAGCAGCCACTTCTCCTTCATTGTGTCTTTTGCTAGACAAACTCTGGTAGATGGCGTCATTCAAACGCAGTTGGCAGAGATGAAACCGTAGTTTCACATCCCCTTCCATCAATCGGCCAGCTAGAGCCACTCCATTCAAAAACAGGCTGGGGCCATTGAAATGAAATTTCATCTTGATTTCTATGCCAGGCACCAACAGTTTGCCAGTGTGAAACACTTCCAAGTGCGGGGTAAACACTAGACTGTGGGTGACACCTCCAGCATACTTGACCACTTCAGCTACCATGGTGGCCAAGGCTGCTTTGTGATTGTCAGTGAGAGCCACCCAGTGGGCATGTCCTGCACCAGCATTCGCTGTGGTGTTGGTATTGGTGGCGGTCCATTCGGGTGGGAAATCCACTTGATTGTACCATCCTTGGGGTCCTAACACGGTCTTGCCATCTTCTCGATCATAATTCAGCAAGGTTTCTAGGTAAGCTTTGTAATGATAAGTGTCGGATTGTGGACTGATCAACGTGCCATTCAACTGCAAGTCAATTTGTTTGATGATGGAATGGGCCAAATTGTTGACGGGCCACAATTTTTGAGCGGCATCCAAGTTATCGTTGGTACTCTTTTGCAATCTCAATTCCATGGTAAAGTAACTGCGTCCCAAATCCACAAAATCGTCCAACCCTGGAATGATGAATTCCATGGGATTGATACCCGTGGTGGTGGGTTGAATGGTAACCATGCGATAGGCATTGATGCTAATGTCGGTCGGTGGCACCTTGAAAATCCGTAACGCAGGGTTGACGGTCCCTTCGGAACGCTCGTGAGCCGGGGCGGTTTGCGTACTCACGTCAGGCATGTTTAACGTCGTCGAGTGGTACCCCGTCGTCGTCGTGAGGGGTTTTTATAGCGTCGTCGTCGTCGTGCTAAACGTTGTCTCAAATCAAACCCGGGGACTCTCATCACCTCGGGACTTAACCATCCACCACGTTGTCGTCGCATGAGTTTCCAAAACGGATACAGTCCACCCCATTGAGACAGCCCTCGATCACTACGAATCCGTCGAGGTCGTGAATGCACGGGTTCCATGTTCACACTCCCAAAATATCACGTGCACGTTTGGTTTGTTTGGGAAACAAAGCACTGGCTACACGCACGGCGTCTTTCACGTTCTTATGACTCAACGCTTTCTTGGCTTGTTTGGTGATTTCCTTTTTAAGGACGTCTTCGGCTTTGCGTTTGATACCTCGTGTCAAACCCGTTTCCAATCCTCTCTTGATATTACTAGGCAGTTTTAATGGATTTCGCGTCCTTATAAGACCTTGCAACCCCCCACGCATCAGATCCGTCATCAATCCTTTGCCTTGTTGATCATACCACTCGTCGGTTCGAAATCGTGTCAAACTTCCCCCACGCATGGTGTCTTCTTCACCAGGGATAAACGTTTTGTCTGTGCTTCACGTGACCCCCTTTTTATACCGTCATCATCGTCTTCTTTTCCGAAAAGCGGCTTCCAACCCTTTTTTAACCCCGTAACTCGCGGCACCACCCGCGGCACCCAACGCCACGGCTTTTCCTCCAGCGATCAAGGCTGGAATGAGGGCCGCCAGGGGGAATAAACCCCCTCGTTGCCTTCTTCTTCTTCTTCGTCTCATTCGACGCACTCTTGTCTTGGGCATCTTGTGATTGGGACACTCCCTTGGCCACTCCCTTTTTATGTCTTTTTGAAGTGTAACGTGACAATGGTATGACCTTCACCAAACTTGACCAAGTCTCCTCCTCTACCAATCGTTTCAGCCACTTGAACGTGAATCATTTCCACCACCTCGTTACGAAGAGACATGTATTGAATGTGCAACGGTTCAAAATACAGGTTGCCGCGTGCTTCTCGCTTGTACTGGATTTCACGTAACAAATCAGTCACGCGATTGCCCACCACAGTGCTGCCTGCCACGTCGGAGTACACGTGCAACGATCGTGTGGGTTCACCCACCACTGAACGAAACGCTACATTCAAGTTGGTGAAACGCCACCCACAACTCATACTCAATTGTAAATAATCCGGTAAAATAGAACGCACCGTCCAAAAGACCGCGTTCCCCTGACCGTCGGTGACATCGTTCCAATCATTGTCAGCGGGTTTTGTCATGTTGGGGATTTGATCCCCCATGAATTCTTGTTGTAAGTTCGGTCCCAAAATCAACACATTGTCAATTTTACGTAACCATCCCATCTTGAGCGCTAACTTGGTGTAGATGGTCATGGCTGGCGTGTCGGTGCCACAATGGCAGATATTCGTGTTGTCGATGAGCAGATCCTCGCCTTCCCACTTGAACTTGACGTAGGTGTGTTTGCCTTGATCATTGGTAAACCGACCACCTTGAACGGCCATTTCCATACGTTGTTGTTCCAAGTGAGTAATGATGGCTTTCATGAAACTCACACCATCCACCACCCAATCCAAATCTTTCACGTCATTGATGATGCTTCGCGCGGTGTCTACTCGCGAGGTCATTTCCCCGTCTTTTCCACCCGGTTTGGGATAGGTTTGGTCCCAGGACACCCCCATGACGTACCCATTTTTCTTCACCAACTCATACAAATTGACGCGAGCATCCGGTAAGGAAATGGCACTCAACCCCACTTGCCAACCACCTCCCGTGAGCTGTAACGGTTGAGGTAAACGAATCTTGAAGGAATTGGGTTGGTTGTTGGGAAATTCACGTCGGTTGGCATGACTGGGTAACGTCACGTAGAACGACATGTTGTCTTTGTTCTTCACACCACCACTTCCCTTTTAAAGTGGAGAGTCAGGAGGGCATGGCCTTCACCAAATTTCACCAGATCCCCATTGGTTTCGGCCATCTGGGTTTCCACGATTTCCACCACTTCGTTGCGTACTGGGATATATTGAATATGTCGAGGTTCAAAGTGGGTGGTGTTTTGAGGCTGGTACTTGATTTCTCGTAAGAGATCGGTGATGCGACCCCCTACCATACTGCTGGTCCCTACATCACAATACACGTGCAAAGGACGCGTGGAGGGAAATTCCAACGAGGGACGAAAGGTCTGGTTCAAATTCACAAACCGCCAAGGGCACGATAGACTCAATTTCAGATAATCCCCCTCCACTTTCCAAAAGATGGGCTTGTTAGCGGCATCGCAGATATCCGTCGGGGTGGGAATGGTGGAAATGCCTTGAAATTCTTGCAAGAGATTCGGACCCAATCGATACACGCCCGTCGACACTTGTTCAATCCATCCCATTCTCAGAGCCAAGGTTCTGCCCCATGACACGTGCGCTACTTGTCGTTTGTAATCCACATTGGTGGTATTCAACAACAAATCCCCTTCGGAGGTCCATTCAAAGGTCGGGTACAATTTGACGCCATTGTCCTCGGCCCATTTGTTTTTGGGTTCGGTTTGTTTCGCACGGCTTTGCTCGTAACGGTACACCAGTTGATGAAAAAAGTGCGATCCCGTCGACGAGGCCATCTCCTTTCTCATATCTCGCCCGTAGACAGTGAGTTCGCGGCGTTGATGCCACCATCGATCGTTGCCTTGATCGTCTTGGGCATACACCCGTTCGTGCCATCGTACGTACAACAGAGGATGGGAATCGCCCACGCCTCCTTCTTCCGTTATCACTGGAATGGTGGGTAAGGATAAACTCACCATACCCACCATCCATCCTCGTCCCACAAATCGGATGGGTTTAGGCAATCGGTTTCTGAAATGATGACTCTTGTTCCCAGGAAACTCTTTGGTACTCGCATGACTCATCAACGTCACGTAAAACGAAGAGTTGGGCACCAATGTCATTGTTTTAGCGGCGTCGTCGTCGTTTGCGGGGTCGAAGGGATGTCACGTCTCCACGAGCAATCCAACTATTGTACTTGTCGGGCCACCCTTTCCACTTGACCAACCAACGACCTTTTTGTCGCTTAAGTACCTTCTCGATCCGAAACACATCGGACACATGGACTTTTTGTAAATCCTCTTCATAAAACGTACCTTGGACGGGGGTCTCATCCCATTCGCGAATCTTATACGTGGGTACAGGTCCCGGCACCACACGATGCACCACAAACACTTCTTCGGTCCAACCGGGTAAATACCCTTTTTCAAAGGTACGATGAATCGTATTGAGACGGACATGATCCCCTACCTTCAATTGGGGTTTTTTGTAGCCTTTCAATCGTTTGCTGTACAATCGTTTCCACACGGCTTCTTCGTTGTCCCACGTCACGTTTTCGGGGGGCATACCAATACTTCGATGACGGGTGGCATTATACCCCTGCACCAACTCGGGTAAGACATCGTCAAATTTCAACGTGTTGGCGGCGGTCAAATAACGGTACAGCCGTTCTTTCAAGGTGCGGTTAAATCGTTCCACTACACTGGCTTTGGCATCCCCTTCGGTCGAAAAATGTTGAATGTCTTGCTCGTCGACCCATCGTTGAAAGGTCCGATTATAAAATTCTTTCCCTCGATCCGTTTGCAATCGATTCGGGTGACGTCCTCCTTGTCTCACAATCTTCTCAAAGGCTTTCACGAGGGCCACGCCGGTTTTGGTTTTCAACGGTTCGACCCACGCGTACTTGGACAACACATCCACGACGGTCAACAAGTAGCGTATACCCCGATTATGTTTGGCCAAACGTTGCACTTCCACTAAATCCGCGGCCCATTGATCATCCAACCCCCCTACGATCACGGGTAAGGTAGCAAAACGACGACGTCGGGGTTTATGCAAGGTGTAACCCACATCCTGTTCCAACACCCGTTGGGCTTTTTTCAAAGGGAGACCCTGGGCTTTAGCAAATCGTTGCACCCCACCTAAACTCCCCGGGGCACGAGGATCATGGTAACGGTTTAACCATTGTTGCGAGACATTGGCCTTCTTCGTTGACGAAACAGGGCGTTTGGTTTTCTTCAACCATGATGACGACGAACTCCAGCGTTGGGTTCTCTTTCGAGGGGCCATACTTTTTGGCATTCACCCCATAAGGTCGATATGGTGGGGACCGTGTGGGGATGCGCCTTTTGAATGATTCGATACCATCGCCATGCCTCTGGGTGAGCTTTTAACCATAAGACAAACACCACCCATCGATACAGGTTGCGGTCCACATGGGTTTCTTCAAAGAGGTGGAGAGGATGCGTGTCCTCGGGACAAGGGGGAATGGGGATTTGGGACCCGGGTTGATGATCATATAAGACTTGACAAAGGGTTTGATGACATTGCCATTGCCCCAGGGACAAGATAGACTCCCACGCATCACATACAGACTCCATGGTGACATTGATAAAAAATTTTATTTCCTACTCCTTTTTAAACCATTAAAAGAGTCGTCCACAGGTGATGGTCTCTAGACCTTTCTGCCAGTTCTCAACACTGTCACTGTACTTGGGGGGTGGTGGAGCTGGGGCTACCATCATTTCCTGACGGTTCTTGAGCTCTTGAATTTCTCGTAACAATTGTTTCTCATACTCTGTCAAGAGCCGATCCTCTTTGCTTTGGACTCGAGGGGGCGGGCCAGGGATGTCATAGCCCCTCTTGGGATATCCTTGAGCATCACGGGTAGACAAAGGCGATTCAGCTTGTTGGTCGGCTTTTTTGGGAGGGTTGTCATGAAACCAAGTCCAGTACTTGGGACCCAAGGGTTGATCGGCCCATCGGAAGAAGCCACACGTTTTCTTGGAACAAGTCAGAAACAAGCGATCGGGGTTCTGCGTCGAATGACTCTGTTGAAGCGTGGCGGGTTCACGGCAAAAGCATTGTAAACAACACCACATGTCCAACACTTCTACATCAGGTTGACTATACACGGCTTTCATATACTCCAGAACTTGATCTTGTCCGCAAAACAGCAAACACGGTTGCATGGGACATTTCACATACTTCCATCCCTTTTGAGATTCTCGGGCCTCCAAACGCACATCATGGCAAGGGCATACCATATAGTCCACCGAACTAGCTAGGGCTCTGTCGGCTTTCGCTTGAGCATAGTCCTCCGCATTGTCATACACGGTCGTCAGAGTGAATTGAGGTGATGGGGGTGATTGCTCCACCATGTCATTTAATTCTTTCATCATATCTTCCACGGCAGCTCGGGTGTCTTCCACCACGTCGCACACCACAGGATCACAGTCCACGGGCGTCATATGTTGAATGCTCTTCTTCTTCTTCTTCCCCGCAGGGTGTACGCTTGGCTTTCTCTTCCGATCGACAGACATCGTGCTCAAAGATTTTCATCCCTACCACCCATGCCTTTTTATATGTTGGGCCCTTACCTGTCCTTGGTCAGCTTATCCTACCCATATAAGGACCTCTCATCGTCCCATTGGTCAGCTTTTCCCTATCCAACGAAGGGCCTCTTGTCTTCCCATTGGTCAACTGCCCCTATTTAAGGAGCTCCCTTGGTCTCTAGATCTTCATTCTCAAAGCCATGCCCCCAGACATCAACATGATCGGAGAACAAGATCTCGGTGCCTTGGAACTGCAAGTGGGTCATGGCCATGTGGTCTACACAGGGGGAGCCAAAGGTACGGATGCACTCGTGGAAGAACATGCCAAACACTTTGGGATGCAACTAGAAGTCCTCGTCCCCCCGAACCATCCTCGAGCCACTTTCATCACCCCTTCTACGGTGGAAGTCCTGATGCTGGCCAACCCCCATCTTCACCAGGCGGCTGAGAAACTAGGCAAACAAATGCCCAGTCATTTTTACACCTTGCAATTGCTGCAACGCAATTATCAAATTGCCAAAAGAGCCCATACCATCTATGCCTTTGGCATTTTGGAACCGGATCATAAACGCGTGAAAGGAGGCACTGGTTGGACTGTGCAATTGGCTATGGATCAAGGCAAACCCGTCTACCTGTTTGACATACCCAGTCAATCATGGTACCGCTCGGACCATTACTACCAAGTCAATGAGAATGCCGCCACCCTGGTCACTGGCAGTCAATTTGTCCCTTGGGGACCCAAAAAGCCCACCCTTCATCAAAGCAGTGCTATCGTGGGATCCCGGGATGTGGACGAGAAAACCCGAGCAGAAATTCAAGCCTTGTTCAACCGCACGTTCTGTTTACCCGAGAACATTGATCAATTACGTATGGAACTGGAAGACTTTCATTTGTAATTTCTTAGTTTTTATTTTCAATATTTTTTAGTTTTTATTTTTCCAATTGTACATAGCTTTTCTTTTAGTTTTTATTTTTTCCAATTGTAGATATCTTTTTTTTCAATTGTAAATAGGTGCGCCCCACCCAGCGTGGCAAAGAACACAGACAACCATTTGTAAAAAAACATCAACTCTTTTAATTAAAAAATTTTAAAAACTGACAACACTGAGTTTGCACGTGGATCATAAATAAATGTCTCTTGACTCACAGTAGTCTTGACTCACAATAAAATGTTCAAGTCTATTTACAAAAACAAAACACGTCGCACTTGGTTTGCCCGCTCCCGTCTTCTCTCCCGCTCCTCCTCCCGCCGCTGCTCCCGCACCCGCTCCATCTCTCCAAAATACACCCGAATTCGTTGCCATTGGCGGCCCACATGCACACTTGGCAAATAATTGCACAAATCGTTGTCCATTTCATGGAAATGTTCCAGTGTCATGGGCCAGCGACATTCAAAGTTTGACCACACGCGGTTCTGGTCCACCCAAGGAATGATCTTCCGGACCAGGGTGCCCAGCAACGCTTCCACGATCTCCGGATGTGGCCGACCCTCCCGTTCTCCATTTTCCGTCCATGCAGCGTAAGAACAGTTCAAAAAAGGCAGCCACGCGCTGACGGGTGAGGGGGCGCCAGGTTTCCTGCTGTCTCTCTCGCATCACTCTTGTCTGCCGCTCCACCGCCGTTCGCTCCCGTCCCGCTCTCCTCCTCAAGTAGTCTGCTCCACCCACATTCGTCTGACTGGCTAGGGAACCCAAGGGTTTTCTTGTTTGAACCATTTTTCAAGTGAACCAACTGACATAAGTCAACACGACTGAACTCAAAGCTAGGAGTGACGTCCTGTGGCCTCGCTTGACTTATATACCCCGATCCGCGCAATGCCTGATGGTCTATCTAAGGAGGGGGGAGGGGGGTCCCCCCACCTCTTCCCCTCTCAAAGCATGATGGGCCTTTCTCTCATTGGCCCCTTCCATCCCACGTGACCCTTTTGTTTCTCTATAAAAAACCACTGTCCCATTCCATCTTTCACACTCAATGGATGATCCAGTCCTCAGTCCAGAAGCCCAACAAGTGATTGATCGTCTACGAGCCTTGTTGTCTCGACTCGAAAAAGACTTGGAAGAGATCCGCTTCAAAGCTTCTTATTTTGAACTGCTTCGACTTCACAGTCAAAAACATCTCAGTCGGAACGAATTGTGTTTATTAACCTTGAAAAACTTCTACCAGTGGTGAATGGGTGACAAAGCCGACAAGATCAGTCCTGACAAGATCAGTCCTGAAGCCGTGCAAATCCTACAACGTTTGGGAGAGATCCGAAAACAAATCCTTGACCTCGTCCAACCTTTACGTTACCAACTTCCTTTTCACGAACTGTGCCGACTCCGAAAAGAAGGGATCATCAGCCCCACCGAGTTTCAACTCTTGATCAATCCACTCTTTGATCCTTTCGCCTGATGGCTCAACCCAACCCATGTGTGATCTGTTTGACACCTCTCGCCAATTATACCACGTTGAGGTGCTGTGGTCAACCTTGTCATGTCGCCTGTGCCAACAAATGTCGACAGAATGGTCAGACCCACCTATGCCCTAGCTGCCATGTTCCTCTTGTCGTCCTTGAAGTCCTCCATGAAGACTGGAAAGAAGACCCGGAGTTTGTCCAGCATGTCAAGGACGATTGGAAAAACAATCCTATATGGTATGGCATTTGTTATGACAACGAGCACGGCCTGGAAGGATTCTGGGGAGAACTGCGAGATCCCTATGAGGGTCACCGCAAAACCCTCTACTTTCTGGGTCGCACCAAAAGCCTAGCCATTGGACGCATGAAAACCTGTATCAGCTTCTCGTAAAAAAGGACACCCCCCATGTTTGGATTTTTTTTTCACTTGTTGTCAATACCAAGGATCAATAAAAGATGTTGCATGACACTTTGTTGTTGTGATCTTTATTCATTCTCTACATAATCATGGTCGTTGACTTTTTCTGGACAGTTCAAGGGTAATGATGGTTCTCCCTTGTTTGAAAGGAGCCGGTTGTCCATCAGATGTTTGAATATCCATGGCAATGCTGTCAAAGATGGTTTTGCCAAGAGGAAAATACATCCGTTGCTTGGTATCAAATTGATGATCGGTATTGCCGGCATCCAAGGTACGTAAAAATCCTTTCTCTTGATTTCCCACAATGCTCTGGGACACCAGATCCGTGTAAATCATCAATTGTTGTTGCCCTTGTTGCGGTTTGACCGTTTGCGTGCTGGGAAATACTTGTCGACTGAGATTCGCCCCCAAGAACAAATAATAATTGAAATCGGGGTGGGTAAAACTAATGGATACAATGCCATGCGGTGGATATTTGTTGACAGGACCGATGGTTGTTTCCCATTTGTGGCGATCGTCGTAATCCACGATATTTTTGACCAGATAATTTTTTTCTTGGACCACGCGTTCACTTGGTGTACCATCTTTCACCAGTCCCATCAGTCCAGCTAATTTCCATTCCATTTCAAATTGCATATTGGCTGGTATGAGTACATACAACGAATCTAATTCGGGGGCGATGCTTGTATTGGTGATTTTCACGTAGGGTTGAGCCAGGTTGAGAGCAGCTAGTTGTTGTCGTTTCGCCTGATCGTCCACCTCCATTTTGGTTATATCCATCATGACATCCATGTGTTGTTTTTCGATTTCGTACGCAATGGCAATCCATGCTTCTTTCAAATTGGTGTAATACCCTGGGAGTAAATGGATTTGTTTGGTCACTTGAATAGGAGCCGTTCCATCCGCACGTTTTGGTATGTATCTCACATCGGTTTTCATCCAATGTTTTTGACTATCTTCTTGCGTCCAATTCTGTTTGGTTTGATCTCCCCATTGTTGATTAAACCCCGGGTGGGAGATATGAACCAAAGCCGCTTCCCAATCATCTTCCACCAAATAATAGGAACGAGGAAGTCGAGCCGTAAATTTTTGTCCCGTGCCTTGTGCTTGATCACTGATCAGGGTGATGTAAAAACTCATCGTGATTACTCCCTAACCCTGGGTTTACCCTTTTATACCTACCCCCGTTCCAAAAATTGGACTTTGGACTTTGAGCCCGCGTTTTCTCAGCGGTTTTTGCCTATCCTGAGCCCACGATCGATTTTTCAGATTGCTCAGCGGTTTCCCATTCAAAAACACGTCACTTCCGGTTGCATGAGCCCGCGATCCCTTTTTTCCCACTGGTCAGCGGTTTCCCATTCAAAAAACACGTCACTTCCGGTTTTAGGTCACTTCCGGTTCCGGTGACGTCATTTCCTCTTACATCAAAACGAGGCCACGCCCCCAACATCAAAACGAGGCTCAGTTGTCCATATGAGCCTCCTTTACTACTACCACTCTTCGCTGAAGTGTGGTTTCCATATGATCACAACGATTGCTGAACGTCTTTTCCAGCGATTGCGGCGATCGTAGCGATCATATGGAATCCAGCCTTTAACTGATAAAAGTTCTTATAATACATAAAATTGGTTGTAATACGACATTTATAAAATGGAAAGCCAGTTACACACATGTGCGCCACGGTAAAAGCTATTCCACCTTTCTAAAATCCAACTGTCCAGGGCTTGGTATCTTGGGTAGAAGCTAAATAATAAAATGTGTAGTATATCAAATTCCATCATCAGTTGGAAACAAAGCCGACTTGAGTCCCACGCTCGAGCTTAAAATTTATCATCTTTCTTTCTTTGCTGACCCTAGCAGTGTGCAGGACGCGTGTCAACGAACCTAGTGAGTATGACCTACTCTCGCTACGAGTGTTCCAGAAGCTCAAAGGTTAGAGCGCTCTTCCGCTCAATTTACAAGAGGTCATGGGTTCGAATATTAACCGGAATTTTCTTTGTCCCACGCCGGTGACGAACTGAATACCCGCTAAATTTTTGCGGGTTCTAATTTTTGTTTGTTGGTTTTTTTACCAAAAAAAAGTTCCGGGAAAACAATTTCCGGCAAAATTTTCTCCGCAAAAATTTACTCCACTGTCGATCGCCTTTTACATCTTATGTAAAATCATTTTTGGTGGCTAGTTACTTAAATCGTTTCTTTCGTTCAAAAACAAAACATTCAAAAACGAAACGATGAAATTGCATTTGGTATGCTACAAGTACACTCTTTTTTTTATAAGAACGTCTAATTTTGCGGCTGAGGCTGAACCGAAACTTAATGTTCTTATTTTTTTCACGTTTTGAGTCTAAAATGTTCTTATCATGTTCTTAAGTTACATGGTATAGAAGTTCAGAAAACTGATATAAACGTGACCAGGAAACCTTAAAACGCCCATTGTGCGCTGTATCATGTCAAATTTCTTTGACATACATGCTGTTGTTGTTTTTTCTTCTTGGCAAAATTCACTTTATTACTCTTCCACAGTTGAGAAAGAAAGAAAATATAGCCTGAGTTCTACATTAAAAAAACAAAACAAAACAAAACAAAGCAAAGAAAATGTGATTCGATAGAAATTTGTTACTCATGATGTGTTTTTAGCTCGATACAAAAACGGATGCAGAGCTGAACAAAATTACTGCTTTGTCTCTTAGTCTCAGCTTGGGTACGTTCTTACTATGTTCTTAAAATCTGGGTCAATTTCATCCTCAACGTTCTTATGAAAAGGGTTCTTATAAAAAAAAGAGTGTCGTTAACTGAGGATACATCATCTGCATGTTGTTCATCCAGGAGCCCATGTTCACCTGCATTCGATTGTTTGAGGGTGACGTTCTTGTAGATTGGCCCCCTCGTCCAATTACTTGACCTCGTTTTGCTTCCAAATTTGAGACGTTCCTTTCTTTTCCTTTGTTTATCAAAATATTTAATGTATACCAAACCAGTGGATAGTGCCCTTGAAATAATATAGTTTGATATTATAGTTTTTCAAATCATGAAACGACAGGTGAGAAAAAGTTTTATCGTCAACCGTGATAATTTGAGTTGAACAGTTTTTTTTTGTAGACTGGCCCCCTCATCTAATTACTTGACCTCGTTTTCGGCTTCAAAAGTTGAGACCTTCCTTTCTTTTCCTTTGTTTATCAAAATATTTAATGTATACCAAGCCAGTGGATAGCGTCCTTCAAATAATATAGCTTGATATTAGAGTTTTTCAAATCATGAAGCGACAGGTAAGAAAAATTTTTATCGTCAACCGTGACAATTTGAGTTGAACAGTTTTTGACCGACAAGGATATATTGCTCCGTTAACTTTGACAGCCACAACCCCTATAAACTGATCCTCTTAGAAACTCGACGTTTTCTCAATATCGAAGAGGACTCTGTTTGTAGGGCAAGATCCCGACGCATGAGAGTTATCATAGTTTGAAGTCACGAAAACCTCTAATCCAAACATTCGATTTTTTTTGCCAAACATCAATTTTCTTTTAGCATGAAGTACATATTTGTTGGCATCATCCTTGCTCAGTTGTTTTTTTTTAGCCGATCAATGGAAGTGTTGCTTCAGTGTTTTGAAAATATGCTGCTCAAACACGAACAGGGCAGAGAAAAGCCAAATTAGGAACAAGTTTAAAACGAGGAAATCTACCCATCGAACCCATATCGAAGAGTAACTGTGTCAATTTGCCTATCAGAGCCGAAAGCCCTGAATGAAGTCACTCTGACTCATCACTGCGTTTTCCATAGTTACTGAACGGTAAAAAGAGGTCGAGTGAGTGGATGAGGAGTAGTGATTCAAACAGATTTGGATTGATAACCCTCAACCGTCCGGACCATGATATTCTGCTCGTGGAGGCAGGGAGGGGGGGGGGGGGTATAACTCCCTTTTGTGGTTTATACGGGGATGTCCCACTGGACAGGGTATGGTTGTGTGGTCTGTGGCCGCTTTGTCCTAAACTTGACAAGGTATGTAATTTTCTGTGTCAGTCCTAAACAGGGACCTAAAATAAAGTATTTTAGGGGGGGCTTTTTTTGTCCTAAACAGGGTCAGGGTTTCAAACCCTCAGCGATACCAATGTACCCTAACATGGGTCGTGTCCTTCCCCCCCCGGGATATTAGCGACCTTCACATCAGACTACGAGTACGAGATTGAGTACGAGTACTGACGACTTTCGAATTCCAAAACAGCTACGTTCTCAGAGCTCTCTTTCCTCCCTGTTGCTGACCAGTAGAGAAGGGCGCTATGTTAATGACATCGGTGTGACAGGTGACAATCTTAAGCCTGCGCCGAGGAATTGAAAAGTCGTACTCGTAGTCCAGTCTGAAAGTCTCTATTCTTTCGCATACCGTTGTGGGAAAACACCGGTTTCACTGTAGGAACGCGCATGCGTAGACACATGTATATGAAAGCAATCTCGTTCCCAGAGTCCGCGTTACCCTAGACCAGCGGTCGGGAACGAGGGACTCTGGGATAAAGCGTGTCGGATCGCATTTTCATTGGCTGAAATCTGAGCATGAGCAGTTAGACCGGAAGTGAAAGTAGCTGTAATTCGTCCCCAGATTTCCAGATTTGGCACTCCTAGTTAACTAAAAACAAGAAATGACTAGAGAGCTAATCCACACAGCTGCGATGACTCTGGATGTGATGATGCTCATGAAAGTGATGGGGAGGAAGACGAAGAGATCATTTCTCTAGATGAAGGATTTGTTTAATCTCAGAAAACATAAACATTAATATACGTTCCCTAGGGCATCAGCTTTCTTCTCTATGTTACATCAATATTGGTATTACTTTAAATTTGTCAACTGAATAAAATTTATATTTTCATTCCCACAAAATGAGGAATTTCACTTGCATAGTGGATCACATATTGCTGATACAGTGTACATGAGTACTTTCCACTCTAACTTACAGTGTAATAGGCAGTTCACACCAATGAGGCAATTTTTGTGGTGGAGGGGTTGGGGGTGCAATTAAGCCCTACTAAACACTCAAAAGGTCCCAGTAACAACATGGAATCCCAAATGACTCAAACTACAGTTATTTGCTTATTAATTACCCCTGCTCCGCAAAAATTCTCACTGAAATATTACTGTTATTTTTGTTTCCCCTGATGGTTCACATTATGGAGATTCTACTGCACATGTCTTCTTGGGAAGGTGTTTCTGAATAATACTGAAAAAATCTGCAGCCATATCTTTACTGTACACTTGTAAGATGGATTCCTTCTTTTGTACAGAGATAAGGTCTGGCAAGTGTTCAAGGACCAAAGAAATCATTTCAATCGGAAACCCACTGGACAGAGCCACATTGCGCACAGTGCTTCTCCCAATATCTTTTTGGAGTTGAAATCTATATTTCTCCATGTCTTGTTTGATTTTAAGTTTGGCCTCAGAAGTAAATAATTGGGAGTTACCCTCATTCTGTTCAGTGAGGGTCATCTCAGACTCATCTTGAACACTGAGTGCCTCAACCTGTTCAGCTGCATGCACAAGCATACAGTTTTCACACTGACAGTGTAGCCTGTGAAAGTCACAGCATGTGTGATCTTGAGGTTGATTGTCTGGAACCTTGTGGTCAAAATGATTTAAAATAATTTTTCTTTTACATTCCTTGGACTGGACATAGGACCGCATGGCTTCTGGTATGTTTTTTAAAGGCTTTTGGAATGTCATAATAATAAGTGTCAGCCCTAGCTGCAAGGCCATTTCTGCCAGCCCTCCCAACCTCATGTATCTACCCCAGTGTGAACAATTCTGTGAATGTCATTGCGGTCAAATTATCCCAATTGCAAATGCCACAGTCACAACACACGGTGGCTTGATTTCCCATTTACTAGTTCATCTACTCTTCTCCTTCTCTCATGCTTGGAATATTGGGCATGATACATGGTAAATAGTCTGTTCTTTGCTGAAGGCTCTGCTGAAGGGTGGTATTGGTCTTTGCCCATTTCATTGGAAAATACAGGAAACAGCCTGAAATTGTTTCTAGATTTCCATAAATAAGAGTGAGGGGCGTTTCCAGCCTCTTTGATTTAAGTCCTGCAACAATTGGCTGCAAAATTCTATCCAATTTGTCATAGCCCCTATCAGGACGCACATGGGAGGCGTAAGTCCTGTTTGGACTACACTCAACTTTTACTGGGGTAGACAGTCCTTAGGCAGTTACAATGCCACTTTTTGTAGCTGCTGTTGCTGTGCCTGTAAGTGCCAGTAGTGACACTCAGATGGGAACAAATTTGTTAACAGGCTTATTCTTCCATATGCTGGACAAAATGTGGCCCTTAACAAAAAACAGAAAAGAAGGTATAAATATAAATTTGTGTCCCACGTGATGTTTAATTGTAATTATGTAATGACTGAAGTACACCATCCCATAAAATGGTTCATTTCCCATCCATCTTTCTCTTTTCATGGGTTGCTCTTTATTTAATCTCTGAAAACATGAGTTGCATGGATGAGAACCTCTCTCTGGGTATTTACGCTTTCTGATTGCTTTCATTTCACAAGCCAGTTATTAACTGGTTTGAATGATAAAAAATGTAGACAGACAGACAGACAGACAGACAGACAGACAGACAGACAGACAGACTTTATTTATGCACGATAAAAGTAAAAGCTGTACAGTCTGTGGGGTCATATGAAAGATTTTAAAAATACAATAAATGCCTGACTAAAAAAACTATCGCAAGTTATTAGCCAGTGAGGTACACTGCAGCAAGTTTGTGGTAACAGTCCTTGGATATAAATTACAATGGTTTGATATTTTCTAGCTAGCAGGGAACCAATTAGATATATTCAAGGATGTCTATTTATCAAACAACATGACTTTTTAACGGTTTTGATTGAAGATAATAACGCATTCAGTAGGAAATTGGTCTATTCTGATGAGATGGTTTTAATATAAGTAATTAAAACTATTAGCATTTGCAGTGAACATAATCTTTTAAAAATGTACATTGTACACATGCACACTCAGTTAATTCAAGTTTGAAAACAAAGCAACACGACTAGAAGTAAAGGTATATTATATAAATACCATTCAAGAACCAAATGAGCCTCGTCCACAACAATGGCTTGCACCCTTTCGCTTTAAGCATTTTGGCAACATTCTTGTTGTCCACGAATCGAATACCTCAGGGTGCCCAAACATCAAACAACATTTCTTGATATCTTCCGGGATGGTAACTTTTCCTTCCCCTTGTTCTTCTTCCACACTTTGTAAGACACACACATTCAACACTCCTTCCAGTTTTTGCACCTGGTCTCTCATAAACGCACTCAAAGGCGAAACTACGATAACAACAGAATCTTGCCCCAGTCAGCCGCTTCAAATGTAATCGAACATCGAAGGTAAAATCGGATAAGCGATTTTCCGAAAACTGTCGGCAATGCCACCAGCACACCTTTTTTCTACACATATAGCTCTTTAACAAGGCATCGTACTGCTCTTTCATTAACACTTTTATCCCTAATTTTTCCATGGAAAACTCAATTGCCTCGTAGAATAGTGACTGCATTTGGTAAAACCGGATGTGCGAATGCCTGACGCCTGCGCAGTTTGACCGATCACAGGATTCTTGTTTAGTCCCTCCAACCTCGTCCCCAGGGTCTTCTCGCTTTTCAAAATGGCGGCGGCTCGGGAGAAGACCCTGGCACACAGCAGATCACGTGTCTCCAACGAGGATGGAGATGTATTCAAAATGGCGGCTACGGCGAAAAGGAAAAGGGAGAGAAGAACTGGGTACGAGATGTGGCTGAGGTGAAGATAAACAAAATGGCGGAAAAAGCTGAAGTTCAGTTCAAGAAAAAATAGGAAAAACAGACACGGTTTGCATCTAAGAGTCTTAGGAATACGGCAAAGTGTTAGAGGTCTTGTTTTTGCTGTTCATTGTTTCCTTTTTGTTATTTTAAAGTTAGGAGTAATGGGTTTGAGCGTACTCTACTGTGGAACTCCGTACCGCTATTTGATTCAATGTTGCTCAAGTGAACATATTATATTTTTGTTTCATGAGGCTTTAGGCAATAAATTGTCTTATCGTTACATTGTTACAAATCTGTCCTTCTTAAGTATTGTTATAAATCCGTCCTTCTTAACATTATATGCTTCAGCTTAAGACTTTTCGAGTATATCAGGCTCAGATTAAGCTTGAAATATAAATATTATGGAGTGAGCTTAGGCCTTTAATAGAAAATGACTCATTTATTTATTTATTTACTTACTTATTTATTTAAGCTTACTAACAGTGCAACCTCGATTTAACGAAGTGCAAGGGAATGGGAAAAGAGCAGTGTTGTGTGGACTGGTTAAACTAAGTTTTGATCTGGCATATTCCAGGTGCTGCTTTGGAGGCAGTGATAATCATTTTGAAAAATTTTCTGCTTAACAACTTCAATCAACTGAGTTATCTGGGTGTAGTTTGAAAGTGTTTGAAAAATTTAAATCAATGGGAAAGAGAGGATTTCAGGAAAAAAAAGAGAGAAAAAGATTTCATAAAGTTTTGAAATTGGAATTTGTAGTTAGGCCTTTAAGCCCCAGTAGTGACAAACAAACATCTAATTCCTCCTTACAATATCACTACTTGTTCAAACATACAGGCCCTGAGAATAAAGGAAATGATCACCAAAATAAAATGTCAGGATGTTTATGTGAATTCTCTCAAGTAGTACCATAAGACATTTACGGGGAATAGTGAGGAGAACATGTTTGTTGATATCGGGGCTTAAAGTTAAGAACAAGGAAAGGAATATCATAATTGACTGCTATCAACCTGGGATGCTCTTATGTGGATATCAGTTTTTGATGGTCTCTAAAACTGATTTCCCATCTCATGTCTCTACTTTAAAACTATTCTCATGTCAATCTAAGCCAAATAAAACGGGTTTGCAGATCCAATTAGAACACCACAAAAATCCACTAAAAGTTACAACAGAGGTTCAAAGAAATAACAAGTCATCCTAAAAAGTGGGATTTGTAACTTAAGGTTATGTGCTGATCAATTCGAATCTTCAAGATTCCCCCCTCCCCTCCGGGCATACCTCAGACATTTGGCTACATGTATTTTCCTTGCCCAAGGAGTAGGGAATTTGATGCAAAGGTCCTGTGTGTATCACTCGGTCAGTTGTATGATAATTCTATCAGTTGTGTATTACCCCGTCAGTTGTGTGTTACTTGGTCACTTGTGTAACCTTTCTGTCAGTCGCATGTTGCAAGTTGCAGTTGGAAGTTGTGCATCACTTGGTCACTTGTGCATTTTTCTGCCAGTTCTGTGTCATTCAGTGGGTTGCAAGATAATGCTGTCAGTTATGTATTACTCTGTCAGTTGTGTACTTCCCCATCAGTTGTGCATTACTCGGTCAGTTGTGTACTTCTCTGTCAGTTGTGCATTACTCGATCAGTTGTGTATTACCCAGTCATATGTCTCAGACTCGGACAGTTGTGTTACACTCAGTCAGTTGGATGATAATTCCATCAGTTGTTTATTACTCCGTCAGTTGTGTACTATTCCATCACTTGTGTATTACTCCCTCAGGTGAGTTCAATCCTATCTTTCCCATTTTTATTTTTGAAACACTTTCAAACTTCACCCAGCTGCAGGTTACTCAATTGATTAAAGTTGTTAAGCAGAAAATTTTTTCAAACCTGGGAATATTATCCCCAGAACTGTTAAAATGCTTTATTTTTCCATTGTTTACAGTCTCACAATCTCCTCAGTTCTAGCGTTTGTGACTCACTGAAGCTAAAGTGTAGAAAACGATATTGAAAGTGACAAAGCCTTGGAGATCTACAACTGTACAAGCAAAACTGTAGCGCAAAGAACAAATAAATTCAACAAAGTCAAAATGATTATCACTGCCTCCAAAGCAGCACCTGGAATATGCCAGATCAAAAATTAATGAGTCATCTCCATAAATGAGTCATTTCCACTGAACTCACAGAGATGTAAGCCATGTAGAATAAATATTTTGTAGCACTAGTTTTATTTAAGGCCTAAGCTCACTCCACAAGATTTATATTTTAAGCTTAATTTGAGCCTGATATACTTTAAAAGTCTACAGCTGAAGCATATAATTTTAAGAAGGAAGGATTCATAACAATATTTAAGAAGGACGGATTTGTAACAATGTAACGATAAGACAATTTATTGCCTAAAGCCTCATGAATCAAAAATATAATACGTTCATTTGAGCAACATTGAATCAACTAGCAACATTGAATCAACTAGCAGTACGGAGTTCGGCAGTCGAGTACGCCCAAACCCATTATTCTTAACTTTAAAATAACAAAAAAGAAACAATGAACAGCAAAACAAGACCTCTAACACTTTGCCGTATTCCTAAGACTCTTACATGCAAAACGTGTCTGTTTTTCCTGTTTTTTCTTGAACTGAACTTCAGCTTTTTCCGCCATTTTGTTTATCTTCACCTTAGCCACATCTCGTACCCAGTTCTTCTCACCCTTTTCCTTTTCGCCGTAGCCGCCATTTTGAATACATCTCCATCCTCGTTGGAGACACGTGATCTGCTGTGTGCCAGGGTCTTCTCCCGAGCCGCCGCCATTTTGAAAAGCGAGAAGACCCTGGGGACGAGGTTGAGAGTCCCTCGTTCCCGACCGCTGGTCTAGGGTAACGCGGACTCTGGGAACGAGATTGATATGAAAGCAGCCAGAATATTTATTAAAACCCACCGTTGTTAACTTCCGTGTGACGCCTGAAATAAATATTATACTGAGTAGGCGATTTGTGCTGCTTGAAGTTCGTCAAGTTCGGGTTTTAAAAGTGTTTGGAATTTATAATTTTCTTAGAGAAAAGCGACGTTTCATTTATTTTTCCAATTTGTCATCATTTACAAGATATACGAAGGCAACTTTGTTTCAACAGCCACTAAAGACGTTATTCAAGCTTCCTTTTACGACAGCACCGGCTAAATCACATTTGAATTTTGTTTTTGAAGGTTTTGATTTTTCTTCTCGAATATTTAATAATTTATTCATTCTCTACATTTCAATTCACATAAACAATGAAACAAAAGGGTGATTTGTTTATTTTGTGGGGATTATATAAGCGTTTTTTTGGTGAAATTAACGAAACTGTGTAACTGTGTGTCATTAGTTCGCGTCCCGTTTAAACCTGAGTCGTCAAATAGTGAAGTTATGTCCATTATCTGTGGCAAAGTAAACGCTCATTAAGCGGTTAGATTTTGCTCAAAACTGTATGGCTTATGCAAGCTGCACTGTCCACCAATCTTACAAAAGTATTAAATTACTAAATCATACATCAATATAAAACGTAGCCTGTCTTGTCAGATCTTGCCAACCCTAACATATTCTTGTTATTTCGTGTATAGTGTCAGGTACTTTCCGTTTTATTTTAATTCCTATGTCTACGTCGATCGTCTTCTGTTAATTACGTCATCTACTATTTATTGAATTTAATCGAAAAACGGGTAATCTACATATGTTAAAAAGCCTATATTGTTAAAGCACAAAACAGACAACAAACAATTCCGCTTTTTATTTTCGGAAAAATACTCAAAAGAGTCTGGAAAAGTTAGCTAAATATAAAGTGCAATCGTTGAAAGACGAGCTGCTGCTCCCGAACCGAAGCCAGTTTTCTCTAGATGCGTAAAAATCTTGCATTTACGAACTTGTGTTAATAATACCCGTTCGGGTGATATCTGCCACGTTCTTGGTTGGCCATTCCCTTGTGTTCTTTTCAACATTTTAGGAATAGTTAGGGATACTTTAGCATGCAGAATTCTTCTCTCTCACTGCTGTAAAATTATTTTTATTAGGTGACGTTGTTATACATTTGCGAAAGGGAAAGCTTTCAGATAGGTGGTAGGATTTGTGGAAGAAGAAACACTATATTTGTAGTAAGTTTCGATAAACGTACCTCGTAAGTTGATATCACTTACCTTATGTGTTTATATATTGGATTTGAAAGAGGAAAACACTCTCTGTCGTTAGCTTATCCACGCACGCGCAGCTTATCATATGTGCATTACCATAAACATCACTATTTCATCCCATTTTCCCACAAGGAAAAAATCCTTCTGCCAAAGTAATATAAATATCAAACTTAACCATAACTGTATCGAGGTCCGGACGGTTGAGGGTTATCATACTTTCAGATCTTTCAGACTAGAAACTTGAATCCCTCCTCATCGAATCACTTGACCTCTTTTTGTTTCCATATCTGATACCTCATTTCTTTTCCTTTGTTTTTCTTTTTGCTGTATGAGAAATATTCAACAAAGCCAAGGAGGAAGTCTTGCTCACAGGTACTAAACTTCCTAAAGGATAATCAATTAAATTCAAAGGTCTTGAAATGGCCACATCATGTGCTGTACGATGATACACCATTTTAATCATGTAAAAGGAGTTTGCATTTTAAAAAGCTACCGGCCAAACCTGAGATCGTGGATGACAGACTGGATTCATTCACGGGATAGTGCACAAAAGTAGTTCAACCTGACTAAAGGACATTTCTCTTTCGAGAGGAATACACTATTAAGTAAAGTGAAAACTGATTTTTCATATTTATAATAGTATTCGGACACTGATCTAAATCACCGCCAAACATCGTACGTGTCAAAGGGTAAAGCGAAAATCCTTCAATTGAAAAAGTGTTTCAAACTATGAACCGACAGATAAGAGAAATTTTTACAGTCAACCGTGAAAATTTGAGTTGAACGGTTTTAACCGACAAGGATATAAAAATTGAAAAATTTAGCCGTGACTGAAAAAATTCTATTTTTGTTCCGTCAACATTGAGAGCCACAAACCCTGTAAACTGACCCTCTTAGAAACTCGACTTTTTTTCAAGATCGAAGGGAACCCTGTTTGACGTTTGCAGGGTAAGATCCGGACGATTGAGAGTTATCATATTTGTAAAACTGCGATCATCCTTCTTCAGTTGTTTTTTCTTAGGTGATCATCGGAAGTGCTTCTTCAGGAGTTTGAAAATATGCTGCTTAAACATGTACAGGCCACAGAAAAGCCAAGTTGTGAAACTCTGCCCATCGAACCTTTCGAAATTAAAAAAACTCTAACATTTCTAAATTCCAATTCCATCTGGACACAGTGGACGAAGAGTCACCTTGTGGATGTGCCACTGCTAAGACTGCTAATTCCCATGAATTCCCATTTATTTACTATTTATATTCTCTTTATGGAAGAGTAATTGTGTCAATTTGGCTGTCAGAGAAGGTCCTAAATGAAGACAATCTGACTCATCACTGCCTTTCTCTGTCCTGAAAAAACTTCCATAACGGTAAAAAAAAAAATTTAAAATAATAATAAACAAAAGTAGAAAATGAGGTCAAGTGAGTGGATGAGGGGTAGTGATTAAAAACGATTTGCATTGATAACCCTCAGCCGCCCGGACCTCGATACTAGAGAACGTAAGCATCAGACGTTTTCGGGGCGACAGCGAGCTGGACTGCGAGAGGTAAACTGGGGCCGAGGTCACGGTCGCTTTCCGCAAAAATTCAAATGTTAATTAAGCACCGAGTTTACTCACAAGGCGACGACCTTGCTATCGAAAGAGAACAATGTCTTCGTATACAGCAATAAATAAAGAATTGATACTTATCTGCTATGCTGCCAAATTGCAATATTGCGTGAATGTTCGTTTGTATCTTTGCGGAATGAAATTAGAACCACCAACTAAGCTTTACAAATACGACTATCGATCCCTTGGAGCTGCGTTTTCGTGGTATGTTTGAGCAAATTAAAGGTGATTAGAGAATCAAAGTTAATGTTTCTAGTCGAGATAATTTTTCGAAAAAGAAAAAATACAGTCGGGAAAAATGAGGTCAAGTGAGTGGATGAGGGGTAGTGATTCAAAGTGGATTGATAACCCTCAACCGTCCGGACCTCGATATCTTTCGGTAAAAGTTGCATATTTATATATCTGTGGGAAAACACTGGCTTCATTGTGGGATGCACAATTAATTGGCGTGCGTAGACACATGAAGTAACCAGAATATATATTAAAATCCATCTTTGTTAACTTCCACGTGACGCTTGAAATAACTACTATACTGAGTATGCGATTTGTGCTGCTTGACGTTCGCCAAGTTCGGTAGTTTTAAAAGTCCTGGGAATTTATATTTTACTTAGAGAAAAGTGACGATTCTTTTATTCTTCCAATTTGTCCTCATTTACAAGATAAACGAAGGCAACCTTGTTTCAACAGCCACTAGGGACGTTAGCCAAGCTTCCTTCTACGATCAGCAGCACCGGCCAAATTATATTTGAATTTTGTTTTTAAATGTTTTGATTTTTTTTCTTGAACATTTAATAATTAAGTCATTCCTTACATTTCGCTTTACATGAATGATGAAACGAAAGAGTGATTTGATTATTTTGTGAAGGGTATAAGCGGTTTTTGGGGAAGGTAACAAAGCTGTGTAACTGTGTGTCTATCAAGCCTGAATTGTCAAATAGTGATGTTATGTCCATTATCTGCGGCACAGTAAAGCTGCATTGTCCACTTATGCCCTTACAAAATTATTAAATTATTTAATCATACAGCAATATTAAACGTAGCCTGTCATGGAAGATTCTAATAGGCTAAAAATCATTCTTGAAAAGAGCCGGACTGTTTTCAAAAGACGTTTAAAACTAGTTAGAGTACATTCTCTTCTAATATTATCAGGTAATGAGTTCCATAATTTCACCGCACAATATTTGAAAGAGTGCAGGCCATAAGTAGTAGTTGCTGGTTTTGGTAACGATAGGATATCAGTACCTTTAAGATTATAGATAGACGGTCGTACAGTTAACAGTTCTTTAAAATACTTAGGATAATTGGCAAGGTGTAAACATTTGTAAATAGTAGTTAACATACTTTGTATTCTCTGATTGTAAAGAGAAGTGGTGTTAGATTTATCTAATAACTGCTTATAAGTCGAATCTTTGTCATGAAAAACAATGCGTAGCGGACGCCTGTTTAGTGCCTCTATAACTTGTCGCGGTTCCTAGAACTGCAAAAGTGCCACACTGTTGAACAGTATTGAAAGTGAGGCAAAATAAACGCCTTGTAGAGCTTTAACATTGCACTGGTACTCAAATCAAAGCAAGTCAAATCAACAAAACTTTATTTTGAGAGGGTAACACGTGACAGTGGTGAACGCTGATGACCCTGTGGCTCTCTATAAAATAAATGAGCTTACAAAATCCAATCATAACTATTAGCTGATTATTGACTTTATTACAAACTAGAGAGACATGCTTATCAAAATTAAGCTGATTAACCCTAACATATTTTTCCTGATTTTTGTTATTTCGTGTATAGTGTCAGGTACTTTCCCTTTTATTCTATAGTTAATTCTACTTCGATCGTCTTGTCTTAATTACGTCATCTACTATTTATTGAATTCAATCGAAAAACGTGTAATTTACATGTGTTGAAGATATTGTTCAAGCACAAAACAGACCACAAACAATTCCGCTTTTTATTTTCGAAAAATATCCAAAAGAGTCTTGAAAAGTTAGCTTAAGTGCCACTGCTAAGACAGCTAATTCCCATGAATTCCTATTTATTCACTATTTATATTATTTCATATGGAAGAGTAATTGTGTCAATTTGGCTGTCAGAGAAGGCCCAGAATGAAAACAGTCTGACTCATCACTGCATTTCTTTGTCCTGAAAAAATTTCCAGAACCGTAAAAAAAATTAAAATAATAATAGATAAAAATAGACAATGAGGTCAAGTGAGTGGATGAGGGGCAGTGATTAAAAATGATTTGCATTGATAACCCTCAGCCGTCCGGACCTCGATACTAGAGAACTTACGCATCAAACGTTTTCGGGGCGACAGCGACTGGACTGCGAGAGGTAAACTGGGGCCAAGGTCGCGGTCGCTTTCTGCAGAAATTAAAATGTTAAGCACCGAGTTTACTCACAAGGCGACGAATTTCCTTTCGAAAGAGAAAAATGTCTTCGTATACATCAATAAATAAAGAATTGATACTTATCTGCTATGCTGGCAAATTACAGTATTGTGTGAATGTTAGTTTGTATGTTTTCGTGGTATGTTTGAGCAAAAGATGATTATGGAATGAAAGTTAATGTTTCTAGTCGACCTAATTGTTCGCAAAAAAAAAGTCGGGAAAAATGAGGTCAAGTGAGTGGATGAGGGGTAGTGATTCAAAGTGGATTGATAACCCTCAACCGTCCGGACATCGACATTCTGATGTAAAAGTTGCACATTTATATATATTTTTTGGGAAACAACCGGCTTCATTGTGGGATCGATGGACAATTAAACGCACGTGCGTCACAAGGCGACGAATTTGCTTTCGAAAGAGAAATTAAAATGTGTTCGTATACATCAATAAATAAAGAATTGATACTTATCTGCTATGCTGCCAAATTACAGTATTGTGTGAATGTTAGTGTGTATCTTAGCGGAATGAAATAGGCTGATTGTAATAGGCTAGAAATCATTCTTGAAAAGAGACTGTTTTCAAAAGACGTTTAAAACTAGTTAGAGTACATTCCCTGCTAATATTATCCGGTAATGAGTTCCATAATTTCACCGCACAATATTTGAAAGAGTGCAGGCCACGCGTGGTAGTTGCTGGTTTTGGTAATGATAGAATACACTTCATCCTCTCTTGTAGAATATCAGTATCTTTAAGATTATAGATGACAGTCGTACATTTAATAGTTCTTTCAAATACTTAGGATAATTGGCAAGGTGTAAACATTTATTAATAGTAGTTAACATACTTTGTATTTATGATAATGGAGTGACGACTGTGAGAAATGTGTTAAAAGGAAGAAATGTTGAATCAGTCACGATTACTCAGAAAAACTCTGAGTCCTCCCAACGGGAGTCGAACCCATGACCTTCCAGATGCCAGTTGGATGCTCAGATAACTACTTAGCTATGGGGGACTCGTGGTGAGCGAGGCCATATAACTAGGTTCATATGTGACAAAGGCCTGCTTACTGACCATAGTAAACATCTGGAACAACCTTGACACTACTCTTCAAACCTCAAAATCGGATCTCTTCTTTTAAATCTTTTCTGAAAAATAAATTAATTACTGACTTTTTAAGTAGCAGTGACCTATAAGAATGTTTTGTCGCTTTATTTGTATCATATTTCTAAGCATTTAATTTGTATTGAAAATATTGTATTATATCAGAAACTGATTATATATGCACATATTTTTTACTATTTTATATATATACCATGCATTTTAACTGCTTTCTTCACATCCAAACTCTTTTTTTGTCAAACTGCGATTTTTTAGCATGAAGTTCATACTTGTTGGCATCATCCTTCCTCAGTTGTTTTTTCTTTGCCGATTCAACGGAAGTGCTGCTTCAGGGGTTTGAAAATATGCTGCTTAAACACGTACAGGGCAGAGACTTGCCATGTTATCAACAAGCTTAAAACAAGGAAATCTGTATCAAAACTATCGAAGAGTGATTGTGTCAACTTGCCTGTCAGAGAAAGGGAGAAAGCCCTGAAGGTAGTCACTCGACGAATAGACCCACGATTTCGAATGCAAAGGATAAAAACGGAGTGTGAGGTCAAGTTAACCTTGTGACAGAGGTGAGTGGCCGTTGTAGAGAGATGGCCGTTAATGGGGAGGTAGGGAAGTAACAAGACACCACTTTTGGGGGGAACGGATAGAAAGTTTTCATTTTTAAAACTGCTTATCATAGCACATCTGGCATATTAATACATAAAACGATCAAAATAATCAATAAAACAGAAACGAGCTGCTCAGAACAAAAATGTTGTTCGTTGTGGAGAGGTTATTTGGGCAATTGGGAATGTGCACGTGGGGCGCACTTTAGTGGCCGTTGCCGTTATGGAGAGGTGGCCGTTGTAGAGAGGTTAAAACAAGTGTGAATATATGGGCTGTCCGCCGGTTCACAAAATAGTGGCCGTTGTGGAGAGGTGGCCGTTATTCGACTGTATTCACGTTGTGGGAAAAACATTTTAAGGTTCATGCAAGTTAAATGTTGAGGACAATATTATCAGTGGATAATCAGCATGGATAATATCAGCATGGATAATTCTTTCTCAAAATATAGTCTTATTGTACTTTACAATAATACCTTACTGATACGCAAAACTGTGTACGCATTTCGACAATGGAATTATAATATCTATCGTAGCCTGTGTTGAGATCTTGTCAATCCAAACATAGTCCTCTTTCATTATTAGAATAATCTACTTCGAGTTCGAAAATCCGTTACGGAATGACAGGTATTTTCCCTTTTATGCTCACTGTATATGTTGTTGTTCGATCACCTTGTCTTACGTCATTTTATATTCATTAAAATAAGTCGAAAAACGTGCAAAAATTTACATATGTTGAGCGGTTTGGGAGACATAAGAGCCTAAAATAGGCTGCAAGCAATCTTTTCATTGAGAGATAACTAAACGTTAACTACATTCCTAAGAGTCTTGAAAAGCAAGCTAAAGCACAACCGATTTTACGTTTTGCCTGCAAACCGAGGACAGTCTTTTCTGTTCATCAGAAATGAAAACTAAGAACCGTGAAAATCATGCACTTATGAACATGCGTTAGCCGCTCGGAAGTAAAATATATGTCATTTATATTGTTAGCTAATTTCTTGTGTTCTTCTCAACATTTTAGTTCTATTTAGGGTTATTTTAGTAAACAGAATTCACCACACTCTGGTTAAGTGAAAACCGGTGATCAGACAAACACATACAACTCTGAGACTGGGGCAAACTTGTTTAAAATTGGTGGTGGAGTTTGTGGAAGAAGAAACACTATAATTTAAGTATCATTTGTCTTATATGTTTGTGTCGTTAACCCATCTACGCACGCGCAGCTTATTCTATATTTATATCCCGCTATCATCCCACTTTCCCACAAGAGAAACAACGTCCTGCCACAGTGATATAAGTAGGGAATTTAAACATAACTAAGTTGAGGTCCGGACGGTTGAGGGTTATCATACTTGAACTCGTGAACCCCCCTCATCCACTCACTTGACCTCTTTTTGTTTCCTGATATGTTTTTTTTTGCCTTTCTTTTTCCTTTTTTAGTATAAAAATATCATTCACGCTCGTAAACAAAACCAAGGTGAAAGCTCCAAGATCGTGTCTGGACTTCAGCCTGTATCTTCCGCATGTTTTTTTCATGATAGTAGAGACTAGAGAAGACAGTTAAAATTCAGGCTATCATAGTAAGTGGTTTGGACAATATTTTGCCAAGAGGGACAGCGAAAGTCGACGACGAAGTCGATTCCGAGGAAAGTACGGTGACTACACGGAATATTTAATTCTGAATTTTCTAGGGAGCAAAAGGGGTGGGAAATCAAATATGATTATTATAAAAAAGTTCACACAGTAATTTTCAAAGAGTTATTTTAACTCCAAAAGTGGAGTTAAAATTTTAAGTTCAAAATAATCCCTTTTTTGGGGTTATTTTAACTCCTTAATTTAACTCCAATTTTGGGGTTATAATAACTCCAGTGGGGGAGTCACTTTAACTCTATAAAAGGAGCTATTTAAACCCCATATGGGAGTTACTATAACTCCAAAAGTGGAGTTAAAATTTTAGGTTAAAAATAACTCCTTTTTTGGGGTCATTTTAACTCCCAAATTTAACTCCAATTTCGGAGTTATAATAGCTCCAACGAGGGAGTCACTTTAACTCTGCTCCATCAAAGACTAGAGTTATTTTAATCCCGCTCCATCAAAGACTAGAGTTATTTTAACTGCATAATCAGAGTTGTAGTTACTCTGAAATCGGAGTTAAATTAACCCCGGTACATTCACCCTATTAATTTTTTAGATAACAAGCAACATCACACAAATTGACTGTCACTATAAAAGGTACAACATTTTTAATTCAATCCTATTTCATTTTCTTATATGAACAATCGTTTCTCACAGAATTTGAATTAACAGTAACATTAATGTAAATTTCTAAGACACTAAAATGAAAATAAAGCATGTACAAGTATGTATAAATAAAACATGATTTCAAAATATATATTAACAATTGTCTTAAAAATTTTCTGTATTTTCTATTTCCAAAAAATCTCATAAATGTAGTTGCTCTTCAATATGACTTCCTCCATCTGCATGCAACCATGCATGGAGCATAAAAAGAGTTTATAATTAAGTCTGAATAGATTTGTGAAATGTCCTTTAGAAAGTCTTAATAAATGTCTTATTAAATGTCCTATAGAACCTCTGATTATTCAATCTGCAGAAAATACATGGTTAAATAAAACCTTCTTAAATTGTTTCAAATTTTGACTGAAAAACCGGAAGAACTCTGGTGAAGCCCTAATGAACAATCTTTTCAGGTTAGAAGTCAAAACTTTATGAATTCGAATTTGAAGAAAGTTGGAATTCAAATGACAATATAGGAAAATTCAACAACTCTATCTTTTGTTTAAAATTATAACTGGCTTAAAATTCAATTTTCTTAAATTATTATCTGGAACCGGAACAACAAAGTTGTTTCGCGTGCTTTAAAAACATTTTTAACTTTTTTCCCCTTAAGGAGCATTGAAGGTTTTATGTCACTAATTTCTTTAAAGGGACACTGGCACAGGGAGTTTTACGTTTTGAGGTGAACAATGTGCTAAATTTTTAATTAAATGCCTTTCTCCTACACAGAATATTTCTAGAACGTCAAAAGAAGGAAATCAAACGATTTTCTTACAGAAAGAACAAACATTGTTCATGTCGATTTTTCTGATTTACAAAGGAAATACTCTAAAATATCAGCAATCCATTTTCATCCTAGTAATCAGGAAGACAAACAATTATAGTCTCTGAGAACTGGCACTGTTATTTTCAATGAAACTCAACCAGTATTTTTGGGTGTCCCCTAATTAGAAAGTTTTCCTAAAAACTGGTGACAGTGTCCCTTTAATATCACATTATTAAAGGGCAGCGATGAACTTATTTACTGCCACTCTCTTTCTAGCTTCTTGTTGTTTATCAAGAAGTGCAGCTTCGCAAAATAAAAATGCGTTGCTACACTTGCTAGGGTACATTGTATTAAATACATAATAGCAGGCCACAAGAAGCCCCAGGACATTTGCCATGCTTGTTGAACCCAATGAAAGTACTTCAGTTCCCTCCACTGCAATGCACAGGGGGTCTAGGCACCAGAAGTCACCAATTCCAATAATCCGTGGAGCTTTTGTACCTTTGATTTCTACATCAATGGAGTCCTCATCCTATAACAAGAATGTACATGTATTCAGTACGTGAGCATCTAGACACCGGTTTCAGCACGATTTTTTTGCTCAAGCAAATATCTGCATTGTAGAACCCATGGACTAACATTTTCAACCTTTCACCAGGCCCCAATGTCACGATGCTTCATGTAAATAAAACAACGGCAAGAAGAGCATATCAATAGATGTCGATGTAATGATGCAAACAAACAAAAATATTTCGGTTGCAACATGTCCACTTGTGAAAAAAAGAAATAAACATTTATGGAAGTGGTAGCCTGTTAAACTTGTGTTCATGCAGGATTATTGTTTTAGAGGAAATCTCCACTATTATCGCAAATCGATGTCAAATTTTGGAGATAAAGCCAAAATTCCACTTTGTTAAGTTAGCAAGTGAAGAGAAAGTTTTAGCGTACCAAAAATACTGTACCACCTATTTTGGCTTTTGAATTTCCAGCGCGCTGCCATTTTGAATTACTATGATGTCATATGGCTGCCCATGTTGTTTCATATAAAATGAAGTTGCTTATTAACAAAAGAGGCAACCATATGACATCAAGAAAATTCAAAATGATGGTGTGTTGGAAATTCAAAAGCGAAAATACATGTAGGTGATATTCATGTCTAATCTTTTTTGGTACACTAAAACTTTATTTCCAACAGTTTAACAATTATTTCGTCTGTGGTGTGGCAAAAAATAAAAATAAAAATAACATAAAAATAAATTTGTTGTAACAGTGGAGGCTTCCTTTAAAATAAGCCATCAACAACTGGGTCTCGAAGATTACAATTTGACTTACTTTGCATATTTTTATAAAGTCTTCTGGATTTCCTCCCTTTTCCTTAAGTAGCAGGGGCAGCAAACAAACTGCAGCAGCCTCTTCAATCGCTTAAAGAGAATCATAACAAGCATAATATGGATGACAGTGATAGGGGATGCAGGATTCTGCAGCTTGTGACCTCTTAAGAGGAACCTTACTCTCCTAAATCCTAAAGAGGAGAAATGTTTCTTTAAGGGTTTTATAATTTTTCTGACATTTTTTTCCCAGTACACGTAGTTGTTATCATTCTTTGTTCATAAGCACAATCATAGCAGCTAGACAGAAATGATGGATCAGATTAAAATCAGACTGCTCCCAGTCATTTACATTAATGTTAACTAGTTTTCCTTCCTGTATTTTTATAATACTACATGTAAATACATGTGCAGTTCAATGGCTGTTTATTTTTTGCCAGGTTTTTAGTCACTCTTTTTTAGTTCATCTATAACCACACTATGGCTTTACCTGTTTTTTTTGATGGGCTGTCCTCTATTGCTTCCTCCAGCGATAACATGATTTCTCGTGCCACAGGTTGTGAACTGGCAAAAACAAGGACTTTGCCAACCCAATTTTGAAAATTTGTAGCCATCATTTTGACTGGCTTGTCTATACCCAGGATGCGTCCAAACTCTGCCTTTACCTTAAAAGAAAGGAAAATGGATACACTTAAGCTACTGCCTCATATTGGCAAGACTTGGCTGCAACTTGTCCTTTGTTCTGTGTGATATGAATAAAGTTGCCTGAGATGACATCTTAAATGCGAGCTTTGAGGTGCATAATAGCACTTAAGTGATAAATGTATGTGAGGGTGCTGTGAAGTGAGCAAACACCCTAATGAATCTCATACAGCCAAATGACCCTGAACAGGAAATCAGAGATTGAAGTAACGCCAAGCTAGAATCCATAATGGAGCAGACCATTATCTCAGGTGTCATGGGGTCAAATCCCACCAAGGTCAAAGATTTTGCTTTCTACCTCTCAACTCCCTTCCAGGGACATATGGCAGAACTTGAAACTGAGAGGTCAGCACCCATATTGCATACTAAACCAGAAGATTTGGTCAAATCTCAAACTAAACTATATAAACAAAACTTTTTGACATCTACGTACCCCTGCTGAGGTTTTCAGAGCTGGGTATTCTTCTACGAATTGGTTGATGGGAATTGTTTCTTTGAGAAACAATTCCCTTCTGTATGCATGCGTCAGTGCCATCAGCTCTTTTATCGTGGCCAGATTCCTATTGCTGGGACGAGCCATTTCCCTCTTCATGACCTTTATGTGTTCTCTACACGTTTCTTCTGTTTCCCCTTCCGGCATTTCATGACACTCCTCAAATCTTCTTTTTTTCGGCATTGGCTGACTGTCTTCTGTTTCTTTTGTTGGCTTTTCTGAGGATTTCTCACTCTTTTTCCCAGTCTTTCTTAGATTTTTAAATCTGTACTTGAAGGCAGTTTCCCAGGATCCCTAAAACAAACAAAAAACAAAAATAAGAAAAAAGAACTCATTACTAACAGCCTGCATCTCTGTTAATACATGTCAAATAAACCTGCTGATGAATAACACCACTACTAATACTAATGGTGAATCATGTCATCCATAGTAAATAACATCAGATGTATGTTTTGTACAAGAAGATTTGAAGCGGGTAAAAATATTCTCCTAAACTCTATTCAAATGCTTGATCAATGGCTCACGTTTGCCTCTCTGAGCTCTAAAAAACATGCATCCATTTAGTAAAAATGCAACAAGTGTCATCAATACAACCATTATCCTTGTCTAACTTACAATTCCAGTGCCAATAGCATCTGCAAGGAACGGATATTTGCGTATTACTAGGAAAGCCACTTGCTCCCTCTCAGCTTTCGAAGGGAACATAGTGTGTACCCTGATGCTTGAACAGATCTCCCTAGTGAACTCGTTCCTCCTGTCGTTAGTTAGCTTTTTCTCAGCAAGTGCCTGGGTTACAGCTGGAGAAAACTGAGACAAATACAAAAAATTATGAGAAAAACCTTTGTGCAATTACTCTGACAACTATTACCAAAATAGCCAAGATGGCTTCAATTTTGATGATTTAAGGGCAGAGAGCAAAACCTTCTTTTAAGTGTCATATTTATGGCTCCAAACTGCTTCAATTTTTGCATGGGGCATTTAGTTCACTGAAAAAAGGCTGCCCAAAGTTTTCTTCTCTGATTTTGTGCCAAGTACAGTGCAAAGGGAGCAGTGGATGGTGACACATCCATCTCATGTTGCAAGAGTACCACAGCAAAAATTAATTTTGGTTGTGCTCTCAGCCCTTGAATTGTCTGATGTTTTCAGCTAACCGAGTGCCAACAGTACATATGGACATGCAGTGGACAAACAGCTAATGCCCCATCCACACCAACAAAACATGTTTAATTAAACCAGGTTTAACAAAATGAAATTCAGCAACAGAAAGCTGAATGACTACTTTAAACAAAGAATTCAAGTAAGCTTTTACTTGTTTTTTCATTTGCACTAAATACGCATTAGAAAAAAATCAGCAAACAACTTTTATGAAGAAAACAATTTTAAACCTTGTTTAATTAAACAGCTTTTAAACGTGTTTAAGCTTTGGTGTGAATGGGGCATAAGATTTGGTTACAAGTGTTCAATTCTGGTTGTTGCTGATGACTGGACAGCCATTAGGACCCTGTCTGGTTTCACAGCATAAAATTGAAAAATAAAGTTGCTCTTATCAGACCTCTGCAGGTAAACCATCAGTAACAGTTTTAATTCCCCACTAAAATATAATAATGTAAGGGTATCAACAGAGGCTGAACACCAGCGTTTGGGCCAGTTGTCGACAGGATTTTGTCCAGCTTCTTTTGATTCATTGTGTTATCATATTTTTTGCTCAAAAGAAACATGTCCACACTGATGAACTTGAAATTTTGGTTGCATGTAAAGTCTAGCTGGGTTTAATATTATTTACATACATAAAATTCATCAAAATATATTTACTTACAGTAGATGGAAGTTGATAATTCACCAACCAGGATGAGCCACTATCACATAGGGGCTCACATTTTGAAAACACAGGAGTTGGCATATTTTGAGAACTAAGAGAAGATGCTGAACATGAAGCTGGTGAAGATTGAGAACTCAAAGGTGACAGGCGTGATGACGACGGTGGCACAGATGCAGGACTCAAATGTGATGAGCTTCCTGATGGTGCTGAATTAGTCGAAGTTGACAAGCTCAATGTCTGCTCCCTCTGGGAACATCCCTGTATTTAAAGTGGATTATGCTTAGTTTATTGCAACTGATAAAAATAAAAACACACACACATGTCCACTACGTTGACTAAGGTACAATTTAATTTACAATTTCAATCTCACCTCACTTGCTTTTACAACAATTGTATCAGTGCAGGCCAAGTCCTGAAAATAAAGCCAACAATTATTGTTGGCTTTATTTTCATTTTCATGACTTGGCCTGCACTGATACCAAACACACATACAAAACCACTACGTAGTCTTGGGTATCATTTCACTTTTAATTATTGTTGGCTTTATTTTCATGACTTGGCCTGCACTGATACCAAACACACATACAAAACCACTATGTAGTCTTGGGTATCCTTTCACTCTTAATTTCAATCTCACCTCACTTGATTTCATAAAAAATCGTCCACTTGCCAACTTTATTTTAAGGACTTGGCCTGCACTGATACCACAGCTTTTAAGAAGTTCATCGCTGGCATCAACTAAATCATCCACAGTAGTAAGCTGCAAAGGCACAATAAAAAAGGTGCTGCACATTACCAAGGCCTTAGTCAAACAAAATGCAAGTTATCAGAACTGTTCAAGTTCTGTTCGATTTGATCGATCTCAGTGCAAAACTATCGTTTTCCTTGGTACGGGCAAGCATGCAAGTCTGTGCTGAAACGGTTTTTTTGCAACTTGCATCTGCTTATGAGTTTGAGTTGGCAAGTCTGCATTTCCAAACTTGCATTAACTTGTACCCCTGTTTGGCCAGGGCTTTTTGTTGAAATTCAGCAACACACAATATATTTAGATTCTTGCATCTTTAAAAAAAATTCCTGCACAGCAAACTGGAGCAAGAAACAAGTCGAGCAGCATTAGAATCTCTCAACTTCCCTCCTTTGATTACTTCTCCTTCATTAACAATTATGGGAACAAAAAGCCATGTTTCCTTCCCAGTCAGAAAATGTGAATATGTCAGAGGATAGCATTTTTAGTTGAAACTTGAAAGGTTGATTTCATCGTCACTTCAGATTCAAAAAAACACTTGGCTTTTAGTTATGCCAATTGTCTCAAACTCACCTCATCTTGTATAAGCTTATCAATCGACTCTTCCTTAACTGCAGACTGTAAAAGGAAACTCTCTAACTCTGCATCCATGATTATCTAAAGCTGATTTAATGCAACAAACAAATTTATATTCAGGTACTAAGGTTGTTAAGCTTATACATGCAAAGTGCCCAACAATAACTTAAACGGGCAGTGTCGAGGGGATTTTGCTCCCGTTTGTAACACTTTGAAAAGGTAACAGTCACATTAAATTGACAACCGAAAAGAAGAGTCCATTTCTTGTGCAGACGCCATACTAACTGAGTGAAGCTATAAACAATTGTCTTTGGTCATGGATGGAAATGGGATTTCAACTTGACACGTTCACAACGTGACACTTACAACGTGAACGTTTTCAAGTTCTGTGCTTGTATCTTGCTAAAATCATTGCAAAACTTATTATGGTTTGCACTCCTTGCGAACATTTACTTGAATATCTTCTCCTTGGCCTTCCAGGAGCACTGAATGAAAGGATTTAATCATAATTTTAGCAAAGTTTTGATGAAACACGAGCAAAAGCCCCGAGATACAATCCAGAGGTGATGCTGTACGAGTGCCGCCACAGTCAAGTTTTATACCTGAATGCGACCCGCGCGCGATTTCCCGCCGAAATTTGAGCGGTAAAACACTTGATTTACCGGAGAGGGGGTGAGTTTGGCATTTGGTGACACAGAAGTCACTCATGTCGTCCCCCGGTGGAGCGAAATTTGGCGCTTTGTCCCAGGCTTGACCGTTAGTTTTGACCCTCTTTCCCTACAAGCCTGTGATGGCGGCGATTTCGAAAAGTTAGTTCGTTTTTAATGCAGGGCTGTACTTCGAGAGATAAACTAATTGACGATTGAATCACATAGAAAGGTAGGAGATTTATCCTTTTTGAAATGTGTTGTGGTTTTAAAGCGCTGACTTTAGATTGAATCGATTTGATCGGGACCTCGAGTGTCGGTTGGCAATTTTGAATTCCCGTTTTCCTACCCTTAGCTCTCTTTAGTGCGTGACATGCCGTCGCATCGACCGTTAAGCAGAAAATCGCCCAAAACGGCCTCCGGAAGCTCGGAAAAGCGATAAAAACACAGCAAACACACAACAGGTAAGGTTTTTTAAACTTTATTTCGATTTTCATGTATTTTTGGCGGAAAACCGCCGATTATTTCAAGTACCGGAAATAATAAATGAATATTAACATAACAATATATATCCCACAATTCTCTACGCTGTATATATTATCATGTTTTCTTCTATTGTGCGCATTTCTCCTACGACATCACTTGAAGTAGGAACGAAGTCATTACTCTGTTAGCACCGCGTCATGGCCCAACCGCCGCAAATCCAACGGCCTTTGCAAGTTAGAGCTCAAGATATTTTAGCAAACGCCCAAGCAGAATTGCCTGTTCCTCAAGGTCCTCCACCGGCGGTTGCCGTTCCTGCTCCGGGTCCTGCACACGTGGCCGAACCAGAAGTTGCTGAAATTGCTGAAGTTGCTGGACCTCATGCAGTCCCTGACCCTCCACTTGCGGTAAAACAACCGTTTTCCTTTCTTCCCGTTTCATTTACTGGTTTTAGCTTATTTTTGCTCTTACGTCTGTTTTTGAGATGTATGCCACTCGAGTGCGGCGTGTTATTTAAATGCGAGTGATGCCGCTCGAGTGCGAGCGATGCCAGTCGAGAGCGACTGAAGGAAAGCTTGTTACTCGACCATGTGAAATGCAGTTTGCTAGTCGAGGGTTATTTAACCACTCCGGTGTTTTGTGAGTGATGCCACTCGAGTGCGAGTGATGCCAGTCGAGAGCGACTGAAGAAAAGCTTGTTACTCGACCATGAGAAATGCAGTTTGCTAGTCGAGCGTTATTTAACCACTCCGGTGTTTTGTGAGTGATGCCACTCGAGTGCGAGTGATGCTCTCGAGAGCGACTGAGAGCTTTACGAGTGAATGAAAATCCTGTTGCAAACAAATGCTGGTCGGAATTTCGACATGTCACTTGAATGCAATTGAATGCAATTTACCGGTTAGGCACGACTGATCGGACAATTTTTGCCGCTCGAGCGCGAGTGAAAATCTTGAACTTATGTTGTTCAAATATGTTTTTTGGTGTTTTGTAAAACGCCTCTAACGCGGTAGTGTATGTTATATTCTACAAGTGTGGCTAAAGGTTTTTTGCTCTCAGTAAAACATGGTTTGCTCGTTTGCTTTTTAAAAAACATCTCATTTTGCCACACGCTGGGAAAGCTGCTGGTTGTTTGTGCAGTTTTCAAGTTTTATTTTCCCTCTTAATAGGGCCAACAGGCCATAACGTGCTTTGCACGTTGTTATTTATTTATTCATTTCCCGTACAGCAAACACGGCAGTTTGTTTGTGAATTTTTTCTCACCTTATGCAAATCACGTTTTCACTTATTTTTTGTTCGGTTTCTCTTTCTAGCTTTCGTTTGTAATTTCTTTTGGCGCGCGAGGCCGCCAATTTTCGGATATCGTTTCCGCTTGTGTTAGTGTTTTGGAAATATGTCAACAGTTTTGACGGCTTTGTGCCAGCTCCCTCGTTTAGTGCGTTCGGGAGATGTTATTTACCTAGTAGGCAGAGTGTTTTATTATTTTGTGGGAATATTTGTGTGCTTATCCTTTTCTTACCTGGTTTCCTTTTTTGTTTTAGTAAAATAAGCCATAATTTCCATTAAATGTTGTCAACTCATGCTGAATCGAGTTATTATAAAGTGTTTTTTGTTGTTGTTTAGTTTTTGTTAGCGTTTGTTCTCCCTTCTTTTGTTTTTCTTGTTTGCGGCTTTTTTCGTTTCCCTTTCCTTTTGTCACCAGTTGAGTTGGATTGTCGCTTGAAACAGGGGTACAACTCTCCTCCCGGTTTATCTGGGTCAAGCTGTCTTTCCTCCTCCTCTGGTGGCCACTATTTTGTTTTTTACTTTACATTTTCGCCTTTTCTTTCTACTTGGGTTTTATTCCAGCATTTTTCTGTTTTGCCCTGTAGTATCAAGCAAAACCGCTCACGCCTCGTGCCGGGCACAGTACATTTGATCCCACTCCCTGTGTTGCTGTCTTCTAGTCTAGAGTCAATGAGTGGGTAACCATGGATATGTGGCCACTAGAGTCTGAGGTGGAAATGACAGCCCCTTGTTTCGATTTTGGCTTTGTTTAAAGTATCTGTTCCGGGAAGATTGTCCCTGACATTACGACCCTCCGTTTCCGCAACCCTGATGTTTTCATTGCTGGTCAGCTTCACCTTCACAGCGAAGTCTGGGAGAAAATTGCGAGTCTCAGTACCTATGACCGCGCGGATGAAGTCCTTGACTGGATTAAGAATAAAGTCTCTCTCTTCAAGTTTTTTCGGCCGTTCAAAGGACATTTTAAGGGATGCGCTTATGACTCTGTTATTCCCCCCCGCATTGAGGGACACGTTGGCTGGCGCCACCGCTCTACTGCGACCTATTATATGCAGTTATCAAAAGTAATGTCCACCAATTCTCCTTCCACGACCCTTTCTGGTCAAGAAGTAAACATTGCAGATCCAGGGGTTTTGTATCAGAATTGTTATAGCCTTAAAGATTTTATTCCAGCCTTCCCGCGGTAGTTTTGGAGAATGGGAGAATAAACTCATTTTTGGCTAGGTTTTCTTCTTTCCCATCTCTGTGTCCATTACCCAGAGTCGAACGGTTGGATTTTGCAACCCATTTTCACCCTTCCATATCTCATTGTTATGTATATTCATGTGTATTGTAGGTACTTGGAATATGTTACTATTTCAAGTACCGGAAATAATAAATGAATATTAACATAACAATATATATCCCACAATTCTCTACGCTGTATATATTATCATGTTTTCTTCTATTGTGCGCATTTCTCCTACGACATCACTGGTAGTAGGAACGAACCCGCCCGCCCACCCCCAGTGGCATGACGCGGTGCTAGACCTTCATGCACATGAATATGCCGCTGTCCACACTCGTGGACAGCACCCATTTTCACCCTTCCATATCTCATTGTTATGTATATTCATGTGTATTGTAGGTACTTGGAATATGTTACTATTTTCGATCGAATTTCAGCTCCATACAAACTCTCATATTACGCTTTGGTTACCTGTGATGCCGCATGCACCACCGCCTCCCATTAGCAGCATTGTCTTATAAACATAAACTCTTGTAAGCGTAATAAATCGACAAATAGGAAACACGACTTTCTAAAACACTTACCTGATAAGTTTCTGTTGTATATAGTGTTCTTACAGATCCGAAAACGACCAAGTTCCACACACAATTCAAACCACTGACACGCAACCCAACCGTCACGAGCGCCAATCGAACGAAATGCCCACGCATTCACCACTGTATGATTGATCACGTGTTATACCACGTGTTCTAATCATTTCGTGTAGGGAAGGGAGAGTGACAATTCGTCTTTATTATAATTACTCTAATTGCATTCGAAACGATATTATTGTGACAACTGTTTTAGTATACTGCGATTTTAGTTGTGTACCCTTCCATGGAATTAATTTTTCACTCGTCTTAAAACTGTAGTTCTTAGATACAACTTAGAAAGGAAGGGAGGATAAACACATGACCTTTGGATCACCATTGGACGCCGCTATTATTAAATAACAAATACAAAATAAAACCGACCCCTCAAAAATGACTCCAAACAAGGAGTTACATCATCTCCTTTTGCCGAGTTAAAGTAACTCCAGGAAAATAACTCCCAAAATAGAGTTGTTTAAACTCTTGTTAGAGAGTAACAATCACTGCACAATTACTCCCTAAGGGGAGTTGTACTAACTCCTCAAAAATGACTCCGAAAAAGGAGTTCTTTTAACTCCCTTTGCAGAGTTAAACTGAAATTTAACTCCAACCTGGGAGTTAAATTTAACTCCAGAGGAGTTAAATTTAACTCCAGTTTGGAGTTATAATGACTCCCAGTAGCGTAACTCCAATTTAGGGATTAATTTAACTCCCCTACCGAAGAGAATAACTCCTTTTTGGAGTTAAAATAACTCCCAAAAAAATAACTCCAGATAAGGAGTTAATTTAACCCCACCATAGGAGTTAAAATAACTCTTTGAAAATTACTGTGCAGTAAAGGATCAGATATATGCAAAGCGAAACCTAAATAAGCTAGTTAAAATTCAAGTTACGGCAAACGTTATCTGCTAAAATAGTTATAAACAACACAAATATTGATGCTTGACTGGGTGACTTGTCCACATGATGCGTAACTGACTCGCGCGCAACGCGTTGTCGCTCGAACCGAAAAATCCTATCTTTCCTATTGGTCTTTTACTTATATGAAATCCCATGTAAAATAATTTCTTTAAATGTTATTGCTGAAATAAGTTCCAATATGTGAATTTGGAATATCTTAGAAGTGTAGCTGTGCCCAGAAAGTTTTAAAAATTCGATGATAAATTGCCAGAAATCCATTTAGAAGTGAACGCAGCGCAAGGAGAACTGAAAAATTATTCCATAGTTTTAAGAGGTAAAAAAATGAGGTCATGTGAGTGGATGAGAGGTAATGATTCAAAGAGATTTGGATTGATAACCCTCAACCGTCCGGTCCTCGATTTTTTCATGTAAAAGTTACATTTTTATGTGTTTGTCTGTTTGTGGGAAAAGACTGTCTTCATTGCGGGATGCATTATCAAACGTGCGTGCGTAGACAAGCTAAGTAACCAGAACAAATCTTTATAAACTCCCGCGTAATGCTTGGCACAATCCAGTACCGCGATTTGTGCTGCTTTATGTTCTTTATTCATAAATTCCTTAGAGGCAATATTTTTAATATTACCACTTCTATTTCCTTTGAAAAAAAAAGAAAGAAAGAAAGAAAAAAAAAAGACCAGTGACGCTTTTTCTTATTCACTGCTACCTACCTACGCCGTTTCTTTTACGATTGTACCGGTTCATTCAGTTTAGTTTGAAACAATTCAAAGTTGTCCTGGCAAAGTACAATTATTTATTCTCTGCATTTTGTGTAACATATTAAAACAGTCAAACAAACAGCAATTTTGGTATATTTTGTGATTATTAGTGTAAGGTAATTATCGAACGCTGTGTCGGCAAACTTAACAATAAATTCTGTGACTCCGAATCAATTTCAAATGTCATCAAAATTGCTCTGCAAGGCCTGAAGGGCCTTAACTGAGGAAGATGTTTTGCTTTGTTTTATTTGTTTTTGTTCGACGAATAGAACCACGATTTTGAACACAAAGGGTAAAAGATGATATGTGAGATCAAGTTAAAGAAGGGATTTTGATAGACCCTCTACCATTCGGACCTTGTAATTAATGCTGCATCATATTTCTATTTCATATTCACTAAGTGGAAAAACATTTTAAGTTTGCAAATGTAAAGGACAATGTTATGGGCAATATTTTGATTGATAGTTGTGTTTTAATTTGTCGATTATCCAGTAGAGTGATACCCTGCGAGCAGAGGCCCTTCGATCTTCCTAGATAAGTCGGGAAGAGGAAGGGACCTCTGCCAGCCGCCGCGACTTTTCGTGTTGAGCATGCGCTAAATTCAAATGTAACCGAGCCTTGTTGGCCTCGCTTCAATTGACATGTTTACTGAATGACAGCCGCGTCCACAACAAACTATTCTGACTTCGGTCGTATTAAACACGAGAGATTTGAGGAAAGCTTTAATTAAACCGTAAGGCTGAGAATAATTCTGTTCGAATTTATGTCACAGTTTGAAAACTTGTCAGCCTCGAAATATTTTTACTGATCAAGAAACTGCGATTTGTCGACTGTCAACATGTTGTTACAGTCCAGTGATTTCCAATTAGCGAGTCACGGAAAGCTCGCATAGAAATCTTGGTCTTCGAGATATTTATTTTGTTTTGTCCCTCTTTTTGTCCCTGTCATTCAGAAGTATTTTCGTGTTGAGACTCTTTCGTCCTCAACATTCTCGGCTTTCATTCAACAAAACGCATTTGTGTCGAGTTTGTTTCGTATTTAAACTTCTCGGCCGTCATGCGGTAAATTATATTTTGTACTGAGACCGTTTCGTCTTCAAAATTACCGGCCGCCAGTCGGCAAATAATTGTTTCTCTTGCCGTTTGCTTGTCTCGCCGTTGACCAAGATAAATGTCATTTCGCCATAAAAATAAGCGTTAAAGTGTTCATTCGCGTAGCCCTTCGCATCGATTCCCGCTCAATCCAAAAGTAAAATTTTTTGGTCCGAAAGCAACCGCAACCCAGGTTCTTTTGTTCCAGTTAGTAAATTAGCGATTTGCCATGGCCAGTTGGCAAACAAACAAAAGAATCTTTACCACACAGAAAATAAAGCAAGGCCTTCGACTGGTGTTGTGTGAGATTGCTGATTCCATGAGTGTTCACCCTTCCCAGTGCACTTTTCACGGCTTTATCGAAGACATCTTTCGAAAGAGGAACGTCCGCTGCTGTGAACTTCACGAGCGCACCGAACGTACCGTGGGCGCGTATTTAGTCAGCAATTTCTAACAAGGCACATGCGCACTGAGCAAAAACGGGAAAAACAGGTTTCAAACCGGACTGACTCATCCGTTTCGGTGGATGAGCGGCAAATCAAAGAAAGTCGCGGCGGCTGGCAGAGGTCCCTTCCTCTTCCCGACTTATTTAGGAAGATCGAAGGGCCTCTGCTCGCAGGGTAGTAGAGTGAAGGCTCACTAAGCTGTTAATCTTCCTCAAAATAAAGCCTTATTGCACCTTACAATACACTGTGTAAGCATTTTTAAAACTGATTTAAAATAAAAAAAAAATAGCTTGTGCTGAGATGTTGTTAATCCAAACACAGCCTCCTTTCAAAGTTAGAATAATTTCCGCGAGTTCATTATGGGAATGCCATGTCAGGTACTTTCCCTTTTATTCACATTATGTTGTCGTTCATGATCAGTAACGCAATCATCTTGTCTTACGTCACCTTCTATTTATTGAAATGAGTCGGAAAACGGGCAATAATTTACATTTGCTGAGTGGCCTCTATTGTTAGCAGATAATAGCCTAAAACAGGCTACAAGGAACCTTTTTTCGTCGAGAGATCGATAACTGAACCGCATTCGAAAGAGTCTTGAAAAACTAAATAAAGGACGTTTTGCGGCTTGCAAACCGAGGACAGTCTTCTTTTATAACAACAGAGATGAAAACTAAGAACCGTGAAAATCATGCACTAGGAAATTGCGTTACCCGCTGAGGTGTAAAATATCTGTGATGTTTTTGTTTGGATAATCTTTTGTGTTCGAGTTTTACATTTTAGGTCTATTTAGGGTTATGTTAGTAAGCAGAATTCACCACACTTTGATTAGGTGAAAATGATACACATTTTTGGGAAAAACTCTGAGATAGACCGCTGAAAAATTATTTTTAAAAAGTCAGAGGGCAAGCTCGGTAAAATTAGTGGTAGAGTTTGTGGAAGAAGAAATACGATATTTGAAGTAGGCGCGGATGAACGTACTTCGTAAGTGGATTACCTTCTATGTTTATATTTTGGATTTGAAAGAGGAAAACTCCATTCATCGTTAGCTTATCTACGCACGCGCAGTTGATCATATATACATCAATATAAATATCCCGCTTTCCCACAAGGAAAGCAGCCGTCTGCCAAAGTGATATAAATATTAAACTTACTCAAATTAAAATCGAGGTCCGGACGGTTGAGGGTTATCATACTTGAATCATGAACCTCCCCTCATCCACTCACTTGACCTCATTTTGTTTCCTATAAACTTGGGATTTGTTTTCTTTTTACTTTCTTCTTCTTTTTTTCGGTATAAAAATATCATCGATGCACCTACATAGAAGCCAAGGTGAAAACTCCAAGTTCGGGCCTTCAGCCGTATCTTCTGATCGCTTTTTCTTAAGAGTAGAGACTAGAGGAGGGGCCGGCTAAAATTCAGGCTATAACTAAGGTCGTCAAAGAAAGTGGTATGTGCAAAATTTTGCCAAGAGGGAGAGCATAAAAAGTAGAGACGATGTTGCTGTTATGAAGAGGTTTTTAAGAACGTAAACCTGCTGAAATTAAAAAAAGTTAAAGGTGACGTTTTTATATATTGGCTAAAAGGAAAGCTCGTTAAAAATTGGTGATAGAATTTGTGGAAGAAGAAACACTATATTTAATTTAAAGTAAGTTTCGATACTGAACGTGCTTAGTAAAGCTTAGTAAGTTTAATTACCACTTACCTTATATGTTCATATTTTGGATCTGAAAGAGGAAACTCCATATGGCCTTAGCTTATCTACGCACGTGCAACTCATTATGTATACACCACTATAGCATCCTACTTTCCCACGAGGAAAGCAGCCAGCTGCTAAAGTAATATAAATGATCGAACCTAACCACTATTATACCGAGGTCAGGACGGTTGAGGGTTATCATTTGTCACATGAACCCCCCTCATCCAATCACTTGACCTCTTTTTGTTTCCAAATTTGAGACTATTCTGCCTTCAGTTCCTTTGTTTTTCTTTTATCAGTATAAAAATATTTAGAATATACCAAACCAGTGGATACTGAATGTTTTTTGCGCACTCTGATTGGCTACTCAACTCGGGATAGTAGCTGCTATTCACCTCACAGCATTTCTGTGTATTTCGCGCGCGAGTTTTTCCTCAATTCTCAGAAAAGTGGGAACTATTTGGTACATACTAAAACAATTAGTCACCTCAGTGTCGGTGAAGAATGATAGATATTTACCTCCACCATGTCCACCTCAGTGAATAGCTGTTAATCAACAAAGCCAAAGAGAAAATCTCGCTCACCCGTACTAAACGTCCTAAAGGATACTCGATTAAATTCAAAGGTCTTGAAATGGCCACATCATGTGGTGTACGATGATACACGTCCAAACCTGAAATTGTGGATAAAAGACTCGATGCATTCACCGGATAGTGCACAAATCACCGCCAAACATCGTTTAAGGTTAAAGGGAAAATCCTTCAATTAGCAAAGTTTTTCAAGCCATGAACCGACAGATAAGAGAAAGTTTTACCATCAACCATGAAAATTTGAGTTGAAGAGTTTTAACCGACAAGGATAAAAAGATTGGAAATTTAGCCCGTTACCTACAAAATTGGTCCAAAAATCCTATTTTTTGTTCCGTCAACTTTGAGAGCCACAAGCCCTTAGACGCTTTCTTACGATCGAAAGGGACTCCGTTTACAGGGTAAGATCCGGACAAGAGAGTTATCATACCTATTTGAATTTACGAATCCTCTCATCAAACACTTGACTCTTTTGTCAAAGTGCGCCTTTCTTTTAGCATGAAGTACATATTTGTTGGCACCATTCTTCCTCGGTTAGTTTTCTTAGCCGATCAATGGAAGGGCTCCTTCAATTCAGGGGTTTGAAAATATGCTGCCGAAACACGTACAGGGCACAGAAAAGCCAAGTTATGAGCAAGCTTAAAACAAGGAAATCTACCCATCGAACCTATATCGAAGAGTAAGTGTGCAAATTTGCCTATCACAGAAAGAAAAAGCCCTGAATGAAGTTACTCTGACTGATACTGCTTTTCTTTATCCCGAAAAACATTCAACAGTTAAAAGCGATAAAAAAGATAAAAAAGTAATTAAATAAAGTCAGAAAATGACGTCAAATGAGTGGGTGAGGGGTAGTGATTCAAAGAAATTTGGATTGATAGCCCTCAACTGTCCTGACCTCGACACTAGAGAGCTTAAGCATCAGTTGTTTCGGCGCGATGGAGACTGGACCTGATATAGGTAAACTAGGACCGACGTCGCCTTTGCTTCCTTCGCTTTCTGCGCTTTCGTGGTATAATCCCGCGAAAGGTGATTAGGGAATCAAAGTTAAAGTTTCCGGTCGAACTATTTTTTTTTTAAAAAGAACAGTGGGGAAAAACATGAGGCCAAGGGAGTGAGGGGTAGTGATTCAAAGAGGATTCAGGATAATCCTCCACCGTCCGGACATCGACATTCTGATGTAAAAGTTGCGTATTAACATATTTGTGGGAAAACACTTCGTTGAAGGGTGCAAAAATAAACGCGCGTGCGTAGACACATGAAGTAACCAGAATATTTATTAAAATACATCAGGAGCCATAATCGGGGACGGAGACCGTAACTAATTGCCATTTTCAGTAATGGCGTTGGCCCCATCGAAAAAAACAAATGTGCTATTTTTAGAAAAAATTGCGCCATCGCGCGTGACACACGCGCGCGTGTGTTGCGAGGACTCCGGCAGAGAAAAACAAACAAAATGGCGTCGGAAATTACCTTCGTTGGAGATGAATAAATTCAATTTCTGTCATCAGTGTCACTTCCTAATTTGAGGCAAGCCCTTGGGAGAACTTTCTGGATAGTGACTCTGGATATGAGGATTATACAAGTGATTCCGATGATGGCAGTGAGAACATTTTAGAAAAATCCTGTGGCGAAGATGTCTCGGACATGTCGGACGAGGATTTCCCCGTTCGACGGAAGAAACGTTTTACGGGCAAAAAAGGCGTCGAACTACGAAATAATCAGTTGAAGGCGAATCAGGCAGAAAAAGGGAAATACATCTCTAATATATATTTTCTCTGAGGACGTACAGAGATTGAAGGGCAGCCGCAAAGAGTGTAAAATGATTTTCCAAGCACGTACTGAAGAAAAGTAACGCACTGATAAATCGTTGTCACTTTTTCCACTTCAAAAGAAAATAGTAACATACATTCAAATACCGAGTCAGTAAAGAAAATGTTTGTCGAGATTTCTCAGCGTATGCTTTCTGAAATAATGCCCGCCTTTACCGAAATGGCCGAAATGTTTATAATGAAGACAAAGAATAGTGAAAAGCGCGCCTTGTTTTCAGTGAAATGCTCTCGCGGTGCGTTATCAATTGTCGACAAAATAGAGAACTGGAAAAACACCAAGAGAAAAAAAACTACTTCTGTCGATGAGGGGTAAGGGTAAGTAGGGGGTAAGTAGGTACTTTATTAAAATACTTTGCAGCTCATAGAGCTGAATTGCGTATTCTACATTCTATTCTAAAATTTAAAATTTATAATGTCTAAAATCTAAAAATAATAATAATAGTTATAAAATTTAATAATACTAATAATTATTTTTATAATATCTAAAAACTATAACGCTAATAGTGATAGCATTAAAACCTAGTTATTCACTTTTTGCATTCACCAGAGAGCATGACGCCATAATAAAACTGTTTTTAAATCTGTTTGTCTTACACCGTGGCAAGTTAAAGGTTCGCGCGTGCCTTAAATTGTACTTACAATCATATAAGGGTGGCAAAAGTTTCTTAAGTTTGTGGTCGCTGTCGTTACAGATATTCTCAAAGGTGTGCTTGCAAATATCGTTGTGATGCTTCGCTACAGTTGGAAGGTTCACTAGCGCTAGAGCATGCTGATACTCAATGCCGGGGCAGATGATTCGCATCGCCCTCCTCTGAACGCGCTCTAATTCGTGCGTTAAGTAAGCCGGCAGAGAATAATGGAAGACAGGTGCGGCATAATCAATAACGGAACGCACACATGTGACGTAGAAAAGACAGAGATCTTTCTGAGAAACTCGGGCTCTTTTAAGCTGGATAAGAAAATAGAGCCTTTTGGCTGCCTTCTTTATCACTTCTGTGATATGCGCGTTCCAAGATAGGTCGCTTGAAATGGTTACCCCTAAGAGTTTAGCGTCGCTAACAGCCTTTATACACTCTCCTCCGATAACTACAGGAGGGAACTCGCGACTGACTGCGGCGAACGAAATACGTAGCTCTTTACATTTGTCAATATTTAACTTGACTCTATTCCTGTTGGACCATTCAGCTACCTCGTCAGCTATAATTTGAGCATTACTCACTTGTCCTTTCTTAACTACCTCAGATGCCGTTGTGTCATCTACATATTTCCAAAGTGAAGCGTTACTGATTGCTAGATCGTTAATCATGATTAAAAACAACCATGGACCTAGTTTGGTCCCTTGAGGCACGCCGGAAGGAACTGTGCTCCACTCTGATACACAGCCTTCGGTGAGTTTGATTCTCTGCGAGCGGCACAAAAGGAAATCAATGATCCAATTAGTAATGCTTGGTGGAATAGAAAGCGCACATAGTTTTCTCACTAAAATGCTATGGTCTATTAAATCAAACGCTTTCTTATAATCAAACAACAGAGTTCTTATAGTTGATCCGTTCCCATCAGTCCCCTGTGTCCACTCGTGAAACATTTCAAGGAGGGCGAGGGTTGTTGATGACTTTGGTATCGCCCCAAATTGACTGGGGTCTAGCATACACAATACTGCTGGCTTCACGTACTCAGTGACAACAAAGTCCTCTGCAAGCTTAGAAATGCAGGGGGTAAGCGATATGGGCCGCAGGTCCTTCTTGATCTCCTTTACTGGCTTCTGTTTTGGGAGAGGAGTGACATCCGCCAACTTCCAGATACTCGGTAGTCGCTGTTCCTTAAAAGAGGCAGACAATATGACAGATATGGGGTATGCAAGGAATTCGGCATACTCTCTTAATATCCAATTGGGAATCCCATCAGGACCGCCGGCTTTTGCAGGGTTAAGGCGGGAGAGTCTCGTGTAGACGTCCTGCTCTGTCACAACTAGAAATTCTGGAGGTTGGTCCTCTTCTAACGGAAGTTTTGGGATATCTTCAGTTAGCCGGTATTCCTCAAGAGGCTCCAGTAAGGCGTGGTTGATATGGTCCGCCACTTCACGCAAGGGTAAACTCTCCAGCTTGTCAACATCTAAGTGAGAGAGCAGACTGCAGGAGGAGGAAGGCCTCGCTCCGCTGAGTCTTTTCACTTCTTTCCACCACGATTTAGAGTCGCTCTGCTTCATCTGCTCGACTTTTGTCTCATAGTATTTTGCTTTACACATTTTCCTCTTGCGATTCACTATGTTTCTGTAGAATTTGAACTGGATTGAATCAGTTCCGTGCTGCTTGAAGGCCTCTTGCCGTTTCATAATTAACGATTTTAATTTGTCGCTCATCCAGGGGGCGTCACGAGTATTTATCCGCACCCTTTTTAGCGGCATAAGAAGATCTAAGCCGGTAGAAATCACTTCTTGAAATACTTCAAGTAGTTTCTCGCAACGCTCAAGGCCGTTAAATAGTGTGTGCCAGTCCATACCACTCAAGTAGCGTCCCAGTTCGGCCTTACGGCTGGGGCGTAGATCACGTTTGAGTACGAACTTCGTTGCTTTTGCACTCCCCTCCCTGATCATTGCGGTTGCAAGCACTGTGCTATGATCAGACAGACCAAACGGGGGGAATGCTTCAGGATTGTCATAATGTGCAGCAAGGTTCGTAAGAAAGAAAGAAAGATGAAAGAAAGATGAAGTGACGTAAGAAAGATGAAGTGAAACTCCATGCTGCCCTAGTAATTAATATTACTTTCTGGGCAAATTACGAACCTAGAAGGGATACATAGCGCAGTGGACGTGGCAAGGGTTTCAACGACAAAGTGAGCTTAATTTTTCAGTTTTCTCTGCCAGCAACCCGGCGAGAAAAATCACTTTGTATCGAAGCAAAATTAAGAAAAAATTACAACTGAACGTCACTGAGACACAAATCTAAGTTGTCTCAGAGTGCTTGATTTCTTAGGACGAAAAGAAACTGTAGAAATAGGATTTTAAGCACTTTGCGCTTTGTTTACAATTTCTTTCATCGTCAAGTCAACCACTTGTTCTTAAAATTTCACAAACAGTAGGTTTTATACGGAAGGCTTTGACTCCCAAATAATCGAGACAAGACAAAATAAAGCACAGTAAAATGGGAAAGAAGCATTTAATAAAAATTGTCGCACTTTTTATGGCGAGTCAGTACAAAAATCATGCAACAGTCTGAACAACAAGCATTGAACAAATCCAGTACCAGAAAAGGCGACATTTTTTGGCTATACCACACAAAATTGACACTGGTTTACCTGTACTCGTTGTGGCTCTATCTGTGTTCCCTTGAGCAGCTCCAGACATTTAGATACAAGTCGGATGCCATGTAAAATACGTTGAATCGCTTTCACAGTTGTTTAAGTGTTATTTTTACCATTCCGTCGGCGGGCTCTAAACTAAGAAAAACTGCGTTTTGTGGTTTGCGTTTAAAAAGTAAGATGGTGAATTCTAATGTTCCTCACCTCCGTAGTCTTGTTTCCGTGGGCTCCATAGTAATTATCGTTCAAGTTTAATTATCAATCCTGTCTTCAGTTCGATCAAACAAACACATGATGGCTTCGTTGTCAGCGTTGTGCGAACGGAGCGATTTCAAACTCGTTCATTTGAACTCCCGCAGCCATAACGGTGAGATCGTACAGCTTCAATCCGCTTTGAACGACGATTACAACAATTTTCAGGAAAAATCAAACACGTACCACATTTCAGAGCCCATAACTGGGAGATTTTTCCCAAACCTTGTGCTTGTTCGTTCACTTCGGAGGAGTTTCATTGATTCATTCAGCTCCGCAAAGAAACGCTGCAACACTTCGCAAGCTTTTGGCGCCTTTTTCGGTCAGTCATGTGATCGCGATCGATTCTTATCTCGGATTTTCTCTCTCTTGATTTTATAGCAATTAGTGATTGCGTTTTTAATAATAAAAACAATTATGTACTCGGTAATACTGGATATCAAATAATTATAACCATCCTGGTCATATCCAGGACGCCCTCGTTGTACGCAAATTTGCGTGTAGCCACGCGCGTTTATGACGTTGACGGTGGCGCAATTTTTTCTAAAAATAGCACATTTGTCTTTTTCGATGGGGCCGCGTGGACTCCGCGCTTACGGTCTCCGTCCCCGATTATGGCTCCTGAATACATCTTTGTTAACATCCGCGTGATGCTTGAAATAAATACTAAGTATGCGATTTGTGCTGCTTGAAGTTCGACCAGTTCGGCAGTTTCTTTCATTCAGTCCAATTTGTCAATATCTACAAGATAAAGTTAAAACAAACTTGTTCAGCTACTAGGGACGTTACCAAAGCTTCCTTTTAAGAAAGCACCGGCCAAATTATATGTAAACTTTTTTAACGTTTTGAATTGTTTTCTTGAACAGTTAATAAATAAATTGATTCATTCCTTGCATTTCGCTTTACATGAAAGATGAAACAAAGGGTGATTTGATTATTTTTATCGGGTACTTTGGCGAGGCCAAACTGTGTAAACATGTGCGTATTAACTTCATTTAGCCTTTGGTGGGGGGGGGGGGGGGATATTGTCGTCATTGTCAGCTGTATAACTGCAGCCTCGGGATTCAAGATGGCGGCCTCAAAATTCAAAATGGCTGGTTTGTGACGTCATTGTGACGTCATGACACGTCATAAGCCCAATCTGTTAAGCTAATGACGTGCTGAAAACGTGCCAAGTTTCATTACAAGAGCGTGCCTACTACTAGAGAGGCACTTTGAGCCCTCCCCCCACCCCACCCCACCCCAGGCTCAGAAACTCAAAATAAGGTTAAGCTAAGTGATTGCAATTACACCAGCTGAAATATTCCCAGTACGTGAATTTGGCATATCTTAGAAGTGTAGTTGTGCTCAGGAAGACAGGCATAAAATTATATACCATGCTTAGGGACAGAGACCAAAAACCGTATCCTGTCTAGCGGCAAACCCCAGTATGGTCCACATAAGGGAGTAACCCTCCCTTACGGGCGGGTGGAGGGGGTGGTGGTGCCGTGTTTAGCATGACGATAGCACGATGTAATTTCAGACGCCGAAAATTGAACTTCAATGCAATCTTCCTTGGTAGCAGTTCGAGCGAGCGAGACGCGGAAGCCACGCAGGCCCATGCGAGAACTCGCCCACATGATACCTTTTCTCGCTTTGCCATTTTAGCTAGCCGTTTTTTGGTTTTTGCGTCATGGGGTTGAAAGTTTAGACTCTTCTACTGAAAAAAATGCCTAAATAACCAAAAATCAAAGATAAATATATTTTGAACTCTAGGCTTCCAACCTCATGACGCACACCAAATAGCAAAGCGCGAAAGGGTATCATGTGGGCGAGTTCTCACATGGGCCCGCGTGGCTTCCGCGTCTCGCTCGCTCAAATTGCTGCCAAGGAAGATTACATCAGGGGACGTTCAATAATCACATCGTGCTATCGTCAATGAATATTGTGCTACGGTTGAGCAAGATAAGGCTAAGCACGGCACTCTCCGCCCCCTCGCCCCCCCGGAAGGGAGGATTACTGCCTAATGTGGTCTATACTGGGGTGTGCCGCTGGACAGGATATGGTTTTTGGTCTCTGTTCCTAAACGTGGTAAATTATTTTATGCGCATCTTCCCCAACCGGGTATGGTCAGTACGATCGACATTCCATTTCATTTTTCTGTCCTCAAAAGACCCTTTCTCCCCCCACTCCCCTACCCCCAGGAGCCAGAGGGCATGGGAGTAGCGCAACTCTGCAGAACCTAGACTAAGGGACGCCGAGTGCTATGAAGTATCTGTGGCCAAAATTATGGAACACAGTAATTCCAGAACAAACTGCAATAACATTACCTGCTCGGGCTAACAACAACTTGAATTCACTGTCAACCGCTTTATCTGCACTTAGTCCGTGCAATTGAAGATGCCGCGAGATGTGTCCTCTGCATTCTTTTAGGGAAACAACTTCAACGTGGCCTGGGTAACAACTGCTTAATCCACAGGTAGTAACCCTCTCCAGAAGAGTGGAAAAACTACACAACGCCATATATCAGTACTTACACACTGTGAATGTAACTTACTGCAATATTTATTTTATTTCATGAGCTGTAATTAAATTAGTAGTAAAATTACAACAGCACGTACATTGCGAAATTACCGCGCTTAATAGAGAGAGTCGTGACCGTAAAAACGCCTTTGAGGAGCTTGTGCTAACATGTAATCCAACAAAGTACTAGCTATCTGTTGCAAGTGTTTTTTTTCTTTGTAACTTTCCACCAAGTTTTTATCTCAAATCACATAACAGAAATCGAATACGTGACTCTCCCTGTTAGTGTGGTGTGACACGTGCGGGTCAGTGCAGAGGTCACCTGTCTTTCCGCGTATTCCTCTAGGCGATGAGTTTAAAATATCTTCGCTCGATCAGGAAACTGAAGATTCGTTTGTTTTAATACAGTTTGGAATGTTTTCCTGTTGTATTATTGCGTTTTCGGTTGGCAAGGTAGGCGGCATAGTACGTCGTTTCTCTGTGTTTTCGATGTTATCTTGGTTAAGTTGAATGAGAGGATTCCTGTCTTGTTGAAATGCCGTTAAAAATCTGCTTTTTTTAATATAAGACTCAGTAAGACTCAAGGAAGCAGAACTTTCTTTCAAAGATCAGGAAAAACATTGTGCGTGCAGGTGTAACTAATGGTGAGCCTATCTTAAACGACCTTTGTAATTGTTAGCAGTGTTCTAGGAATTAAATCTGTAATTTGCATATAATTCTACCCGCTCAGATCACTAAACAGTAAAAATTTACTGACGGGGAAGTATTTCATTCCCAAAGCTGTAACTTTCCTGTTGGAAAGTAAAATGACAGAGCTTTCGTTCTGTGTAGTCTTAATCATTGAACGATACATACCAGATGCCGTTTTAAGCGGCCGAAGTTGGCCTTCATTTTACCTTGTGATAAACAACGTTAAGAGCGGCTCGATAAAAACGCCGCTTGAAAATGTTTGAAACCAAGCATTGGTAAATTTATTACACGGTTTTAAAGTAGAAAGGTTAAATAATGTTCGTGGTTTGTTTCGTTTTAAAAGAATCTTTTTTACGCTCTCACCGGCTTCCTAAAGTTGAGGGAGAATTTGAGCCGTTTAGAGACCCATTTTATGCATTTTTCGATCTTTTTAAATTTTCGTCCATTAAATAACTAGTTGGAACTTTGGATTAGTTTTTCTTGAATTAGCTTACCCAAAGGGATGTTTTGGCAAAACAAAAAAAAATCGATTTTCTGTGAGTGTCTTTCGATTCTCGATATTCTCAGAAGATGACTCTTGAAAACGGTAAATAAAAGATGAGGTCAAGTGAGTGGATGAGGGGTGGTGATTCCCAGGACAATAAGATTGATAACCCTCATCCGTCCGGACCTCGCGTATAAGTGGTAAACGTTACATTTTTATATGTTTGTGGGAAAAGACTGTCTTCATTGTGGGATGCATTATTAAACGCGCGTGCGTAGACAAATTCAGTAACCAAAACATTGTAAAACCAACCTTTATGAACTTCCGCGTAATGTATATGCCTGGCACAATTACTGAATCCAGAACGGCGATTTGTGCTGCCTTGTGTTCGGTATTCATAATTTCCTTAGAGGCAATATTTTTTGACATGCACCGAAGAGCGATATTACTTTTATTTCCTTTGAAAAAAATAAAAGAAAAGAAAAGAAAAGAAAACAACAACAACAACAACAACAACAACAACAACAACAACAAGGAAAGCCACCAGTGGCACTTTTTCTTATTCACTGCTACCTACCTACAATTTCTTTTGCGATAGTACGGGCTCATTCAGTTTAGTTTGAAACAAAGTTCCTTCTTTCCACTTTGTTTTACATCAACAGTCAAACAAACAGCGATTTTGGTATATTTTGTGATTATTAGTGTAAGGTAATTACCGAACGCTGTGTCAGCATTATCGGCGGTACAATTATTATTATTATTATTATTATTATTATTATTATTATTATTATTGTTATTATTATAATTATTATTACTATTATTATTATTATTATTATTATTATTATTATTTTAAAGAACAACACAACACTTTTAAGTTTCAAAGACATGTTTCGGCATCCCTGATGCCATCCTCAGTTGAAGGAAAAAGTTACAACAAAGCTATTGATATGCAGTAGTGATTAGAATTGTAAATAAAAATGTATAAGCAAGAGTGACAAGAAAATAGCGTGATTATGTGAAATCTAAGCAAACAACTTTAAATTAACATGTTTAACCTGTTGATTTAACGTGGGCTATTCCCAGTGGATATGTAAGGATTCTTTGATCTTTAGTTGAAAGCTTGTAGTGGTGCAGTCTAAATGAGGGTGCTCATGGGGTCAGTAGTTAACTGACAATTGGCCAAAAAAATAGTAGTTAACTAATAAATGAAAAGTTAACTGTTAACTGATATTTTATTAATTATATTAAATACGATTGTTGATGTTTTTAAAAAAGCAACAAAGATTTTCCTAACGCTGCGTGACCTGGTAACATATTAACTGTTATTTGAGCTACTTCCGATGCAAAAGTGCCAAGGGAGCGTAACTTGGACCTTGATCTCTGTGATGGCTTCGAGTGGCGTGGTCAAAGTAGCCTGCGTGGCAGGTGCAGAAAGGGGAGAGAAAAGGGGAGAAATTACTGGCGAGGGCGGAGGAAGCGAGGGGAAGGGAGAGGAAGGGAGTCATGCAGACCTTCCAGCCCCATTTTATAACTATGTTGAATGTAAATTGAGAAACGCGAATTTCGAGTATTTAAAAGACATAAATTAATTGTGTCCAATCAGAGGGTTCGATTGGGCTCTTGATTGACATTAAGCCCCATTTCACGGCAGAAAATTTTTGGCACGGCTCGGGTAAAAATGGTACGCGTACCGAAAAAAATGGTTCGGCACGGATAAATTTTGTCGTGTAAACGACTTTGCCTCACCGTGCCGAACCAAAATCTTACCCGTGCTCGGACCTAGTCGCGAGGTAGTCCGAGCACGGATAAAATTGGTACGCGTTCCTGAAAATCTAACCCGGCTCGAATAATATGTGTAGTGTAAACGATTATCCGTGCCGAACCAACTTTTTTCTGATGAGCCTTCGTGCCTTTGGTCAGCACTATTTGTGGGAGCATGTGCAGAGCTACTGCTTGCCTTCAACTCAAAATGGCGGCAAATAGGGGAAAGTCTCCAAGGAAATCGCGGGGACAATCATGGAAAGACCAAGATGTGAAGGAGTTAATTCAAATAATGCAAGAGGAGACAATTATTTTTAGTCTCGACAATGCGAAATCACCAAAGGAGAAAAGAGCCGCGTACAAAAGTGTTCAAGTGCAGCTTCAAAACAGAGTAAGCTGAAACTATGCGAAATGTTTTCAACGTCAATTGAGCTCGAGATTAGCGATTTCCTCGAAGTAGTATTGCAGAATACCACTTGTATCGCGCTGGAAACAATAGTATTTACATTTTGATTGTTTTATCTGTTTACATACTGCTTTTTTATTTTATTATAGGGATAGAGTACAATTTAGATAGCATTATTAACAAATGGAAAAAGCTTAAACAGCAATATAAAGAGCACCTTGACAAACAAAAAAAAAGTGGCACTGAACGTCGGAAAAAATGGAAGTTTTTTGATGAAATGGATCAAATATGTGGTCACAGGGATACATCTTCACCTGCATGTCTAATTGATTCAAGTTTACCTCATGAAAATGCAGGTATGGTATTTTTTTATTATTTGTGGGGTGGTAGGGGCCTGTACGTCTCTCAAATTTACATGTTGTATGTAATACCTAGAAACCAAAGCTTAAAAGTCATTTTCTTTTCTTTGGCCCCCAGTTACTAGTCAGTACAAATTTGGGTGATTCCCTTAGTAGTGTGATAGTGACAAAAGCAGAAGGGCTGTATCATATCATGTAATCATGGAAAGTTATAACAGATGCAACTGAGAAACCATTAAAAATTTGGTTTGTTGTTTTAGAGTAATTATTTCTTTCCCTTTTTTAAGATTTGGAAAGTGAAACAGATGACGATGAGAATGATACCACTGTTGAAACTGGTGATGACGTGAGAGTTCATGATGAGGAGTTAAGCAGCAATACAAATGAAGAAGTTGGTGAGGGATGTAGTGAGATTGCTAAACGCAAACTGGAGCTGGAAGTGGAGGAAGTGAAACCTGATATTAAGAAAAGCAAGGTTGCCAAGAAAGGAAAAGGAAGGAAGACCAAGCTTGAGCAATCAATTTCTATGTTAAGAGACAGCTTTAAAGATGCTGCAGAACAGGAGATGGAAATGCTGGTGAAGTTGGAACAAATAAGACACAAAGAAATGCTGGAGCATGAAATACGAATGAAAGAATTGGATAATGTACGCCGAAGAGAGGAACGACAACATGAACTGTTAACTGCTCAATATTTTAAGCAGCAACAGAAATCCATATCCACCCCAAAGGATGGATTTCTATCAAGGAAGCAACAGTGGAAGCGAAAGCAGTTATTTTGAATTGTAATGTTTGAGGGCATGTTGTTGATAAGAATGTTTTTGTAAGTGCTGGCATGTTGTTGATATGAACTCTTAGACTGGTTCACAGATGAAAGACAAGGGCATTCGCAAACTCAATCGAAACCATAATCTTGCACCAGGAAATGTGAGAGTGTACCAAGGTAAAATGAGCACAAGCATAAGCACAAGGAAAGGGCAAAATGTTTCTTTTGCTTGTGCTTGTGCTTATGCTTATTTCTCTTGTGTCATGCTTATTCTGCCTTTTGGAACAGGCATGGAATGAGCACTGTGCTTGCTGATGTTGACTTGTGCTTGTGCTTATCACAAGTTTGAATGTCCTCAATGTGGTTATGCTTGTGCCAATGCTTGTGCTTATCTCACAAGTGTGAACTAGCCTTAAATGCTTGCATGTTGTTGCGATCAACCCTTCAATGTTGGCATGTTGTTATATAAACTGTAACACCTTATTAGTTGCAGGCATGTTGTTGATATAAACAGATAAACCTCACTTGTCAAAGGTGGCATGTTGTTGTATGAAGGGATAAACCTCACTTGTCAATGGTGGCATGTTGTTGCATGAAGGGATAAACCTCACTTGTCAATGGTGGCATGTTGTTGTATGAAGAGGTAAACCTCACTTGTCAAAGGTGGCATGTTGTTGTATGAAGGGCCAAACCTTACTTGTTAAAGGTGGCATTTTCTTGTATAAACTGAACCATGTTTTAATATTTACTGACAAACTCAGTTGTCAAAGCTGGCATGTACCAAACTGTTATGAACTGTAACACCCTAGTTGCTGGCATTTTGTTGTTATGAACTGTAAAACTTTACTTGTCAAAGCTGACATGTGATTATGAACTATAGCACCATAGGTGCTGGTATATTGTTGTTATGAACTGTAAAACCTTAGTTCCTGGTATGTTGTTGATATGAACTATACAACCTTAGATGCTGGCATCTTGACATGAACTATCAAAGCTGGCATGTTTTTGATTAGAATTTTAATGCTGGTATGTTATTGATATAAACTGAAAAACCTTGGTTTTCAAAACTGCAATGATGTGGATATGAATTTCGTTCACAATTTAAATTTTTCTGCTCAACCAAAATATACCGGTAAATCAGTAGTATCAACCTCTAAATTTGAACTGTAAAAAGTTGTTGTTTAAGCTGGTACATAGCTGGCATGAGTTTCTTATAATCAGTTTTATGTACATATATTTTTTTTAGCCAAATTAGAAGTGAATAGTTAAAACAGGTATTTTGAACTGCAAAGAGATTTTTTCAAAGCTTGCATGTTGCTAAAACAGATTTATTATATTGTTTATTTTTTAATGATAACACTTAAGAATAAAGTTGCTGTTGTACATTTACGTCGACAATAGTGTTTTCATCCTGACTTCTATTGGTTAACTTAATTATAATCTACTTTACATGTCATGGTGCAACCCAACAGCATTTTACAATGTAATTTCAAATACAATCCTTTTTGCAGTATATAAAACCAAAATATTTCTTCCTTCACAACTTAACACCAACTTCAGTCTGCTGCAACCAACACCTCTGCTTGTGGTAACATACTTGACCTTGTGGTTTCCCTTCAATGTAATTGCTTTCATTCCGATCATTTTCCAGTAACATTTACTATTAATGCCATTTCAAGCAGATGACAAAATATAAAATTAACACAAACTCTCAACTTGTAATTTTTTCTTTTTACATTTGATATGAAAGTCTTATGCCGTACAAGTGACATTGTCATAATTTTATGAGTGCAGATTCTTGGCAGCCATGGGAAAACAAATTTGTCTATTCACAGCCACTTCCAATGTGCCGGCCCTCTGGTGTCCTGAAATATAGTGCAAGAGCATCTCGAATGTTGGCGGCATCTCTCTCAGTCTGTCTTTCGTGAATTCCCGGCTAATGGGATGTCTTCAGGCTGCTCAACAGCATTCTGTATATCCTCAAGCCATTCTTCTAAAAAGGCATCCTTACTTAATTCGCAGATGTTATGGAGTATGCACAAAGCAGCCACAAAGTAGCATGTGGATTCAACAGACATGTCAACACGCTTAAGAACACGTTGGAAACGTCCTTTCCATCTACCAAAGGTATCCTCAGCAGTCATACGAGCTCTGCTGAGACGATAGTTGAAGTGTCTTTGGCAGCTAGGTGTGTTTTGGTTTTCTGGATAACCTTGCATTAGCCAGTCCAAGAGAGGGTAAGCTGGGTCGCCAAGAATTAAAGGAGCAATATCAACACCGAGTACTGTTTCTTTGATGTTAGGATCAAAAAGATGCCCTTTGCATCCACGATCATAAAGTTTTGAGTTAGACAGCACTCTGGCGTCGTGAACGCTGCCTGGCCAACCAATGACGATATCTCGAAATAGGTACTTTGAGTCCACCAGAGCCTGCATCACTATACTATGATAGGATTTCATGTTTATATAATCAGTACGGTTTTCCAGAGGAGCTTGTATGGGAATATGGGTACCATCGATAGCACCTGCACATGCAGGAAATCCCCATTTCTCTTTGTAAATCCTCATGACTTCACTCAGATCGTCCCCCTTTGGTACTGTAAGGAAATCTTTTCCTCGTTTTTTTGTTATAGCTTTACAAACGTCTTTTATACAAAGACAAACAAACGACTCTGAGACACCAAACAAGTTAGCTATTGTTCTGTATTCCGCAGTGGAACTCATGTATTAGAGGGTTATTGCTGTCCTCTTACTTGGGGAGACGGCTTTACGCATTGCAATATTCTTACGAACAATTTCGGCTTCAATCTCTGAGACAATAAATTGGAATGTTGCTTTAGAAACACGGAAGTTGTCATGCCACTCCTTGTCGGTGAATGCTGTTTCTACAATCTGAAACCAGCGATCACTGCGTGGCAGCACCCAGCAACGTCGCTCAATAGAATTGCAGGCAAGCAATGATGCAAAAATGAACAACTTGAATCTTCTCCTTCTTCTATTCTTTTGGAGAGAAGGAGAGAAAAAAGATGTTTTCCGAATTTCCTGCGAGAAGACAGGCGATCTTCTTGAAAGGGGAAACTCCTAATACTTTTCGTCAGCCAATCTTTTACGGACCTAGCCGCATGCGCACTAGGAAAGACTTGTGTACGCTGGACAAGATGTTGAGCCTTTTACCCGCACCAAAACATAATTTCACACCGCTCAGCACGGTAGAAAAAAAGACGTGTAAACGAGGTATCAGTGCTATTTTTTTTGGTACGCTTACCATTTTTATCCGAGCCGTGCCAAACTTTTTCTGCCGTGTAAATGGGTCTTAAGTAATTCTGACCAATCACGATTTTTGCAGTCACCTGGTGAAAGGAAAATACGCCTAAAATACGCTCGTTACTCGCGCTTGCGATAATTTCTTTCCTTTTTCCTCCCCTTTCTGCGCCTGCCACGCAGGCTATGGTCAAAGTTATTCTAAGTTTTTTATCGAGACGATGACAAAGGATCGGCATTCGAACGACACGCGCGTCGTTTGACTTGGCAAAACACAATTCAATGGACATAGGTTGTAAACATTTGACAGATGTTGTGGGAATAACAAGGGGTAAAGTTTGGACTCGGTGCGTTTGACTTGAAGTTGTTGTGATTAGACAATGCATTGGCCAGGAAGCGAACGTAGTTTGACCTTGTTTGGCCTGATTTGATATCACGTAAATAATTGATTACAGGTCGACAATAGAGACCTTCCAAGGGGTAAAAGCGACAAGCGACACGGCCCTGACAACTGGCGACATGGGACTTTCTAAACACCGACAAGCGACTCAACTGAACCGGCAAAATACGACAACGACACAACAAACACTATAGATAGGCAGCGACGTCAGGAAATTGTGTATTTTACCAATAAAAGATAATCAGACGCTATTTGATTGGTACTTCAGTGCAGCCAGTCAAAATTAGGACTGGTAACCACCTTAATCGCTCGCATGATTTCGAGTAGCCTGCCTAGCAAGCGTTTCCGTATTGCTTTCCGCAGGTTTGAAGCATTTTTCGCTTCTTGAACGCGCGAAATTTAAAATTGGGGCGAGCGCAAAAAATTACGAGGAGGGGGAGGGGAAGGGAGGAAAGGAAACGCTTGCCCGCAAGCCTCACGATTTTGAAAAACCCGTACGTCCACGAACGGAGTTTCCTGATTGGCTCGACATGGTAGTGTTGATTGCCAAGTGATAAATCCGTCAATCAAATCAGGTATGTTCATTTGAGCGTGACCCGCATGAATACAACGAACTGGTTCTCGCTTGGGGCATTCTTCTCACTATCACTATTTTTCTCGCCTCCCCTCCCCCTCCCCGCTGCTTCCATCAGTGTTGCGTTCGCCCCAATTTTTGCGCCGTCGAAATGCGAAAAACACCTCGAACGGGCGGAAAACCCTACGGAAACGCTTGCTACGCAGGCTAGATTTCGAGGGTTCCGTAAATCGGTGACCTTTGATGCGTTGTATCCAAACTGAGAGTAGAGTCGATCAGATTTTTTTCTGTTTATCTGTTCTGAAATGTGAACCTTCATTTACGGTCTGTCAATTACCTAAGTCGCTCACAGCACTGACCGATTTTCAGGATCTTCGCCAGTATCCACGTTATCAGCGTAGTTATTCTTTTTGCCGCAAAAAATTGACTTTAATTTACAGCAATTAAACCACTTTGACTTGCCTCTCAGAAAGCTAAAAAACGCATTCCCGAAATAGATACTCCCGCCTCCGGCGGGCGTTAAATATCCGCCTCTTGGTGAAATCTTCCTTTTAAACTCACTGTCTCTACACTCTACAGGGTCTGGTGTTTTCGAGTTTCTAAGTGTTAGAAGAATATTCGTCGTGCAAAAATATCGGATTTGCAAATTGATTTTCTTTTGAGAGTCATAAAAGACAAAGACCTTAAGTGTTTCTTATTCAAAAGGGTTAAGATATGGAGGCGTGTTCGTTTTTGTTATAAAATAATAAAAATCTTATTTTGGGGTGTCAAAATAAGCCGCAAAGTGATTTACAGAATGATTTCAGAATGATTTACATAATGATTTCACTTCAAGTTCAAGTTTTTTTTCTCGCCAAGCACTCCAGCTTCCAGATCGCAACGCCTGTTAAAGAGAAGACCTTTAAAAATATTCGTGATCTACATGCCAAGTGACTTCAGGGCTCACGGTGAGGCAACCCGTTTACTCTTTATTAACTAGTACCTATAATCTTGATTTATGTCATTTGGGGGTAAACAGAAGGAACTGGTGGCCAATAATTTAGCAGTTCCTCTTCATGATCACGTGATATTGAAGACACTAAATGCATGTTTCAAGCTATTCTTGACGATGTGCCGAGATGTGCCAGAAACTCCAAAACAAAACTCATTTTAATGGCAAAGGAGGGCAGTGACTATGACAATACAGCAATACCTTTATTTTAGAGAATCTGTAAAGCGACAGCGACATTTGCACTTGCTACGAAAACGACAGCGACATTTACAACCGTTAGTTCAGCGACAACGTTCCTGAGAAAGGCGTGACAAAGCGTGACAAGGCCTCACAATACACAAGCCCTTTCGTAATGAGCAAGATTTCTGATTTTAAATTGTGACTTGATTGTTTTTTTATATAATTATTTTCATGTCCAGAAGCTGTAGTTTATTTCTTGATTTGAGTAAGGTCTACCCCCAAGGATGATTGACGTAAGAAAAATTCGGGTTATGATGCAATAATTTTCGCTCTAAGAAAAGGAAAGTTAATAGCTAACTATAATTAGTAGTTAACTGACAATTGGCAAAAAAAAATAGTAGTTAACTGACATTTGGACGAAAAATTAGTAGGTAACTGACAATTGGGTACCCCCATTAGCACCCTCCTAAAATGCTGAAGCAATTGGTCGAACACAAATCGCGGCAATTTTCAGATTGTTGCAAGTGTTTGTACACGTGAGAGGCCCTATACAAGGCCCCTTTACAAGATAAAGTAAAGGCAACCTTGTTTCAGTAGCCACTAGGGACGTTCAAGCTTCCTTTTACGACAGCAGTGGCCAAATTGTATTTAAACTTTAATAACGTTTTGAATTGTTTTCTTGAACAGTTAACAATTTATATATTCATTCTCGATTCATTTCTGGCATTTTGCTTTACATGAAAATGAAACAAAGGGTGAATAGATTATTTTGTGAAGACTATCAGGGTATTTTGGAGAGGCCAAACTGTGTAAACGTGTGCGTATTAACCCTATTTAGCCTGGGGGGGGGGGGGGGGTGCAACTTTAACGAATTATAACTTTCAAACGGCTACTGACGAGTAATCACCAAATCGCGTGACTTTTCTAAAATTTTTATCAGGGAAAATTTTCCTGTGTCAATGACATGTCTATGATGATTGACGTTTCCAAAGCAACCGTCTACTCAGGAGTGTATTTTGACTGTTTTTGTCTTTTCACTCTTTTTTTTTTAGTTTTTCCCCTTCTTTTGTAAGAAGAAGATAATCCTTTACTTTTGTGTGCTTGTTTTGATTAAATATGTTTCTTAGAACAAATTCATGTAGTTTTCGATGTCGTCATTGTCAGCTGTATGACTGCAGCCTCGGGATTCAAGATGGCCTCCTCAAAATTCGAAATGGCTGGTTTGTGACGTCATTGTGACGTCATGACACGTCATAAGCCCAATCTGTTAAGCTAATGACGTGCTAAAAACGTGCCAAGTTTCATTACAAGAGCGTTAATACTTTTCCAGATCTAGGGGGGACTTTGAGCCCACCCCCCCGCGGCCAGGTTCAGAAACTCAAACATGCCCAGGCAAAATAGGGTTAAGTGATTAAAATTACACCAGAATTGCACAATAGAAGACCTTTAAGGTATAAACGGTGGAGGGGATTGCAACTCGTCATGGGATAACCCGTTACCGTTTTGACCTCGTGTCTGAGCTGCTGCATGGATTTGAAAAGCTTTCTGTTTATGTTGCCAGCAATCGGATTTTGTAAAATAGTGACGTTATGCCCATTATCGGCGGCACAGTAAATGCTCGTTTTAGCTTTCAGTTGCTCAAAATATGACTTATGCAAGCTGTACCGCCTATTCCTCTTACAAAATTATTAAATCATCCAATAATATTGTACGTAGCCCTTAGCCTGTCTGTCAGATCTTGCCAACCCTGCAACCTAACATATTCTTGTGATTTCGTGTGTAGTGTCAGGTACTTTTCCTTTTATTTACATTTTTAATTCTCCTTCGATCGTCTTGTCTTACGTCATCTACTATTTATTGTATTCAGCCAAAACACGTTAATTTACATATGTTGAAAAGCTTATATTGCTCAAGCACAAACAGAATGCAAGCAATTCCACTATTTTCGAAAAATATTCGAAAGAGTCTTGAAAAGTTAGGCAAAGTGCAAGTGTTGAAAGAAGGGCTGCACGCAACCTGAAGACAGTTTTCTCTAGAGGCGTAAAAATCCCTCAGTTTTGAACTTGTGTTAGCCACAAGGGTGTAAATGTCTGCCACGTTCTTGTTTGGCTATGCTCTAATGTTCTTTTCAAATTTTAGGAATAGTTAGGGTTATTTCACCAAAGCACAATTCACCTCACGCGGGGAAATTGAAACTTATATTACACGTGGTCTTAAGATACACTGCTGTAAACTTATTTTTTTAAAAAGTTAAAGGTGACGTTTTTATATATTGGCTAAAGGGAAAGCTCGTTAAAAATTGGTGGTAGAATTCTTGGGAGAATAAACACTATTAAGTGTCGATAAACGTACCTCGTTAGTTGATATCACTTACCTTAGGTGTTTATATGTTGGATTTGAAAGAGGAAAACTCCACATGTCGTTAGCTTATCCACGCACGCGCAGCTTATCATATATGCGTCACTATAAATATCACTATTTCATCCCATTTTCCCACAAGGAAAAAAATCCGTCTGCCAAAGTATTATAAATACCAAAGTTAACGATATCCGTATTGAGGTCCGGATGGTTTGAGGGTTATCATAATGTCTTATGAATCCCCCCTCATCCAGTTACTTGACCTCTTTTTTTTCCCAAAATTGAGACTTCCCTTTCTTTTCCATTGTTTTTCTTTTTTCAGCGTAAAGTATTCAATAAAGCCAAGGAGAAAATCTCTCTCACAGTTATTTACCTTCCCAAAGGATACTCAATTAAGGACGGTGCCCCTTTTTGTTACTGTGCATACGTTCTGCGCATCTCGGGTCTGGCGTGCGTTTCTCAAAAGTCCCGAATCTTTTCGGGTGATTTCGGGCACGATAATTGACACTGTATCTTGTAAACAAGGAAGTTTCTAAGCATGAAACTTTGCTGTTAGTTGAACATTTATTATCTTCAAGACAAGCTAAAATAACAGCTTTGACTTCCGAGAAACGCGCCCCTGGTCTGAGACATTCGGGTTTCTAAGGAATTTGCCTACTGATACAACAGTATTTTTGCGCTGTTGATGACTATTTGGAAAAAGAAGATCTTAGCAAGAAATATCAGAATCCAAACTGAAAATTGAGGGTAACTACCCATTCAGTTATCTCTTGTTGATTAGGTTTTTAAACCATGAACTGATTAACACAATCTATTCCTCCGCGACGCCTTCCTGGCATTTAAATGTATGACTGGTCAAGCACCTCGCTATCTTAGGTCGTGTTCTATTGAGATCAACCATTTCAACCAAAACCGATTTGGTTGAAACAGTTAAGGTTCCCGAATAGAACACTTTTTCAACCGGTTTTGGTTGACATGCGGTTGTGACTGGACATAGTCATTTCAGACTTCCTCAACTTCTTTTGCCAAGGTTGGCAAGATGGCGAAAGGCCGACTTGTTGCTTCAGTTGCCTCTCAAGAACTGGTAAAAGAATTGGTTCTGCCGCATTGTGAATCGGCAATGAATCGGAATATTTAGCAACATGTTTTGGTCATGTTTGTGGTTGTATCAAGCGAGAAAACTCTCTCATATCAAGGTTCTGAAATCGTCGTTTAAAAAGAGCGTCATCGTTGTTAGTTGACAATTTCACCGTGACGACAAGCACATTTGAGCAGTTTACGCACAAAAACAATGATGCAAAGCATGAAAACTGATGCTCGCTAACAAGTCAGCGGACTCTACCCATCGTTTTCAACCGTTTCAACCAAGCTCAGAGCTGATTGAAAAAGTTGAACAACCAAACCAACCGAAAACGGTTTCCTCCCAATAGAACACGAAAAAACTCAACCAACCAAACCAACCAGAAACGGTTGATCCCAATAGAACACGGCCTTAGTGATCACTGAGTTCATGACAAGAATCGGGTCACTGGGTGCGTAACCCAAAGTTCTCATCCCGTTATATAAATCGAACGCCGGTCAGAGGACTTTTTATTACCGCATAGTAAACATCTGGAACAACCTTGACACTACTCTTAAAACCTCAAAATCGATCTTTTTTAAATCTTATCTGAAAAATAAATTAATTACTGACTTTTTAAGTAGCAGTGACCTATAAGAATGTTTTGTCGCTTTATTTGTATCATATTTCTAAGCATTTAAATTGTATTGATAATATTGTATTATATCAGAAACTGATTATATATACATATATTTTTTATTATTTTATATATACCATGCATTTTAACTGCTTTCTTCACATCCAAACTCTTTTTTTGTCAAACTGCGATTTTTAGCAGGAAGTACATATTTGTTGGCATCATCCTTGCTCAGTTGTTTTTTCTTTGCCGATTCAACGGAAGTGCTGCTTAAGGGGTTTGAAAATATGCTGCTTAAACACGAGGAAATCTGCATCAAAACTATCGAAGAGTGATTGTGTCAATTTGTCTATAAGAGAAAGGGAGAAAGCCCTGAAGGTAGTCACTCGACGAATAGACCCACGATTTCAAATACAAAGGATAAAAACGGAGTGTGAGGTCAAGTTAACCTTGTGACAGAGGTGAGTGGCCGTTGTAGAGAGATGGCCGTTAATGGGGAGGTAGGGAAGAAACATGACACCACTTTTGGGGGGAACAGATAGAAAGTTTTCATTTTTAGCCAATGACGTCACGTTAGTGACGTCATATGGCTACTGTCAGAGCCTAAAAATCAACGATATACGTGAGCATGAGACGAACGTGAGACGTCTGTCTTACGATTTGTGAGGCTGGGGGGATATTCTGTGAGACGATGGGTGGGGGTGTGCTTCAGGAGACTGAAACTCTTACCTTATCAGCGGCACAAACCCATACAGCTTATACTATAGGAGTACGTCCCCCGGGCTTTGAAGTGTTTTGCATTCGCAAGTGTGGATCTACTTCGAATGCCTGTTTTGTGTACGTGAGGTCTGGCAGGATTTTATTCGCGTTGTAGTCCTGTGTTTACTTAACTGAAGTACAAATTTCCACAGCAGCAAATACAAGATGGACTTGCCAATTTGAGATGTTGTATGAACAGAGCATGGAAATTAACGTTACTTCGATCCCTAATTAACAGTGAAAGAGACAGTATTTAAAGCCCAAGTTAATAACGATAGTGAAAAGACTAGAGTAAAACAGCATAAAATTTTTCGGGATTATCTCTCGGTAACAGCGAATCTAAAATTTGCAGTGTCATTTTTGAGTGCGTGTTATAAAACATGAACCCCATTTAAAACTAAATCGGAAATTGCGCGGCTTGTTGCTAGCTATTCCTAAAACTGAAAAACTTGAATGAAACTAGTATTAAAATCCAAGTCACAGTGGTGATCAAGGAATTAGAGGATGGATGTAGTAAAAACTTTACAAGATACTAAATGTTATTTCGGGGTTATTCATAGCTCAAAGTGTAAAGCGTATGTTGAGCAAATTTGCATAGTTGACAGCTGTAATTTCAGTGATAGGAATGTAACGCAACACTTAAAACATCTCGAACCGACCGAAACAGTACCGAAAGATTAACAACAACAGATATGTGACAAAGCATTCTAATAGAGACCTGTTGGATCTACTGGAAAGGGAGCTGAATTTGAACATTTTCGTACTGTTCGAAGGCAAAGCAAACGAAATTTATTCGGCTGTAGGTAAACACGTGCGCTAAAAATAACTTTGTACCGTGAGAAAGTTACAAATGTAAACATACTTTGGTCGATTTGTGAAGCAAAAAGACGAAAATTATTATAGCCGACTTGATTAGAAAGCAAGCAACTTCAATCAACAGGGGAAATAAATATAGTTGCAAAACTATTTCAGGCGTGTTTATAAACGCTAGTTCAAACCGATTTCGAACGAAAATATTGTGGATACAAGAAACGCCGTTTGATGGCAGACTCCTGTTTTGACAATACAATGTACTAAGAACGTAAGTGGTTGACTGAAACGTCTGAAACCTTAAAAATTAAACAAAGTAAAGCGAGTCGCGTGTCACGCAAATCACGCAGAGCGTCAAAACGGCACCCTTTAGAAAGTTGGCCGTTTATGAGCACTGAAAAGTATTGGATATTCGCCGGTAGAAGTAAGAAATTAAAAGGTTCAACTGCAACTTGCATTTATTTCTGAAGAAAAATTGTTAACTTTCCACTGATCTTTGCCTAAATTATGTATGCAATATTTTTCGACGGTGAGTTTAAGTTTAAGTTTACTTGTTTTTGTCTCTGTTCTTTGAAGAACCGTGAAATAAAGAGCTTTCTTCGGTTTCTTTACTCCGCGTAGTCACACTGCTCAATCATTACCAGGTTTTATAGTGGATAACCACAAGATCTTTTTGGTGGTGGTGGTGGGGGGGGGGGGGGGGGGGGGTTGGGGCTGAGTTGTTAGGGGGGACTTACCGAAGATGTAAAGTCCCATAGGTTGTCAGGATAAATTTCACCATATTGTGAAAACAAACGTCATTGGCTCTGCGCGCATTGCGTGCCTATGTTTAAAACTGCTTATCATAGCACATCTGGCATATTAATACATAAAACGATCAAAATAATCAATAAAGCAGAAACGAGCTGCTCAGAACAAAAATGTTGTTCGCTCTTAAGTGGCCGTTGTGGAAAGGTTATTTGGGCAATTGGGACTGTACACGTGGGACGCGCTTTAGTGGCCGTTGCCGTTATGGAGAGGTGGCCGTTGTAGAGAGGTTAAAACAAGTGTGAATATATGGGCTGTCCGCCGGTTCACAAAAAAGTGGCCGTTGTGGAGAGGTGGCCGTTATTCGACTGTATTCACGTTGTGGGAAAAACATTTAAGGTTCATGCAAGTTGAATGTAGAGGACAATATTATCAGTGTTATGCATGGCTAATTCTTTCTCAAACTATAGTCTTATTGTACTTTACAATAACACCTTACTGATACGCAAAACTGTGTACGCATTTCGACAATGGAATTATAATATTTATCGTAGCCTGTGTTGAGATCTTGTCAATCCAAACATAGTCCTCTTTCATTATTAGAATAATCTACTTCGAGTTCGAAAATCCGTTACGGAATGACAGGTAGTTTCCCTTTTATGCTCACTGTATATGTTGTTGTTAAAAAAAAAAGCTCGATCACCTTGTCTTACGTCATTTTATATTCATAAGTCGAAAAACGTGCAAAAATTTACATATGTTGAGCGGCTTGGGAGACATAAGAGCCTAAAATAGGCTGCAAGCAATCTTTTCATTGAGAGATAACTAAACGTTAACTACATTCCTAAGAGTCTTGAAAAGCAAGCTAAAGCACAACCGATTTTACACGTTTTGCCTGCAAACCGAGGACAGTCTTTTCTGTTCATCAGAAATGAAAACTAAGAACCGTGAAAATCATGCACTTACGAACATGCGTTACCCGCTCGGAAGTAAAATATATGTCATTTATATTGTTAGCTAATTTCTTGTGTTCTTTTCAACATTTTAGTTCTATTTAGGGTTATTTTAGTAAACAGAATTCACCACACTCTGGTTAAATGAAAACCGGTGATCAGACAAACACATACAACTCTGAGACTGGGGCAAACTTGTTTAAAATTGGTGGTGGAGTTTGTGGAAGAAGAAACACTGTAATTTAAGTATCATTTGTCTTATATGTTTGTGTCGTTAACCCGTCTACGCACGCGCAGCTGATTCTATATTTATATCACGCTATCATCCCACTTTCCCACAAGAGAAACAACGTCCTGCCACAGTGATATAAGTAGGGAATTTAAACATAACTAAGTCGAGGTCCGGACGGTTGAGGGTTATCATACTTGAACTCATGATCCCCCCTCATCCACTCACTTGACTTCTTTTTGTTTCCTGATGTGTGTTTTTTTTGCCTTTCTTTTTCCTTTTTTAGTATAAAAATATCATTCACGCTCGTAAACAAAACCAAGGTGAAAGCTCCAAGATCGTGTCTGGACTTCAGCCTGTATCTTCCGCATGTTTTTCTCATGATAGTAGAGACTAGAGAAGACAGTTAAAATTCAGGCTATCATAGTAAGTGGTTTGGACAATATTTTGCCAAGAGGGACAGCGAAAAGTCGACGACGAAGTCGATTCCGAGGAAAGTACGGTGACTACACAGAATATTTAATTCTGAATTTTCTAGGGAGCAAAGGGGGTGGGAAATCAAATATGATTATTATAAAAAAGTTCACACAGTAATTTTCAAAGAGTTATTTTAACTCCAAAAGTGGAGTTAAAATTTTAAGTTAAAAATAATCCCTTTTTTGGGGTTATTTTAACTCCTTAATTTAACTCCAATTTTGGGGTTATAATAACTCCAGTGGGGGAGTCACTTTAACTCTATAAAAGGAGCTATTTAAACTCCATATGGGAGTTACTATAACTCCAAAAGTGGAGTTAAAATTTTAACTCCCAAATTTAACTCCAATTTCGGAGTTATAATAGCTCCAACGAGGGAGTCACTTTAACTCTGCTCCATCAAAGACTAGAGTTATTTTAACCCCGCTCCATCAAAGACTAGAGTTATTTTAACTGCATAATCAGAGTTGTAGTTACTCTGAAATCGGAGTTAAATTAACCCCGGTACATTCACCCTATTAATTTTTTAGATAACAAGCAACATCACACAAATTGACTGTCACTATAAAAGGTACAACATTTTTAATTCAATCCTATTTCATTTTCTTATATGAACAATAGTTTCTCACAGAATTTGAATTAACAGTAACATTAATGTAAATTTCTAAGACACTAAGATGAAAATAAAGCATGTGCAAGTATGTATAAATAAAACATGATTTCAAAATATATATTAACAATTCTCTTAAAAATTTTCTGTATTTTCTATTTCCAAAAAATCTCAGAAATGTAGTTGCTCTTCAATGTGACTTCCTCCATCTGCATGCAACCATGCATGGAGCATAAAAAGAAGTTTATAATTAAGTCTGAATAGATTTGTGAAATGTCCTTTAGAAAGTCTTAATAAATGTCTTATTAAATGTCCTATAGAACCTCTGATTATTCAATCTGCAGAAAATACATGGTTAAATAAAACCTTCTTAAATTGTTTCAAATTTTGACTGAAAAACCGGAAGAACTCTGGTGAAGCCCTAATGAACAGTTTTTTCAGGTTAGAAGTCAAAACTTTATGAATTCGAATTTGAAGAAAGTTGGAATTCAAATGACAATATAGGAAAATTCAACAACTCTATCTTTTGTTTAAAATTATAACTGGCTTAAAATTCAATTTTCTTAAATTATTATCTGGAACCGGAACAACAAAGTTGTTTCGCGTGCTTTAAAAACATTTTTAACTTTTTTCCCCTTAAGGAGCATTGAAGGTTTTATGTCACTAATTTCTTTAAAGGGACACTGGCACAGGGAGTTTTACGTTTTGAGGTGAACAATGTGCTAAATTTTTAATTAAATGCCTTTCTCCTACACAGAATATTTCTAGAACGTCAAAAGAAGGAAATCAAACGATTTTCTTACAGAAAGAACAAACATTGTTCATGTCGATTTTTCTGATTTACAAAGGAAATACTTTAAAATATCAGCAATCCATTTTCATCCTAGTAATCAGGAAGACAAACAATTATAGTCTCTGAGAACTGGCACTGTTATTTTCAATGAAACTCAACCAGTATTTTTGGGTTTCCTCTAATTAGAAATGTTTCCTAAAAACTGGTGACAGTGTCCCTTTAATATCACATTATTAAAGGGCAGCGATGAACTTATTTACTGCCACTCTCTTTCTAGCTTCTTGTTGTTTATCAAGAAGTGCAGCTTCGCAAAATAAAAATGCGTTGCTACACTTGCTAGGGTACATTGTATTAAATACATAATAGCAGGCCACAAGAAGCCCTAGGACATTTGCCATGCTTGTTGAACCCAATGAAAGTACTTCAGTTCCCTCCACTGCAATGCACAGGGGGTCTAGGCACCAGAAGTCACCAATTCCAATAATCCGTGGAGCTTTTGTACCTTTGATTTCTACATCAATGGAGTCCTCATCCTATAACAACAATGTACATGTATTCAGTACTTGAGCATCTAGACACCGGTTTCAGCACGATTTTTTTGCTCAAGCAAATATCTGCATTGTAGAACCCATAGACTAACATTTTCAACCTTTCACCAGGCCCCAATGTCACGATGCTTCATGTAAATAAAACAACAGCAAGAAGAGCATATCAATAACTGCATGTCTTAAAGTAGATGTCGATGTAATGATGCAAACAAACAAAAATATTTCGGTTGCAACATGTCCACTTGTGAAAAAAAGAAATAAACATTTATGGAAGTGGTAGCCTGTTAAACTTGTGTTCATGCAGGATTATTGTTTTAGAGGAAATCTCCACTATTATCGCAAATCGATGTCAAATTTTGGAGATAAAGCCAAAATTCCACTTTGTTAAGTTAGCAAGTGAAGAGAAAGTTTTAGCGTACCAAAAATACTGTACCCCCTATTTTGGCTTTTGAATTTCCAGCGCGCTGCCATTTTGAATTACTGTGATGTCATATGGCTGCCCATGTTGTTTCGTATAAAATGAAGTTGCTTATTATCAAAAGTGGCAAACATATGACATCAAGAAAATTCAAAATGATGGTGCGTTGGAAATTCAAAAGCGAAAATACATGTAGGTGATATTCATATCTAATCTTTTTTGGTACACTAAAACTTTATTTCCAACAGTTTAACAATTATTTTGTCTGTGGTGTGGCAAAAAATAAAAATAAAAATAACATAAAAATAAATTTGTTGTAACAGTGGAGGCTTCCTTTAAAATAAGCCATCAACAACTGGGTCTCGAAGATTACAATTTGACTTACTTTGCATATTTTTATAAAGTCTTCTGGATTTCCTCCCTTTTCCTTAAGTAGCAGGGGCAGCAAACAAACTGCAGCAGCCTCTTCAGTCGCTTAAAGAGAATCATAACAAGCATAAATATGGATGACAGTGATAGGGGATGCAGGATTCTGCAGCTTGTGACCTCTTAAGAGGAACCTTACTCTCCTAAATCCTAAAGAGGAGAAATGTTTCTTTAAGGGCTTTATAATTTTTCTGACATTTTTTTCCCAGTACACGTAGTTGTTATCATTCTTTGTTCATAAGCACAATCATAGCAGCTAGACAGAAATGATGGATCAGATTAAAATCAGACTGCTCCCAGTCATTTACATTAATGTTAACTAGTTTTCTTTCCTGTATTTTTATAATACCACATGTAAATACATGTGCAGTTCAATGGCTGTTTATTTTTTGCCAGGTTTTTTAGTCACTCTTCTTCAGTTCATCTATAACCACACTATGGCTTTACCTGTTTTTTTTGATGGGCTGTCCTCTATTGCTTCCTCCAGCGATAACATGATTTCTCGTGCCACAGGTTGTGAACGGGCAAAAACAAGGACTTTGCTAACCAATTTTGAAAATTTGTAGCCATCATTTTGACTGGCTTGTCTATACCCAGGATGCGTCCAAACTCTGCCTTTACCTTAAAAGAAAGGAAAATGGCTACACTTAAGCTTCTGCCTCATATTGGCAAAACTTGACTGCAACTTGTCCTTTGTTCTGTGTGATATGAATAAAGTTGCCTGAGATGACATCTTAAATGCGAGCTTTGAGGTGCATAATAGCACTTAAGTGATAAATGTATGTGTGATGTATTCGCCTCGTTCTCAAGGCAACCTCGTTTTCACGTACCATGTGCTCGCGTAGTCAGCCATGTGAGTTGTAGTTGAATAAATATTGTTTGGTTCGTTTAGCTGTTCCTTTACCTGTTTCACGATACGTTAACGTCCAAATACGCCACAGTGGCGACGAGGTAAACTGGAGAACGGTCAGCCAACGACGGAAAGCGGAAATTTATCGACGAATACAGCTGTTGAGCGAACGACAACCAGTCAAGCGCCTGAAACACGAAACGGAGCGAGCGCTATGGCGGGCAGACCACCGTTCGATGGCTTCAACCCAGACTCGGAAGATATTGAAAGCTACCTCGAACGTTTGCAAGAACATTTCATTGCTTACGATATTAAGAGCGAGACGGAAACTGCTGCAAAACGAAGAGCGATTCTTCTAACATCCATTGGCAGTAATGTTTATCGAGTGTTGAAAGATTTATCCTACCCGGACGCCCCAAACACGAAGACTTTTGACCAGCTATCAACGCTTCTTCGCAGTCATTACAAGCCTTCTCGCTTAAAAGTCGCGGAAAGATACAGGTTCCATTCTGCTAGCCAGCGACCGGGGCAATCCATTATCGATTTTGTCAGAGAGTTAAAACGCCTTGCGGGAACATGTGAATTCACAAACGAACAGTTGAACGATAGTCTACGTGATCGCTTTATCTGTGGTCTTCGTTCGGAGCAAATTAAACGGAAGCTACTGTCGACAAACTTCACATTTCAGGAGGCAGTGGATACTGCAATTGCCCAAGAAACAGCGCAAAAAGATGTCCGTGACCTTGGTTCGAATTCTAAGAGCGAGAATACGGCGAGCGTAAACAAGGTCAAACGCGGCAATTTGTCGTCACGCAATCGCACTTCAGCGTCGGATCGACGTCACGGCAAAAATGACAAACAAATCCAGCCAACGGGGGTTAAGCAACGATGTTTTTGCTGTGGATTAACCAACCATTCTTCGAACAACTGCAAATACAAGGATTGAGAGTGTTTTCGTTGTCATAAAACGGGTCACTTGCAGTCTGAGTGTCGCAACACGAAGTCACCGCGCCAGAAGGCGGAGAGAAAACAACATGTCCGTCACGCTGATCAGGATTCAGAAGCAAAAGTGTCGGAGGAAACCGAAGATGAATTTTTCGGCTCGATTTTCAGTTTGGATGGCGTACACCATGCTGAGTCACAGAACTCAGGAATTTCGGCTCCGGCAGTCAAAGTTCCTGTTCGAATTGAAGATGTTGAATTTCAGATGGAAGTGGACACCGGAGCAGCCGCTTCTATCCTCAGCTATGCAGATTACGAACGGTATTTCAAATACCTGGCACTAAGGCCGGTGGAAAGATCGTTTCACGCCTATGCGGGCACACCGCTGGACATTGCAGGACAGATCCTGGTTGATGTAGAGCACAACGACCAACACGCAACGCTACCTTTACTTGTTGTGCGTGCGGAGCGATACGCCCCTCCATTGCTCGGAAGATCCTGGATGACAAAAATTCGCCTCGACTGGAGAAATCTCTTTACACCTCCAAACGGTCAGTTCTCGGTTAAGCAGAATGAGGATGTACGGATCGAGCGCCTCAAGGAACAGTACGCTGAGATATTCAAGCCTGAGCTAGGAACTGTTAAGGGTGTCACGGCAAAACTTCACCTGAAAGAAAATGCAACGCCAGTATTTCAATGCGCACGCCCAGTACCCTACGCACTACGTTCTGCCGTTGAGGAGGAACTTAAGCGCATGGAAAGCGAGGGTGTTCTTAAGCCTGTAGAAGTGAGCGATTGGGCTACACCTATTGTTTGTGTTCCCAAGACCGACGGATCAGTGCGTATTTGTGGTGATTATAAAGGCACGGTTAATCCAGCAATCCAGACAGAGCAGTTTCCCATCCCGACACTAGAGGAGATTCGGGGAAAGGTGTCAGCATGGAAGAAATTCACGAAAATTGATCTTAGAAGTGCATATCAGCAACTGGTTTTGGACGAGGAGTCACAAAAACTGTGTACGATCAACACCCACAAAGGTCTTTTCCGATACACACGTTTGCCATTCGGAATTTCATCCAGTCCAGCTATTTGGCAGCGCTTTATTGAGTAAGTGCTTACGGGACTTGACGGAACATGCGTGATCATGGATGATCTGCTGGTGGGAGGCACTAACGACGATGAGCATCTGAAGAATTTAGAAGCGGTTTTCAAACAATTCCTTAAGTTTGGTTTGAGAGTCAAACTTCGGAAGTGCATGTTCATGGCACCATCCGTGATATACTTCGGATTGCGTTTCTCAGAAAGGGAACTTCAACCAACCGATGAAAAGGTTAAGGCCATAAAAGAGGCCCCCACTCCTCGAAACGTGACGGAATTACGCTCCTTCCTTGGAATGTTAGCAGCACTGACTAATTTCATTCCAAAGCTGTCAACCCTCGCTCACCCCCTGTACGAGCTTCTGGGAAACAAACCGTGGAATTGGACGCCAAAGTGCGAACAAGCCTTCAGTGACGTGAAACTAGCGCTATCTTCAGAGACTGTGCTTGCGCATTACAACCCCAGCCTTCCAGTGGAGTTATCAGTGGACGCCTCACCATACGGATTGGGTGCTGTCATCATGCACGTGTATCCCAATGGCACACGACGCCCTATTGCGTATGCGTCACGAACACTGAATGAACACGAGAAACGCTACGGTCAAATTGATAAGGAAGCATTGGCTATTATGTTCGGGCTAAAGCGGTTTCATTTATACCTATATGGTCGACACTTTACAATTCTGACGGACCACAAGCCTCTAGAGCGAATCTTTGGCCCCAAGACAGCCATCCCTTCCTTGGCAGCCATGCGTCTACAGCGTTGGGCTATCATTCTGTCAGCCTTTGACTACAGCATCAGATTTATTCCTTCAAAGGAAAACGCAGTTGCTGACGCATTATCACGATTACCCCTGCCATCAACGCTAAGTGGCGAGAATGCTATTTTCAAGGTTGAAGAACGACTGATAGACTCGCTACCCATCACGCATAAGGAGATAAGTCACGCAACGCGAGTAGACCCTGTCCTATCAAAGGTGTTGGAATTTGTCAGGCACGGGTGGCCACAACATGTTGAAGATCTACGCCTGAAACCCTTTTTCAATCGTCGATTTGAATTGTCAGTTGAGCAAGATTGTCTATTATGGGGTTTACGAGTTATCATCCCTACCCGCTATCAGGAAGATATGCTGGAAGAATTGCACACGGGTCACCCAGGCATTGTCCGGATGAAAGAGTTAGCACGCAGTTACCTATGGTGGCCGAATGTTGATCTAGAAATTGAGCAAACTGTGAGAAACTGTGCTAGTTGTCAGCAGGTTAGGAAACCACCAGCTGCAGCACCACTAGTGCCGTGGATGTGGCCAAGTAACCCCTGGCATCGAGTTCATGTCGATTACGCCGAAGAAAGAGGGCATTATCTCATTATCGTTGATGCGCATTCCCGCTGGCCAGAGATCTTCTTTATGGCACGAAACACGTCAGCTAAGGCAACGATCACCATCTTACGAGAATTGTTTGCGAAATACGGATTGCCAGTTCACTGTGTTAGCGACAATGGTCCGCAATTTCGCAGTGAAGAATTCGCACATTTCTTAAAGATGAACGGTGTTAAACACATACGAGTAGCTCCCTATCATGCGGCAAGCAACGGTTTAGCCGAACGGATGGTTCAGTCCTTCAAGAACCACATGAAGACCTGCAAGGGCAGCAAGCTGTCGGTTCAGCAACGTATTGGCAACTTCTTGCTGACATACCGGTCAACCAAGCATCCTACCACTGGAAGAACCCCAGCTAGTCTGTTCCTCGGACGCGAGTTGCGAACGCGGTTAACTCTTCTTCGTCCAAGTACGGGGGAGAAGGTCATGGATTCGCAGGCAAAACAGAAAGCAGCACACGATGTGCACGTTAAATTTAGAGAGTTCTACCCAGGTGACAGAATTTTGGTAAAAGATCTTAGGAGAGAGAACACGTGGTGGCCAGGTTCTGTAGCGGAGCGTAGCAGACCGAAATCGTACGTGGTAGTGCTTGACGATGGGCGAGTTTGGAAACGACATCTCGATCACATAAGACGAGATAGTATGGGCAGCTCGGTTCCTCAGCCAAACGTCACAAGGGAACCACAGGACAGTGCTTTGGATCATCGTTCACACGTCCCTCTTGGTACAGATGTTCCATTACCACCACAAGTACAATCAGACATCCCAGTTATGGATCCAGCGCAATTCAGTACTCAAGTACCATCTGAAAAGGAAGAATCTGTTCCTGTTGCGGAGAAGTCGCCTACAGTCGATACCCGATCCTCCGAAGTGGGCCAGACTCCACTTCGTCGGTCTAGTAGAGTGCGCAAGGCACCGGAAAAACTAATTGAGACAGTATGAAAATTGGAACACTGAACGTTACATTTGTTTTATTTCAGTTGCGTATAAGAGCTGCCAGGAAATGAGTTTGAACTGCCAAATCTAGTCACTGACTTACTGTTACTAAGGTTTTCAGTCTCCGTGTAGCTATAGTACTAGATACTGGAGCCAAGTTTCAGATCCTGTTGTTCACATTAGTTTTTTGGGTATCACCTAGAAAGGGGGAGATGTGATGTATTCGCCTCGTTCTCAAGGCAACCTCGTTTTCACGTACCATGTGCTCGCGTAGTCAGCCATGTGAGTTGTAGTTGAATAAATATTGTTTGGTTCGTTTAGCTGTTCCGTTACCTGTTTCACGATACGTTAACGTCCAAATACGCCACAGTATGTGAGGGTGCTGTGAAGTGAGCAAACACCCTAATGAATCTCATACAGCCAAATGACCCTGAACAGGAAATCAGAGATTGAAGTAACGCCAAGCTAGAATCCATAATGGAGCAGACCATTATCTCAGGTGTCATGGGGTCAAATCCCACCAAGGTCAAAGATTTTGCTTTCTACCTCTCAACTCCCTTCCAGGGACATATGGCAGAACTTGAAACTGAGAGGTCAGCACCCATATTGCATACTAAACCAGAAGATTTGGTCAAATCTCAAACTAAACTATATAAACAAAACTTTTTGACATCTACGTACCCCTGCTGAGCTTTTCAGAGCTGGGTATTCTTCTACGAATTGGTCGATGGGAATTGTTTCTTTGAGAAACAATTCCCTTCTGTATGCATGCGTCAGTGCCATCAGCTCTTTTATCGTGGCCAGATTCCTATTGCTGGGACGAGCCATTTCCCTCTTCATGACCTTTATGTGTTCTCTACACGTTTCTTCTGTTTCCCCTTCCGGCATTTCATGACACTCCTCAAATCTTCTTTTTTTCCGCATTGGCTGACTGTCTTCTGTTTCTTTTGTTGGCTTTTCTGAGGATTTCTCACTCTTTTTCCCAGTCTTTCTTAGATTTTTAAATCTGTACTTGAAGGCAGTTTCCCAGGATCCCTAAAACAAACAAAAAACAAAAATAAGAAAAAAGAACTCATTACTAACAGCCTGCATCTCTGTTAATACATGTCAAATAAACCTGCTGATGAATAACACCACTACTAATACTAATGGTGAATCATGTCATCCATAGTAAATAACATCAGATGTATGTTTTGTACAAGAAGATTTGAAGCGGGTAAAAATATTCTCCTAAACTCTATTCAAATGCTTGATCAATGGCTCACGTTTGCCTCTCTGAGCTCTAAAAAACATGCATCCATTTAGTAAAAATGCAACAAGTGTCATCAATACAACCATTATCCTTGTCTAACTTACAATTCCAGTGCCAATAGCATCTGCAAGGAACGGATATTTGCGTATTACTAGGAAAGCCACTTGCTCCCTCTCAGCTTTCGAAGGGAACATAGTGTGTACCCTGATGCTTGAACAGATCTCCCTAGTGAACTCGTTCCTCCTGTCGTTAGTTAGCTTTTTCTCAGCAAGTGCCTGGGTTACAGCTGGAGAAAACTGAGACAAATACAAAAAATTATGAGAAAAACCTTTGTGCAATTACTCTGACAACTATTACCAAAATAGCCAAGATGGCTTCAATTTTGATGATTTAAGGGCAGAGAGCAAAACCTTCTTTTAAGTGTCATATTTATGGCTCCAAACTGCTTCAATTTTTGCATGGGGCATTTAGTTCATTCAAAAAAGGCTGCCCAAAGTTTTCTTCTCTGATTTTGTGCCAAGTACAGTGCAAAGGGAGCAGTGGATGGTGACACATCCATCTCATGTTGCAAGAGTACCACAGCAAAAATTAATTTTGGTTGTGCTCTCAGCCCTTGAATTGTCTGATGTTTTCAGCTAATCGAGTGCCAATAGTACATATGGACATGCAGTGGACAAACAGCTAATGCCCCATCCACACCAACAAAACATGTTTAATTAAACCAGGTTTACCAAAATGAAATTCAGCAACAGAAAGCTGAATGACTACTTTAAACAAAGAATTCAAGTAAGCTTTTACTTGTTTTTTCATTTGCACTAAATACGCATTAGAAAAAAATCAGCAAACAACTTTTATGAAGAAAACAATTTTAAACCTTGTTTAATTAAACAGCTTTTAAACGTGTTTAAGCTTTGGTGTGAATGGGGCATAAGATTTGGTTACAAGTGTTCAATTCTGATTGTTGCTGATGACTGGACAGCCATTAGGACCCTGTCTGGTTTCACAGCATAAAATTGAAAAATAAAGTTGCTCTTATCAGACCTCTGCAGGTAAACCATCAGTAACAGTTTTAATTCCCCACTAAAATAAAATAATGTAAGGGTATCAACAGAGGCTGAACACCAGCGTTTGGGCCAGTTGTCGACAGGATTTTGTCCAGCTTCTTTCGATTCATTGTGTTATCATATTTTTTGCTCAAAAGAAACATGTCCACACTGATGAACTTGAAATTTTGGTTGCATGTAAAGTCTAGCTGGGTTTAATATTATTTACATACATAAAATTCATCAAAATATATTTACTTACAGTAGATGGAAGTTGATAATTCACCAACCAGGATGAGCCACTATCACATAGGGGCTCACATTTTGAAAACACAGGAGTTGGCATATTTTGAGAACTAAGAGAAGATGCTGAACATGAAGCTGGTGAAGATTGAGAACTCAAAGGTGACAGGCGTGATGACGACGGTGGCACAGATGCAGGACTCAAATGTGATGAGCTTCCTGATGGTGCTGAATTAGTCGAAGTTGACAAGCTCACTGTCTGCTCCCTCTGGGAACATCCCTGTATTTAAAGTGGATTATGCTTAGTTTATTGCAACTGATAAAAATAAAAACACACACACATGTCCACTAAGTTGACTAAGGTACAATTTAATTTACAATTTCAATCTCACCTCACTTGCTTTTACAACAATTGTATCAGTGCAGGCCAAGTCATGAAAATAAAGCCAACAATAAAGGCCAAGTCCTGAAAATAAAGCCAACAATTATTGTTGGCTTTATTTTCATGACTTGGCCTGCACTGATACCAAACACACATACAAAACCACTACGTAGTCTTGGGTATCATTTCACTTTTAATTATTGTTGGCTTTATTTTCATGACTTGGCCTGCACTGATACCAAACACACATACAAAACCACTATGTAGTCTTGAGTATCCTTTCACTTTTAATTTCAATCTCACCTCACTTGATTTCATAAAAAATCGTCCACTTGCCAACTTTATTTTAAGGACTTGGCCTGCACTGATACCACAGCTTTGAAGAAGTTCATCGCTGGCATGAACTAAATTATCCACAGTAGTAAGCTGCAAAGGCACAATAAAAAAGGTGCTGAACATTACCAAGGCCTTAGTCAAACAAAATGCAAGTTATCAGAACTGTTCAAGTTCTGTTCGATTCGATCGATCTCACTGCAAAACTATCGTTTTCCTTGGTACGGGCAAGCATGCAAGTCTGTGCTGAAACGGTTTTTTTTGCAACTTGCATCTGCTTATGAGTTTGAGTTAGCAAGTCTGCATTTCCAAACTTGCATTAACTTGTACCCCTGTTTGGCCAGGGCTTTTTGTTGAAATTCAGCAACACACAATATATTTAGATTCTTGCATCTTTAAAAAAAATTCCTGCACAGCAAACTGGAGCAAGAAACAAGTCGAGCAGCATTAGAATCTCTCAACTTCCCTCCTTTGATTACTTCTCCTTCATTAATAATCATGGGAACAAAAAGCCATGTTTCCTTCCCAGCCAGAAAATGTGAATATGTCAGAGGAAAGCATTTTTAGTTGAAACTTGAAAGGTTGATTTCATCGTCACTTCAGATTCAAAAAAACTTTCTTTTTCAGAGATTTTCTTGCCGTTTCGACAAACACTTGGCTTTTAGTTATGCCAATTGTCTCAAACTCACCTCATCTTGTATAAGCTTATCAATCGACTCTTCCTTAACTGCAGACTGTAAAAGGAAACTCTCTAACTCTGCATCCATGATTATCTAAAGCTGATTTAATGCAACAAACAAATTTATATTCAGGTACTAAGGTTGTTAAGCTTATACATGCTTAGTGCCGGTATTCTCTTAAAGTGCTACTATGATCAAAAATATGATTTTTTTGTTCTCTCGATATTTCGAAAATAGAAGTGCATATTACTCACCGTGCAAAGTTTTAAGTCGAAATTCGTACGGGAAGTCCAATTATTTTAACTGCTATTTTCGAATTCGGCTTGCCGCCATTACTCAATTCAAAAATGACCGGGACGAGTTGGGCCGAGATGGCCGAGAGAGGAAGTGACGTAGAAGTCTCAACGCAACAAAACAAACGTGGCTACTTTCTTATGCATTCGGAGAGGTGTGAGGGTTCGCAAGATTCATTTCTTCGATTTTGAGCTGCAGAATGCGTGGTCGGCGCTCTGTTGTTGAAGATTACGGCAAAGAAAGCATCGATGAATCGGAAATTTCCATTCACAGTTCACCGACGAGTGGGTACGTTTATTTTAAGCGGAAAAGCTTCGTTTGCGTGGCTGACCGGAAGGACTTCAATCCTGTTGGACACTGTTTGCTTTGTGCATTTTTACGGCTCAATGTTTTACTCAAGCATTTTATAAGAAAGGTAGAAGGAAATATTTAAAACCAGGATCAGTTCCAGCCATTAGGAACAAAAACGTCAGCAATCATATCTAAATTAAAGCGGGATCGTCGAATGGTGAGCGAATATTTATTTGCCGTTTGTGCTAACATCACATATACGGTAAGATACACATTTCCTCACACACCTAAGAGATACTTCGCTCGGTTGTCTTGTGCATATAACCACATTTTCCAATTCGTACACATGTATAAGTCCCAACAGATTTCGGCTTAACTGCATAATATATGCCCCTTCACATGAACTATTTTCTGTGTCCCGGCCAAGCCGGCTCCGCGATACGCAGAAATTATTTTTATTCAACTTTAATTGGTAAGTTGTACGCGGTAAGCAGAAAATAGGAAAACATTACCGTGTATTCCGCGTACTACAAACGTTCCTGGATAACAGAATATCACCGTGTATTCCTCGTTCTATAAACCAAAATATTACTCGAAATTTCTTTGAATTACTCGGCCACATATAACGTGAAAATGTAAACAACCGAGCTTAATCGACCATAACAAACCTTACTGTGTATTACTTGTTCTTTTTACTGCGTAGCCAGCTCCTAACATCCCTCGTACATTTCAATTTATCTCTCTCCGCGTACGGTGTAGCCAGCTCCTAACAATATAACTCTTTTATACTTCAATTAATTTCTCTTGGTGTACGGCGTAGCGAAATCCCAAACTGACAAAGTCTTACATAATTAGCTATAATTTCTTGAGCCTTTTCACCGCGTTCGGGGCAGCCACTTTTCTCAGTAACGTTTTCGATGTGACGGCGTAGTCCACAGTTTATACCTAGACGTCTGATAGCAAATCTCTATTAATTCGCATTTGCTTGTTTACTAGGTAGTAAGATTACCGTGTTCGCACAATTACACGGGTGATTCGCGACATCACTTCGTTTACGTGAATTTATTTTCCTCGACCTTTTGTCTCATCTATAAAATTCTGAATGTCTGTTAGGCTTGGGGCTCTCTATATTTATTCAAAAACTTTCATGTAGCGATATGTGGGATTTTCTTTTAGAAGGGAGAGGTTATTATTATAGGATTTATTATTTATTTATTAACTGCAATTTAGGATACTGCAACAAATCTGTGAACACAACAACAACAAACTCAACGCGTATCGGCAAGAAAAAAAACAAGAGTAAGAAACAGCTGACGGACCCCAACACGACAGACATGCGAAACAGTTAAATTTGTTGTATTATCGGAAGGATTTCAACGTTTGTGATTTGGAATAATTGGGATATTTATTCGGCTTCTTGATCCATTCTTGCATAGTTTGAGACGGCTTCCTCTTCGGTAGCGAGAGGCTCGAAACTGTCATCGTATGGCGCCACTTCTGCGAGTTCGCCGACATCGCCAAAAAAAACTTTGTCCTAAATCGCTCTCAAAATAACTGGACGACAAATTCGACGGAAAACACATCCATATAATGCAGTGTTTGGCTCTCTATTTTCGACTCTTCATTATACTCTTCGTGGCGATGGTTGAGACTTCTACGTCACGAGCAAAATTCACGTGGTTAGAGATAAGACCGCTCCCATGAAATTCGCGGGCTTCTCTTTTGCAAACTGAGGAATGGCTGACGGGTTTAACACGGTTTTCGGACATATATTCCTGGGCCGTGTAAGCATATATCGATCTAATTTATCGCGATTCATATAATATGGCATCTATTGAACAGTTTGAAGTTTAAAAAAGTTGAAAACAAAACAAGAAATTTTCATCGTAGTAGCACTTTAAGTTTTAAAAAGGCAAAGTGCCCAACAATAACTTAAACGGGCAGTGTCGAGGGGATTTTGCTCCCGTTTGTAACACTTTGAAAAGGTAACAGTCACATTTAATTGAGAACCGAAAAGAAGAGTCCATTTCTTGTGCAGACGCCATACTAACTGAGTGAAGCTATAAACAATTGTCTTTGGTCACGGATGGAAATGGGATTTCAACTTGACACGTTCACAACGTGACACTTACAACGTGAACGTTTTCAAGTTCTGTGCTTGTATCTTGCTAAAATCATTGCAAAACTTGATATGGTTTGCACTCCTTGCGAACATTTACTTGAATATCTTCTCCTTGGCCTTCCAGGAGCACTGAATGAAAGGATTTAATCATAATTTTAGCAAAGTTTTGATGAAACACGAGCAAAAGCCCCGAGATACAATTCAGAGGTGATGCTGTACGATGCATGCCGCCACAGGTAACCAAAGCGTAATATGAGAGTTTGTAGGGAGCTGAAATTCGATCGAAAATAATCGGCGGTTTTCCGCCGAAAATACATTAAAATCGAAATAAAGTTTAAAAAACCTTACCTGTTGTGTGTTTGCTGTGTTTTTATCGCTTTCCCGAGCTTCCGGAGGCCGTTTTGGGCGATTTTCTGCTTAACGGTCGATGCGACGGCATGTCACGTACTAAAGAGAGCTAAAGGTAGGAAAACGGGAATTCAAAATTGTCAACCGACACTCGAGGTCCCGATCAAAATACCCGCTAAAAATCGATTCAATCTAAAGTCAGCGCTTTAAAACCACAACACATTTCAAAAAGGATAAATCTCCTACCTTTCTATGTGATTCAATCGTCAATTAGTTTATATCTCGAAGTACAGCCCTGCATTAAAAACGAACTAACTTTTCGAAATCGCCGCCATCACAGGCTTGTAAGGAAAAGAGGGTCAAAACTAACGGTCAAGCCTGGGACAAAGCGCCAAATTTCGCTCCACCGGGGGACGACTTGAGTGACTTCTATGTCGCCAAGTGCCAAACTCACCCTCTCTCCGGTAAGTCAAGTTTTATACCTGAATGCGACCCGCGCGCGATTTCCCGCCGAAATTTGAGCGGTAAAACACTTGATTTACCGGAGAGGGGGTGAGTTTGGCATTTGGTGACACAGAAGTCACTCATGTCGTTCCCCGGTGGAGCGAAATTTGGCGCTTTGTCCCGGGCTTGACCGTTAGTTTTGACCCTCTTTTCCTTACAAGCCTGTGATGGCGGCGATTTCGAAACGTTAGTTCGTTTTTAATGCAGGGCTGTACTTCGAGAGATAAACTAATTGACGATTGAATCACATAGAAAGGTAGGAGATTTATCCTTTTTGAAATGTGTTGTGGTTTTAAAGCGCTGACTTTAGATTGAATCGATTCTTAGCGGGTATTTTGATCGGGACCTCGAGTGTCGGTTGGCAATTTTGAATTCCCGTTTTCCTACCTTTAGCTCTCTTTAGTACGTGACATGCCGTCGCATCGACCGTTAAGCAGAAAATCGCCCAAAACGGCCTCCGGAAGCTCGGAAAAGCGATAAAAACACAGCAAACACACAACAGGTAAGGTTTTTTAAACTTTATTTCGATTTTAATGTATTTTCGGCGGAAAACCGCCGATTATTTTCGATCGAATTTCAGCTCCATACAAACTCTCATGTTACGCTTTGGTTACCTGTGATGCCGCATGCACCACCGCCTCCCATTAGCAGCATTGTCTTATAAACATAAACTCTTAAAGCGAAATAAATCGACAAATAGGAAACACGACTTTCTAAAACACTTACCTGATAAGTTTCTGTTGTATATAGTGTTCTTACAGATCCGAAAACGACCAAGTTCCACACACAATTCAAAACCACTGACACGCAACCCAACCGTCACGAGCGCCGATCGAACGAAATGCCCACGCATTCACCACTGTATGATTGATCACGTGTTATACCACGTGTTCTAATCATTTCGTGTAGGGAAGGGAGTGTGACAATTCGGCTTTATTATAATTACTCTAATTGCATTCGAAACGATATTATTGTGACAACGGTTTTAGTATACTGAGATTTTATTTGTGTACCCTTCCATGGAATTAATTTTTCACTCGTCTTAAAACTGTAGTTCTTAGATACAACTTAGAAAGGAAGGGAGGATAAACACATGACCTTTGGATCACCATTGGACGCCGCTATTATTAAATAACAAATACAAAATAAAACCGACCCCTCAAAAATGACTCCAAACAAGGAGTTACATCATCTCCTTCTGCAGAGTTAAAGTAACTCCAGGAAAATAACTCCCAAAATAGAGTTGTTTAAACTCTTGTTAGAGAGTAACAATCACTGCACAAGTACTCCCTAAGGGGAGTTGTACTAACTCCTCAAACCTGGGAGTTAAATTTAACTCCAGAGGAGTTAAATTTAACTCCAGTTTGGAGTTATAATGACTCCCAGTAGCGTAACTCCAATTTAGGGATTAATTTAACTCCCCTATCGAAGAGAATAACTCCTTTTTGGAGTTAAAATAACTCCTTTTGGAGTTAAAATAACTCCCAAAAAAATAACTCCAGATAAGGAGTTAATTTAACCCCACCATAGGAGTTAAAATAACTCTTTGAAAATTACTGTGCAGTGAAGGATCAGATATATGCAAAGCGAAACCTAAATAAGCTAGTTAAAATTCAAGTTACGGCAAACGTTATCTGCTAAAATAGTTATAAACAACACAAATATTGATGCTTGACTGGGTGACTTGTCCACATGATGCGTAACTGACTCGCGCGCAACGCGTTGTCGCTCGCACCGAGAAAATGCTATCTTTCCTATTGGTCTTTTACTTATATGAAATCCCATGTAAAATAATTTCTTTAAATGTTGTTGCTGAAATCAGTTCCAATATGTGAATTTGGAATATCTTAGAAGTGTAGCTGTGCCCAGAAAGTTTTAAAAATTCGATGATAAATTGCCAGAAATCCATTTAGAAGTGAACGCAGCGCAAGGAGAACTGAAAAATTATTCCATAGTTTTAAACGGTAAAAAAATGAGGTCATGTGAGTGGATGAGAGGTAGTGATTCAAAGAGATTTGGATTGATAACCCTCAACCGTCCGGTCCTCGATTTTTTCATGTAAAAGTTACATTTTTATGTGTTTGTCTGTTTGTGGGAAAAGACTGTCTTCATTGCGGGATGCATTATCAAACGTGCGTGCGTAGACAAGCTAAGTAACCAGAACAAATTGTCGCGCGGTACTTTTGGAGTATCAGGATTCTCTTTACGGCGTTGCTTGAAGAGAGGACTCTAGGCTGAATTTCTCTTTAGGATTTTAATCAGAAGTTCTTGCCTGTTTCAGTTTTTGCTCTCAATTCAACCCATGCTTATTTCGACTTCAGCTTACACACTGAATCGACGCTTAAAGAATCCACTCCTTAATTTCAGAACGTACAGTGATTGGTTAACGTAGATTACGTAAAGTTTTCTGATTGGTTCGACTCGAATGTTTTGGAATTGTAACTTAACCTGGCAACGGCGGCGTTCTTTAATCTGTCGCAAACCTGGTAATTATTTCTGCTGTAAAGTTACAACTTCTAACGAATTGATCGGCCTAGTGAAACGGTTGATAGAAGTAAGCATAAATATAGTTTTCCCGATACCAATCACTGACATTGCTGAAACTAAGCGGATTTTCTTTCCGTACGTGATCTGTATTCAAAATGTTAAATTCAATACCACAAAAGGATCCAAAAGTAACATGTAAATATTTTGAAGGTAACTAGGTAAACTAATTTAAGTGATCCATTGTTCAAAAGGTTGCAAGGAATCAAAGTTCCACAGTTCGTGCTGGTCAAAAGACCAGAGTGTCCAGAATTAACTTAAACTAAGTTAAGAACACTTAAGGACATAAAGCTAGTGATTAAAAATAGTGACCAGATCGTTACTTGCCTGTTGGACGAACACGAAAACATTAATTGTTTAGTTTAGCTGGATTAAGCCAAACAATAGTTGTTTACGAACTGTAATCAAATCGATCTGGAATCAAAAGAAAAGGGATTAGGGCGTGAAAACGTTCCCACGTGAAACTTTTCCAGCTTGCAAAACAAAATGCAAAGTGTTGCGAGAACGTGTGCATAAGTCAGCCACAAGTTCTGGCACGTGTATGTTGCTTAGTAACGATATGGTCGTTGTACGAAAAGTACAGATCTAGTAAATCAAATAAAGTTGTTTACACTGATTAAACTCGCGAAATCATTCAAAACACTCGAATCGCCTAGAATTTGGGAATGTAAAAGCTAATATGAAAATATATAAAATTGTGTGCCAACATATTATCCCCCCTTTCAGCAGAGTCGCCTCCGGCGACTCAAGGGAAGAGAGAATACGAAGGTCATTAAAAAAACAAAATGAAATGTTCTTTTTTGTTTGGATTTTTAAAGTTTTGAATTTTTTGTTTTTTTTTTGGTTAAACACTAACATACGAATAAAATTCAATATAGAGAACTACATGACAAACGATATAAAAGATAGTAGGCATGTTGCTCGGTATTCCTCTTATGTCTCAGGAAAAGGCCATGTTACTAAAGGTCCCGCGAGGTCGTCCTGGGAGATATTCTGGTACTTATTCTCTGCCAGTGTTCTGTGAGAGCAAGCGCTCGTCTTCGCTTGCTAAAGCGTCCTAGCTTAGTTGAATAGCTGGTTTGAGTTCGTTTTCTCCAAAAGTACAACCACAGCGAGGTTTGAAGCCACATCGTGTTGGAGGTTTTCATGTTAGTTGTCGTGTGGGGACAAATAAATATTGTCCTTGAAAGTTTATTTTTAGCCTCGTGGAATGGCGTCAGGCTTCTGCTTGTTTCCAATGGAACTTGTGGAAGCAGTTTATTATATAGTGTTTGTATTTTTTGGACAGAGTTGGGCTGTGAGCTTGAAATGTATCGGTACAGTACATGGTAACACAGCATACAACGGTTATTGAACACTTTACACTGAAGTAGTTTTGTTGTTGTTGACTCAAGTGGGCTTTCACTGTGATTTGAGGGTGAGTGTTGAGGAAAGCTGCAAGGCGGTTGTCGGTACAAAACGTAATACTGAAGTGGACGCCTGGATAATTCTCGTTCTTGTGCCTGCTTGGGTCTTGAGATGATGTGAGGTAGTAGTCAACGTTACAAGGAAAAACCAAGCCAGTCTACATAGGAAGATACTAGCTTACTTCTGCTAACTACACTAAGCAAACAAACAAAAAAATATGAACAATACAGCAAAGCTGATCATACCACGTGAAAAGTAGACTTAGTTTCCTCATATCAAAGTATACTTTAATGTGAAAAACTAGTATTGAAACACCTACTGAACCTCGAAAAGAAATGGTATAACACCGGTACAAACTCCTGATGTTTCGTCACCATTTGGTCTGCTGTACTAGTAAAATCACAAGACTTCATCACTTCTGTGAGTCATAATTCGTGTGAAACTAGCGCAAAAGCTGTGTAAAAGCATTTTGTTTCAGCCAAACTGCTTTCGCAGTTGCTATTTTCATCAGGAGGTTTACGTCTCCGAGGAATCTTGTAGGAGTAAGGCGGCGGAAACTGCTTGAAAACTGCACCGATAGTGTTTCGAAAGAAAATGATCGGATTGCCCCTAACCAGCTCACTACTAGCGCCAAATATTTGAATAACCAAAAAGCTGGGCATATATGTCGGTGGCGGTATTTCTTTCCAATTATCGCCCTTAATAACTACGTGGAAAGTAGTTTCGGAGTCTCTCAAACACGCTTGTGTTCCATCTAAAGTCTTAAATTGTGCACAACCGTCCGTCACAGGAATCAGTGTTTTCGGAGTGTGGCCCGAATGGTAAGTGAAATCGTTATTGACTTCTGATCGCCCGTTCAAATTTGTACAATTCCTTGCTGTTTCGTTGTTAGATGGCTGCCTATTTTCCTCTCGTGGTTTGCCCACTAAATTGAAAATGTACTTCATCAACAAGCAAAAAGAAGTCATAAAAATGAACCATCCACGATATGTGCGTAAACGATTTGGCATTTGGCTACGGTATTGCTGTCTTCTGTCTTCAGAGAAGCCGTTAGTAGCGCTCACTTGATTTCCTGCGACTATTCTTGCTACAGTAGTTTCTATTTTAACTTCATCACAAGAAAGGTATGGTTCCTCAAACAAAATTTGGCCATTATCAATGACAATTTGACAATCTTGGAGTTCTACGATTTCAAAAGTTATCGCACTTGCTTCTGATGCATCGATAAGACGAAACTCGTGTTCCTTGTCATTTGTTTCTTCGTTCTGAATTTCCTGTTTCGAACTATCTTGGGCGGGATGAACGTCAATTCTTATGGGCTCAATAACTGAAATATTTTCGTTACTTTGCGCTTCATCAAACTCTATAACTTTTGTGTCATCTTCCTTGAGAATTTTTTCTTCTTCCGCCTTCGAAAATTCATGACTTTTATCGTAAACAGAACAATTCCTTAACTTGTACTCGTTAACAGGGTCTACTACATTTGCATCTTTCATATCACTGAGGAAACATATCTTTTGAGGAACAAAAATCGAATTAATTGCTGTACTATGTGGAATCGAAAATCCATCAGTGGCATCTTCGGTGCTGACGTTAAAACGGTCTGGCTTTGCGCTCATTGGACTGAAGAAATTTGTGGGTAATTCGTGTGACTGAGATTCATTGCGAAACGATGGTTTGGGCTGGCAATTTTTCTTGTCTTGTCTTCCCTTACGTAGTTTAATACGGTTTGCCAACTGTTCCGAACGCACGGCGTAAAATTTGGGTGGGATTCGTTTCTCAATCTCGCAAGTGTCTATGGCGGGAATACTCGGGAAGGTAATCTCGCGTGAAGCAAACTTGATGCTATCTGGGGTTATCTTTCGTTGTCCAGTTACATTAGAATGATCTGTATTGGGGTTCCGCGCGCAGTTACGACTTACGCTGTCTTTAAAATTTTGGGATGTCGAATGTGCAGGTATATTCTGATTTAAATTACTCTCTGAGACGACCTCGCTTTGTTCCCGTTCAAAGGAGGTCGTTACCAGTTTAAATGTTGTTGGTCCTGCTCGTATGGGGTATCAGGGCAAAATCGACGTGGTTCCCAATTGTCACGATCTCGATTTGAAACCAAAACCGAACGATATCCGTGCTGGTTTTGTCTTCGGTAACACGTCGCCATTATATGCCCCGCTCGGCCACAAAAATCACATATTGGTCGCCCGCCAAAAGTTCGTCTTTCGCGTTGAATCTGGCCCGAAAAGCGTGAATCGCGCGATCGATGCAGTTCTTGACGAATAGATTGTGTAATCATGCGTTCAAGCTCTGATTTATCCGAAAATTTGTTGTTGTTGGAAACCTCTCCTTGATTGTTGGTGGTTTGGTAATTGCCGAAAGCTGCGAGAGGGGGTGTTAACTTATCATCCGTTGTTTTTTGTAGCTTCGTAAGAGCGTGCCAAATCTCATCCGTGCGATCATTGGTTTCTTGCGGGGGCAACGATTCCTTAAGCTTTGCGTGAATCTCGGCGTCCTCGAAAGTGCCTGGTCTTTGTAGAAGAACATAATTTTTGATGTGGGGTCGTAAGCCTTGAATAAAATAATTAACGCTCTCCGATCGCGGTAAATTTATACGTTGACAAAGCCGGCGAATTTTAGCAGCAAACGCACTTACAGACTCGGTTGCTAGTTGTTTAGTTTCGTTTAATTGTTGTCTCAGCAACCAAACATCAGAGTCGGAGTGAAACTGTTTTTTAAGAGCATCCGAAAGGGCGTCGAAAGGTCTGCCTTTTAATTCAGGCGTCGTGTTGAACCAGATACTAGCGTCGCCAGTTAAAAACAAAGGAAGAACTTCAGCCTTCCTTTCGGAAGTTAAATGATAAAAAGCTGATGCGCGATTGAAATTTGCTAAGAATTCATTAACGTCCTCGTGGGCGTCGCCCGAAAACTTTGGTATGGGAACGCTATTGTTACTAGGAAATGTGGGCGTTAGGTGCGATTCTTGAAAAGCCCTAGAAAGCGTCGAAATTTGTTCAGCCCATTTTTCTGTAAGTTCTTTCTTCTGTTGAGAAAGAAGTTTTGCAAGATCGTCCAAATTCATTGGCATTTCTTCGGAGTTGTCTAAATTTGAGTTTAGTTGCGAGGCGTCAAAAATAACCGAGCTCGAATCGAAACTATCAGATAGTTCAGAAGTTGGTGATAACAGGGGTGACGATGGAATTTCAAAATCGCTATTCTTACTTTGGCCGCCAGAATTTTGGTCCACCGCAAAAGGGTCTTCTAAATTGAAATCGAGCTGTCCACTGTTTGTTAAAAACCTAAATTATTGTTAGGTCGAACTGGCGGAGAATCAAGCGGAGAAAACAAGTTTTCTGAGCAGTTACCTTCGCAAAATTCTTCGGCCTGTGCCCACGATGTACCCACGTTACGCGCGAAAAATAACCTAGCTTTTCCTTGGGTCAACAGATTGAAAGAATTCGTCGCATTCGACTCACAGAAATGAAAGTGTCTTACCCCAAATTGCAAAACGATTGAAACGTGCCTTTAACAACAGTGAAATTTTATGGGAAACAAAATATACACCCGTCGTTGTCCGTGTTTTATTGGCAATATACCCTCTAATCGTAGGATTAGAATTGACTCCACGTGCGCTCACCTCCAGGCAAAAAGGGGACGAGTTGACTCACACGACAGCAAGTTTGCAACCACAGAGCATTCGTCAATATAATCCCTGCTGCCGCGCTCTCCGAAGAGATAGGTTTCCCTTTTCAGGATATTTTGAATCCCCGAAATAGTTTAATCACTGTGTTAAAGGGTACCAGATCTTGGTAGCGTAGGAATGTTGTGGAAAAACTGCGTTTCAGATACTCCGACCGGCAACAAAAGCATACGAAAACTAGCGAAACGAAAACAACGGAATTTAAACAAGCGCTGAGTTCTTATTAGAACTGTTTCTCTCTCGCGACCTGCGCGTCTCCGTACTAACGGATTCGCCTAAAAGGCCGTGAGGTTCGTAGTTCCTGGCTTGCTTGCTTGCAGCGAGAGGTACTTGATCTACCCGGATTCTCCACCAAATCTGTCGCGCGGTACTTTTGGAGTATCAGGATTCTCCGAATCAATTTCAAATGTCATCAAAATTGCCCTGCAAGGCCTGAAGGGCCTTAACTGAGGAAGATGTTTTAATTTGTTTTATTTGTTTTTGTTCCACGAATAGAACCACGATTTTGAACACAAAGGATAAAAGATGATATGTGAGATCAAGTTAAAGAAGGGATTTTGATAGACCCTCTACCATTCGGACCTTGTAATCAATGCTGCATCATATTTCTATTTCATATTCACTAAGTGGGCAAAACATTTTAAGTTTGCAAATGTAAAGGACAATGTTATCGGTGTTATGCATGGGCAATATTTTGATTGATAGTGGTGTTTTAATTTGTCGATTATACAGTAGAGTGAACGCTCACTAAGCTGTTAATCTTCCTCAAAATATAGCCTTATTGCACCTTACAATACACTGTGTAAGCATTTTTAAAACTGATTTAAAATTAAAAAAATAGCTTGTGCTGAGATGTTGTTAATCCAAACACAGCCTCCTTTCAAAGTTAGAATAATCTTCCGCGAGTTCATTACGGGAATGCCATGTCAGGTACTTTCCCTTTCATTCACATTATGTTGTCGTTCATGATCAGTAACGCAATCATCTTGTCTTACGTCGCCTTCTATATATTGAAATGAGTCGAAAAACGGGCAATAATTTACATATGCTGAGTGGCCTCTATTGTTAGCAGATAATAGCCTAAAACAGGCTACAAGGAACCTTTTTTCGTCGAGAGATCGATAACTGAACTGCATTCGAAAGAGTCTTGAAAAACTAAATAAAGGACGTTTTGCGGCTTGGAAACCGAGGACAGTCTTCTTTTATAACAACAGAGATGAAAATTAAGAACCGTGAAAATCACGCACTAGGAAATTGCGTTACCCGCTGAGGTGTAAAATATCTGTGATGTTTTTGTTTGGATAATCTCTTGTGTTCGAGTTTTACATTTTAGGTCTATTTAGGGTTATGTTAGTAAGCAGAATTCACCACACTTTGATTAGGTGAAAATGACACACATTTTTTGGGAAAAACTCTGAGATAGACCGCTGAAAAATTATTTTTAAAAAGTCAAAGGGCAAGCTCGTTAAAATTAGTGTTAGAGTTTGTGGAAGAAGAAATACGATATTTGAAGTAGGTGCGGATGAACGTACTTCGTAAGTGGATTACCTTCTATGTTTATATTTTGGATTTGAAAGAGGAAAACTCCATTCATCGTTAGCTTATCTACGCACGCGCAGTTGATCATATATATACATCAATATAAATATCCCGCTTTCCCACAAGGAAAGCAGCCGTCTGCCAAAGTCATATAAATATTACACTTACCCAATCTACAATCGAGGTCCGGACGGTTGAGGGTTATCATACTTGAATCATGAACCACCCCTCATCCACTCACGTGATCTCATTTTGGTTCCTATAAACTTGGGATTTGTTTTCTTTCTACTTTCTTTTTCTTTTTTTCGGTATAAAAGTATCATCGATGCACCTACATAGAAGCCAAGGTGAAAACTCCAAGTTCGGGCCTTCAGCCGTATCTTCTGATCGTTTTTTCTTAAGAGTAGAGACTAGAGGAGGGGCCGGGTAAAATTCAGGCTATAACTAAGGTCGTCAAAGAAAGTGGTATGCGCAAAATTTTGCCAAGAGGGAGAGCATAAAAAGTAGAGACGATGTTGTTGTTATGAAGAGGTTTGTAAGAACGTAAACCTGCTGAAATTCAAAAAAGTTAAAAGTGACGTTTTTATATATTGGCTAAAGGGAAAGCTCGTTAAAAATTGGCGGTAGAATTTGTGGAAGAAGAAGTAAGAAGAAGAAGAAGTAAGTTTCGATACTGAACGTGCTTAGTAAAGCTTAGTAAGTTGAATTACCACTTACCTTATATGTTCATATTTTGGATCTGAAAGAGGAAACTCCATATGGCCTTAGCTTATCTACGCACGTGCAACTCATTATGTATACACCACTATAGCATCCTACTTTCCCACGAGGAAAGCAGCCATCTGCTAAAGTAATATAAATGATCGAACCTAACCACTATTATACCGAGGTCCGGACGGTTGAGGGTTATCATTTGGCACATGAACCCCCCTCACCCAATCACTTGACCTCTTTTTGTTTCCAAATTTGAGACTATTCTGCCTTCAGTTCCTTTGTTTTTCTTTTATCAGTATAAAAATATTTAGAATATACCAAACCAGTGGATACTGAATGTTTTTTGCGCGCTCTGATTGGCTACTCAACTCGGGATAGTAGCTGCTATTCACCTCACGGCATTTCTGTGTATTTCGCGCGCGAGTTTTTCCTCAATTCTCAGAAAAGTGGGAACTATTTGGTGCTGGCTATCCACTGGTTTGGTACATACTAAAACAATTATTCACCTCAGTGTCAGTGAAGAATGATAGATATTTACCTCCACCATGTCCACTTCAGTGAATAACTGTTAATCAACAGAGCCAAAGAGAAAATCTCGCTCACCCGTACTAAACGTCCTAAAGGATACTCGATTAAATTCAAAGGTCTTGAAATGGCCACATCATGTGGTGTACGATAATACACTATTTTAACACATGAAAGGAGTTTGCATTTTAAAAAGTTACCGTCCAAACCTGAAATTGTGGATAAAAGACTCGATGCATTCACCGGATAGTGCACAACTCACCGCCAAACATCGTTAAAGGTTAAAGGGAAAATCCTTCAATTAGCAAAGTTTTTCAAGCCATGAACCGACAGATAAGAGAAAGTTTTACCATCAACCATGAAAATTTGAGTTGAAGAGTTTTAACCGACAAGGAAAAAAAGATTGGAAATTTAGCCCGTTACCTACAAAATTGGTCCAAAAATCCTATTTTTTGTTCCGTCAACTTTGAGAGCCACAAGCCCTTAGACGCTTTCTTACGATCGAAAGGGACTCCGTTTACAGGGTAAGATCCGGACAAGAGAGTTATCATACCTATTTGAATTTACGAATCCTCTCATCAAACACTTGACTCTTTTGTCAAACTGCGCCTTTCTTTTAGCATGAAGTACATATTTGTTGGCACCATCCTTCCTCGGCTAGTTTTCTTAGCCGATCAATGGAAGGGCTCCTTCAATTCAGGGGTTTGAAAATATGCTGCCGAAACACGTACAGGGCACAGAAAAGCCAAGTTATGAGCAAGCTTAAAACGAGGAAATCTACCCATCGAACCTATATCGAAGAGTAAGTGTGCAAATTTGCCTATCACAGAAAGAAAAAGCCCTGAATGAGGTTACTCTGACTCATACTGCTTTTCTTTATCCCGAAAAACATTCAACAGTTAAAAGCGATAAAAACGATAAAAAAGTAATTAAATAAAGTCAGAAAATGACGTCAAATGAGTGGGTGAGGGGTAGTGATTCAAAGAAATTTGGATTGATAGCCCTCAACTGTCCTGACCTCGACACTAGAGACCTTAAGCATCAGTTGTTTCGGCGCGATGGAGACTGGACCTGATATAGGTAAACTAGGACCGAGGTCGCCTTTGCTTCCTTCGCTTTCTGCGCTTTCGTGGTATAATCCCGCGAAAGGTGATTAGGGAATCAAAGTTAAAGTTTCCGGTCGAACTATTTTTTTTAAAAAGAACAGTGGGGGAAAAACATGAGGCCAAGGGAGTGAGGGGTAGTGATTCAAAGATGATTCAGGATAATCCTCCACCGTCTGGACATCGACATTCTGATGTAAAAGTTGCGTATTAACATATTTGTGGGAAAACACTTCGTTGAAGAGTGCAAAAATAAACGCGCGTGCGTAGACACATGAAGTAACCAGAATATTTATTAAAATACATCTTTGTTAACATCCGCGTGATGCTTGAAATAAATACTAAGTATGCGATTTGTGCTGCTTGAAGTTCGACCAGTTCGGCAGTTCTAAAAGTCTTTTAAGTTTATAATTTATTAATAGAAAAGCCACATTTCTTTTATTTTTCCAATTTGTCAACATCTACAAGATAAAGTTAAAACAAACTTGTTCAGCTACTAGGGACGTTACCAAAGCTTCCTTTTAAGACAGCACCGGCCAAATTATATTTAAACTTTTTCAACGTTTTGAATTGTTTTCTTGAACAGTTAATAAATAAATTGATTCATTCCTTGCATTTCGCTTTACATGAAAGATGAAACAAAGGGTGATTTGATTATTTTTATCGGGTACTTTGGCGAGGCCAAACTGTGTAAACATGTGCGTATTAACCTCATTTAGCCTTTGGGGGGGGGATATTGTCGTCATTGTCAGCTGTATAACTGCAGCCTCGGGATTCAAGATGGCGGCCTCAAAATTCAAAATGGCTGGTTTGTGACGTCATTGTGACGTCATGACACGTCATAAGCCCAATCTGTTAAGCTAATGGCGTGCTGAAAACGTGCCAAGTTTCATTACAAGAGTGTGCCTACTACTAGAGAGGCACTTTGAGCCCTCCCCCCACCCCACCCCACCCCAGGCTCAGAAACTCAAAATAAGGTTAAGCCAAGTGATTGCAATTACACCAGCTGAAATATTCCCAATACGTGAATTTGGCATATCTTAGAAGTGTAGCTGTGCTCAGGAAGACAGGCATAAAATTATATACCATGCTTAGGGACAGAGACCAAAAACCGTATCCTGTCTAGCGGCAAACCCCAGTATGGTCCACATAAGGGAGTAACCCTCCCTTACGGGCGGGTGGAGGGGGTGGTGGTGCCGTGTTTAGCATGACGATAGCACGATGTAATTTCAGACGCCGAAAATTGAACTTCAATGCAATCTTCCTTGGTAGCAGTTCGAGCGAGCGAGACGCGGAAGCCACGCAGGCCCATGCGAGAACTCGCCCACATGATACCTTTTCTCGCTTTGCCATTTTAGCTAGCCGTTTTTTGGTTTTTGCGTCATGGGGTTGAAAGCTTAGACTCTTCTACTGAAAAAAATGCCTAAATAACCAAAAATCAAAGATAAATATATTTTGAACTCTAGGCTTCCAACCTCATGACGCAAAAACCAAATAGCAAAGCGAGAAAGGGTATCATGTGGGCGAGTTCTCACATGGGCCCGCGTGGCTTCCGCGTCTCGCTCGCTCAAATTGCTGCCAAGGAAGATTACATCAGGGGACGTTCAATAATCACATCGTGCTATCGTCAATGAATATTGTGCTACGGTTGAGCAAGTTAAGGCTAAGCACGGCACTCTCCGCCCCTTCCCCCCCCCCCCCGGAAGGGAGGGTTACTGCCTAATGTGGTCTATACTGGGGTGTGCCGCTGGACAGGATATGGTTTTGGTCTCTGTTCCTAAACGTGGTAAATTATTTTATGCGCATCTTCCCCAACCGGGTATGGTCAGTACGATCGACATTCCATTTCATTTTTCTGTCCTCAAAAGACCCTTTCTCCCCCCACTCCCCTACCCCCAGGAGCCAGAGGGCATGGGAGTAGCGCAACTCTGCAGAACCTAGACTAAGGGACGCCGAGTGCTATGAAGTATCTGTGGCCAAAATTATGGAACACAGTAATTCCAGAACAAACTGCAATAACATTACCTGCTCGGGCTAACAACAACTTGAATTCACTGTCAACCGCTTTATCTGCACTTAGTCCGTGCAATTGAAGATGCCGCGAGATGTGTCCTGTGCATTCTTTTAGGGAAACAACTTCAACGTGGCCTGGGTAACAACTGCTTAATCCACAGGTAGTAACCCTCTCCAGAAGAGTGGAAAAACTACACAACGCCATATATCAGTACGTACACACTGTGAATGTAACTTACTGCAATATTTATTTTATTTCATGAGCTGTAATTAAATTAGTAGTAAAATTACAACAGCACGTACATTGCGAAATTACCGCGCTTAATAGAGAGAGTCGTGACCGTAAAAACGCCTTTGTGGAGCTTGTGCTAACATGTAATCCAACAAAGTACTAGCTATCTGTTGCAAGTTTTTTTTTTCTTTTTAACTTTCCACCAAGTTTTTATCTCAAATCACATGACAGAAATCGAATACGTGACTCTCCCTGTTAGTGTGGTGTGACACGTGTGGGTCAGTGCAGAGGTCACCTGTCTTTCCGCGTATTCCTCTAGGCGATGAGTTTAAAATATCTTTGCTCGATCAGGAAACTGAAAATTCGTTTGTTTTAATACAGTTTGGAATGTTTTCCTGTTGTATTATTGCGTTTTCCGTTGGCAAGGTAGGCGGCATAGTACGTCGTTTCTCTGTGTTTTCGATGTTATCTTGGTTAAGTTGAATGAGAGGATTCCTGTCTTGTTGAAATGCCGTTAAAAATCTGCTTTGTTTTAATATAAGACTCAGCAAGACTCAAGAAAGCAGAACTTTCTTTCAAAGATCAGGAAAAACATTGTGCGTGCAGGTGTAACTAATGGTGAGCCTATCTTAAACGACCTTTGTAATTGTTAGCAGTGTTCAAGGAATTAAATCTGTAATTTGCATATAATTCTACCCGCTCAGATCACTAAACAGTAAAAATTTACTGACGGGGAAGTATTTCATTCCCAAAGCTGTAACTTTCCTGTTGAAAAGTACAATGACAGAGCTTTCGTTCTGTGTAGTCTTAATCATTGAACGATACATACCAGATGCCGTTTTAAGCGGCCGAAGTTGGCCTTCATTTTACCTTGTGATAAACAAGGTTAAGAGCGGCTAGATAAAAACGCCGCTTGAAAATGTTTGAAACCAAGCATTGGTAAATTTATTACACGGTTTTAAAGTAGAAAGGTTAAATAATGTTCGTGGTTTGTTTCGTTTTAAAAGAATCTTTTTTACGCTCTCACCGGCTTCCTAAAGTTGAGGGAGAATTTGAGCCGTTTAGAGACCCTAAAACCGCCATTTTATGCATTTTTCGATCTTTTTAAATTTTCGTCCATTAAATAACTCGTTGGAACTTTGGATTAGTTTTTCTTGAATTAGCTTACCCAAAGGGATGTTTTGGCAAAACAAAAAAAAATCGATTTTTTGTGAGTGTCTTTCGATTCTCGATATGCTCAGAAAATGTCTCTTGAAAACGGTAAAGAAAAGATTAGGTCAAGTGAGTGGATGAGGAGTGGTGCTTCCCGGGACAATTGCATTGATAACCCTCATCCGTCCGGACCTCGCCCATAGGTAGTAAACGTTACATTTTTATATGTTTGTGGGAAAAGACTGTCTTCATTGTGGGATGCATTATTAAACGCGCGTGCGTAGACAAATTAAGTAACCAAAACATTGTAAAACCAACCTTTATGAACTTCCGCGTAATGTATATGCCTGGCACAATTACTGAATCCAGAACGGCGATTTGTGCTGCCTTGTGTTCGGTATTCATAATTTCCTTAGAGGCAATATTTTTTGACATGCACCGAAGAGCGATATTACTTTTATTTCCTTTGACAAAAATAAAAGAAAACAAAAGAAAACAAAACAACAACAACAACAACAACAACAACAACAACAACAACAAGGAAAGCCACCAGTGGCACTTTTTCTTATTCACTGCTACCTACCTACAATTTCTTTTGCGATAGTACCGGCTCATTCAGTTTAGTTTGAAACAAAGTTCCTTCTTTCCACTTTGTTTAACATCAACAGTCAAACAAACAGCGATTTTGGTATATTTTGTGATTATTAGTGTAAGGTAATTACCGAACGCTGTGTCAGCATTATCGGCGGTACAATTATTATTATTATTATTATTATTGTTATTATTATTATTTTACTTCTTAAAAACTTTTTTTAAACTAATAATTTGATTGTAATTTCTTAGCATCTTATTCTTATCTGTCCATTGTATTTTTACTATGACTATCAATAAAGATTTTTTTTTTTTAATTATTATTATTATTATTACTATTATTATTATTATTATTATTATTATTATTATTATTATTATTTTAAAGAACAACACAACACTTTTAAGTTTCAAAGACATGTTTCGGCATACCTGATGCCATCCTCAGTTGAAGGAAAAAGTTACAACAAAGCTATTGATATGCAGTAGTGATTAGAATTGTAAATAAAAATGTATAAGCAAGAGTGACAAGAAAATAGCGTGATTATGTGAAATCTAAGCAAACAACTTTAAATTAACATGTTTAACCTGTTGATTTAACGTGGGCTATTCCCAGTGGATATGTAAGGATTCTTTGATCTTTAGTTGAAAGCTTGTAGTGGTGCAGTCTAAAAGAGGGTGCTCATGGGGTCAGTAGTTAACTGACAATTGGCCAAAAAAATAGTAGTTAACTAATAAATGAAAAGTTAACTGTTAACTGATATTTTATTAATTATATTAAATACGATTGTTGATGTTTTTAAAAAAGCAACAAAGATTTTCCTAACGCTGCGTGACCCGGTAACATATTAACTGTTATTTGACTTACTTCCGATGCAAAAGTGCCAAGGGAGCGTAACTTGGACCTTGATCTCTGTGATGGCTTCGAGTGGCGTGGTCAAAGTAGCCTGCGTGGCAGGTGCAGAAAGGGGAGGGAAAAGGGGAGAAATTACTGGCGAGGGCGGAGGAAGCGAGGGGAAGGGAGAGGAAGGGAGTCATGCAGACCTTCCAGCCCCATTTTATAACTATGTTGAATGTAAATTGAGAAACGCGAATTTCGAGTACTTAAAAGACATAAATTAATTGTGTCCAATCAGAGCGTTCGATTGGGCTCTTGATTGACATTAAGCCCCATTTACACGGCAGAAACTTTTTGGCACGGCTCGGGTAAAAATGGTACGCGTACCGAAAAAAATGGTTCGGCACGGATAAATTTTGTCGTGTAAACGACTTTGCCTCACCCGTGCCGAACCAAAATCTTACCCGTGCTCGGACCTAGTCGCGAGGTAGTCCGAGCACGGATAAAATTGGTACGCGTTCCTGAAAATCTAACCCGGCTCGAATAATATGTGTAGTGTAAACGATTAACCGTGCCGAACCAACTTTTTTCTGATGAGCCTTCGTGCCTTTGGTCAGCACTATTTGTGGGAGCATGTGCAGAGCTACTGCTTGCCTTCAACTCAAAATGGCGGCAAATAGGGGAAAGTCTCCAAGGAAATCGCGGGGACAATCATGGAAAGACCAAGATGTGAAGGAGTTAATTCAAATAATGCAAGAGGAGACAATTATTTTTAGTCTCGACAATGCGAAATCACCAAAGGAGAAAAGAGCCGCGTACAAAAGTGTTCAAGTGCAGCTTCAAAACAGAGTAAGCTGAAACTATGCGAAATGTTTTCAACGTCAATTGAGCTCGAGATTAGCGATTTCCTCGAAGTAGTATTGCAGAATACCACTTGTATCGCGCTGGAAACAATAGTATTTACATTTTGATTGTTTTATCTGTTTACATACTGCTTTTTTATTTTATTATAGGGATAGAGTACAATTTAGATAGCATTATTAACAAATGGAAAAAGCTTAAACAGCAATATAAAGAGCACCTTGACAAACAAAAAAAAAGTGGCACTGAACGTCGGAAAAAATGGAAGTTTTTTGATGAAATGGATCAAATATGTGGTCACAGGGATACATCTTCACCTGCATGTCTAATTGATTCAAGTTTACCTCATGAAAATGCAGGTATGGTATTTTTTTATTATTTGTGGGGTGGTAGGGGCCTGTACGTCTCTCAAATTTACATGTTGTATGTAATACCTAGAAACCAAAGCTTAAAAGTCATTTTCTTTTCTTTGGCCCCCAGTTACTAGTCAGTACAAATTTGGGTGATTCCCTTAGTAGTGTGATAGTGACAAAAGCAGAAGGGCTGTATCATATCATGTAATCATGGAAAGTTATAACAGATGCAACTGAGAAACCATTAAAAATTTGGTTTGTTGTTTTAGAGTAATTATTTCTTTCCCTTTTTTAAGATTTGGAAAGTGAAACAGATGACGATGAGAATGATACCACTGTTGAAACTGGTGATGACGTGAGAGTTCATGATGAGGAGTTAAGCAGCAATACAAATGAAGAAGTTGGTGAGGGATGTAGTGAGATTGCTAAACGCAAACTGGAGCTGGAAGTGGAGGAAGTGAAACCTGATATTAAGAAAAGCAAGGTTGCCAAGAAAGGAAAAGGAAGGAAGACCAAGCTTGAGCAATCAATTTCTATGTTAAGAGACAGCTTTAAAGATGCTGCAGAACAGGAGATGGAAATGCTGGTGAAGTTGGAACAAATAAGACACAAAGAAATGCTGGAGCATGAAATACGAATGAAAGAATTGGATAATGTACGCCGAAGAGAGGAACGACAACATGAACTGTTAACTGCTCAATATTTTAAGCAGCAACAGAAATCCATATCCACCCCAAAGGATGGATTTCTATCAAGGAAGCAACAGTGGAAGCGAAAGCAGTTATTTTGAATTGTAATGTTTGAGGGCATGTTGTTGATAAGAATGTTTTTGTAAGTGCTGGCATGTTGTTGATATGAACTCTTAGACTGGTTCACAGATGAAAGACAAGGGCATTCGCAAACTCAATCGAAACCATAATCTTGCACCAGGAAATGTGAGAGTGTACCAAGGTAAAATGAGCACAACCATAAGCACAAGGAAAGGGCAAAATGTTTCTTTTGCTTGTGCTTGTGCTTATGCTTATTTCTCTTGTGTCATGCTTATTCTGCCTTTTGGAACAGGCATGGAATGAGCACTGTGCTTGCTGATGTTGACTTGTGCTTGTGCTTATCACAAGTTTGAATATCCTTGTGGTTATGCTTGTGCCAATGCTTGTGCTTATCTCACAAGTGTGAACTAGCCTTAAATGCTTGCATGTTGTTGCGATCAACCCTTCAATGTTGGCATGTTGTTATATAAACTGTAACACCTTATTAGTTGCAGGCATGTTGTTGATATAAACAGATAAACCTGACTTGTCAAAGGTGGCATGTTGTTGTATGAAGGGATAAACCTCACTTGTCAATGGTGGCATGTTGTTGCATGAAGGGATAAACCTCACTTGTCAATGGTGGCATGTTGTTGTATGAAGGGGTAAACCTCACTTGTCAAAGGTGGCATGTTGTTGTATGAAGGGCCAAACCGTACTTGTTAAAGGTGGCATTTTCTTGTATAAACTGAACCATGTTTTAATATTTACTGACAAACTCAGTTGTCAAAGCTGGCATGTACCAAACTGTTATGAACTGTAACACCCTAGTTGCTGGCATTTTGTTGTTATGAACTGTAAAACTTTACTTGTCAAAGCTGACATGTGATTATGAACTATAGCACCATAGGTGCTGGTATATTGTTGTTATGAACTGTAAAACCTTAGTTGCTGGTATGTTGTTGATATGAACTATACAACCTTAGATGCTGGAATCTTGACATGAACTATCAAAGCTGGCTTGTTTTTGATTAGAATTTTAATGCTGGTATGTTATTGATATAAACTGAAAAACCTTGGTTTTCAAAACTGCAATGATGTGGATATGAATTTCGTTCACAATTTAAATTTTTCTGCTCAACCAAAATATACCGGTAAATCAGTAGTATCAACCTCTAAATTTGAACTGTAAAAAGTTGTTGTTTAAGCTGGTACATAACTGGCATGAGTTTCTTATAATCAGTTTTATGTACATATATATTTTTAGCCAAATTAGAAGTGAATAGTTAAACAGGTATTTTGAACTGCAAAGAGATTTTTTCAAAGCTTGCATGTTGCTAAAACAGATTTATTATATTGTTTATTTTTTAATGATAACACTTAAGAATAAAGTTGCTGTTGTACATTTACGTCGACAATAGTGTTTTCATCCTGACTTCTATTGGTTAACTTAATTATAATCTACTTTACATGTCATGATGCAACCCAACAGCATTTTACAATGTAATTTCAAATACAATCCTTTTTGCAGTATATAAAACCAAAATATTTCTTCCTTCACAACTTAACACCAACTTCAGTCTGCTGCAACCAACACCTCTGCTTGTGGTAACATACTTGACCTTGTGGTTTCCCTTCAATGTAATTGCTTTCATTCCGATCATTTTCCAGTAACATTTCCTATTAATGCCATTTCAAGCAGATGACAAAATATAAAATTAACACAAACTCTCAACTTGTAATTTTTTCTTTTTACATTTGATATGAAAGTCTTATGCCGTACAAGTGACATTGTCATAATTTTATGACTGCAGATTCTTGGCAGCCATGGGAAAACAAATTTGTCTATTCACAGCCACTTCCAATGTGCCGGCCCTCTGGTGTCCTGAAATATAGTGCAAGAGCATCTCGAATGTTGGCAGCATCTCTCTCAGTCTGTCTTTCGTGAATTCCCGGCTAATGGGATGTCTTCAGGCTGCTCAACAGCATTCTGTATATCCTCAAGCCATTCTTCTAAAAAGGCATCCTTACTTAATTCGCAGATGTTATGGAGTATGCACGAAGCAGCCACAACGTAGAATGTGGATTCAACAGACATATCAACACGCTTAAGAACACGTTGGAAACGTCCTTTCCATCTACCAAAGGTATCCTCAGCAGTCATACGAGCTCTGCTGAGACGATAGTTGAAGTGTCTTTGGCAGCTAGGTGTGTTTTGGTTTTCTGGATAACCTTGCATTAGCCAGTCCAAGAGAGGGTAAGCTGGGTCGCCAAGAATTAAAGGAGCAATATCAACACCGAGTACTGTTTCTTTGATGTTAGGATCAAAAAGATGCCCTTTGCATCCACGATCATAAAGTTTTGAGTTAGACAGCACTCTGGGGTCGTGAACGCTGCCTGGCCAACCAATGACGATATCTCGAAATAGGTACTTTGAGTCCACCAGAGCCTGCATCACTATACTATGATAGGATTTCATGTTTATATAATCAGTACGGTTTTCCAGAGGAGCTTGTATGGGAATATGGGTACCATCGATAGCACCTGCACATGCAGGAAATCCCCATTTCTCTTTGTAAATCCTCATGACTTCACTCAGATCGTCCCCCTTTGGTACTGTAAGGAAATCTTTTCCTCGTTTTTTTGTTATAGCTTTACAAACGTCTTTTATACAAAAGACAAACAAACGACTCTGAGACACCAAACAAGTTAGCTATTGTTCTGTATTCCGCAGTGGAACTCATGTAATAGAGGGTTATTGCTGTCCTCTTACTTGGGGAGACGGCTTTACGCATTGCAGTATTCTTACGAACAATTTCGGCTTCAATCTCTGAGACAATTAATTGGAATGTTGCTTTAGAAACACGGAAGTTGTCATACCACTCCTTGTCGGTGAATGCTGTTTCTACAATCTGAAACCAGCGATCACTGCGTGGCAGCACCCAGCAACGTCGCTCAATAGAATTGCAGGCAAGCAATGATGCAAAAATGAACAACTTGAATCTTCTCCTTCTTCTATTCTTTTGGAGAGAAGGAGAGAAAAAAGATGTTTTCCGAATTTCCTGCGAGAAGACGGGCGATCTTCTTGAAAGGGGAAACTCCAAATACTTTTCGTCAGCCAATCTTTTACGGACCTAGCCGCATGCGCACTAGGAAAGACTTGTGTACGCTGGACAAGATGTTGAACCTTTTACCCGCACCAAAACATAATTTCACATCGCTCAGCACGGTAGAAAAAAAGACGTGTAAACGAGGTATCAGTGCAATTTTTTTTGGTACGCTTACCATTTTTATCCGAGCCGTGCCAAACTTTTTCTGCCGTGTAAATGGGTCTTAAGTAATTCTGACCAATCACGATTTTTGCAGTCACCTGGTGAAAGGAAAATACACCTGAAATACGCTCGTTACTCGCGCTTGCGATAATTTCTTCCCTTTTTCCTCCCCTTTCTGCGCCTGCCACGCAGGCTATGGTCAAAGTTATTCTAAGTTTTTTATCGAGACGATGACAAAGGATCGGCATTCGAACGACACGCGCGTCGTTTGACTTGGCAAAACACAATTCAATGGACATAGTTTGTAAACATTTGACAGATGTTGTGGGAATAACAAGCGGTAAAGTTTGGACTCGGTGCGTTTGACTTGAAGTTGTTGTGATTAGACAATGCATTGGCCAGCAAGCGAACGTAGTTTGACCTTGTTTGGCCTGATTTGATATCACGTAAATAATTGATTACAGGTCGACAATAGAGACCTTCCAAGGGGTAAAAGCGACAAGCGACACGGCCCTGACAACTGGCGACATGGGACTTTCTAAACACCGACAAGCGACTCAACTGAACCGGCAAAATACGACAACGACACAACAAACACTATAGATAGGCAGCGACGTCAGGAAATTGTGTATTTTACCAATAAAAGATAATCAGACGCTATTTGATTGGTACTTCAGTGCAGCCAGTCAAAATTAGGACTGGTAACCACCTTAATCGCTTGCATGATTTCGAGTAGCCTGCCTAGCAAGCGTTTCCGTATTGCTTTCCGCAGGTTTGAAGCATTTTTCGCTTCTTGAACGCGCGAAAATTGGGGCGAGCGCAAAAAATTACGAGGAGGGGGAGGGGAAGGGAGGAAAGGAAACGCTTGCCCGCAAGCCCCACGATTTTGAAAAACCCGTACGTCCACGAACGGAGTTTCCTGATTGGCTCGACATGGTAGTGTTGATTGCCAAGTGATAAATCCGTCAATCAAATCAGGTATGTTCATTTGAGCGTGACCCGCATGAATACAACGAACTGGTTCTCGCTTGGGGCATTCTTCTCACTATCACTATTTTTCTCGCCTCCCCTCCCCCTCCCCGCTGCTTCCATCAGTGTTGCGTTCGCCCCAATTTTTGCGCCATCGAAATGCGAAAAACACCTCGAACGGGCGGAAAACCCTACGGAAAGGCTTGCTACGCAGGCTAGATTTCGAGGGTTCCGTAAATCGGTGACCTTTGATGCGTTGTATCCAAACTGAGTGTAGAGTCGATCAGATTTTTTTCTGTTTATCTGTTAAATGTGAACCTTCATTTACGGTCTGTCAATTACCTAAGTCGCTCACAGCACTGACCGAATTTCAGGATCTTCGCCAGTATCCACGTTATCAGCGTAGTTGTTCTTTTTGCCGCAAAAAATTGACTTTAATTTACAGCAATTAAACCACTTTGACTTGCCTCTCAGAATGCTAAAAAACGCATTCCCGAAATAGATACTCCCGCCTCCGGCGGGCGTTAAATATCTCTTGGTGAAATCTTCCTTTTAAACTCACTGTCTCTACACTCTACAGGGTCTGGTGTTTTCGAGTTTCTAAGTGTTAGAAGAATATTCGTCGTCCAAAAAGATCGGATTTGCAAATTGATTTTCTTTTGAGAGTCATAAAAGACAAAGACCTTAAGTGTTTCTTATTCAAAAGGGTTAAGATATGGAGGCGTGTTCGTATTTGTTATAAAATAATAAAAATCTTATTTTGGGGTGCCAAAATAAGCCGCAAAGTGATTTACAGAATGATTTCAGAATGATTTACATAATGATTTCACTTCAAGTTCAAGTTTTTTTCTCGCCAAGCACTCCAGCTTCCAGATGGCAACGCCTGTTAAAGAGAAGACATTTAAAAATATTCGTGATCTACATGCCAAGTGACTTCAGGCCTCACGGTGAGGCAACCCGTTTACTCTTTATTAACTAGTACCTATAATCTTGATTTATGTCATTTCGGGGTAAACAGAAGGAACTGGTGGCCAATAATTTAGCAGTTCCTCTTTATGATCACGTGATATTGAAGGCACTAAATGCATGTTTCAAGCTATTCTTGACGATCTGCCGAGATGTGCCAGAAACTCCAAAAGAAAACTCATTTTAATGGCAAAGGAGGGCAGTGACTATGACAATACAGCAATACCTTTATTTTAGAGAATCTGTAAAGCGATAGCGACATTTGCACTTGCTACGAAAACGACAGCGACATTTACAACCGTTAGTTCAGCGACATCGTTCCTGAGAAAGGCGTCACAAAGCGTGACAAGGCCTCACAATACACAAGCCCTTTCGTAATGAGCAAGATTTCTGATTTTAAATTGTGACTTGATTGTTTTTTTCATATAATTATTTTCATGTCCAGAAGCTGTAGTTTATTTCTTGATTTGAGTAAGGTCTACCCCCAAGGATGATTGACGTAAGAAAAATTCGGGTTATGATGCAATAATTTTCGCTCTATTAAAGAAAAGGAAAGTTAATAGCTAACTATAATTAGTAGTTAACTGACAATTGGCCAAAAAAAAAATAGTAGTTAACTGACATTTGGACGAAAAATTAGTAGGTAACTGACAATTGGGTACCCCCATTAGCACCCTCCTAAAATGCTGAAGCAATTGGGCGAACACAAATCGCGGCAATTTTCAGATTGTTGCAAGTGTTTGTACACGTGAGAGGCCCTATACAAGGCCCCTTTACAAGATAAAGTAAAGGCAACCTTGTTTCAGTAGCCACTAGGGACGTTCAAGCTTCCTTTTACGACAGCAGTGGCCAAATTGTATTTAAACTTTAATAACGTTTTGAATTGTTTTCTTGAACAGTTAATAATTTATATATTCATTCTCGATTCATTTCTGGCATTTTGCTTTACATGAAAATGAAACAAAGGGTGAATAGATTATTTTGTGAAGACTATCAGGGTATTTTGGAGAGGCCAAACTGTGTAATCGTGTGCGTATTAACCCTATTTAGCCTGGGGGGGGGGGGGTGTAACTTTAACGAATTATAACTTTCAAACGGCTACTGACGAATAATCACCAAATCGCGTGACTTTTCTAAAATTTTTATCAGGGAAAATTTTCCTGTGTCAATGACATGTCTATGATGATTGACGTTTCCAAAGCAACCGTCTACTCAGGAGTGTATTTTGACTGTTTTTGTCTTTTTCACTCTTTTTTTTTTAGTTTTTCCCCTTCTTTTGTAAGAAGAAGATAATCCTTTACTTTTGTGTGCTTGTTTTGATTAAATATGTTTCTTAGAACAAATTCATGTAGTTTTCGATGTCGTCATTGTCAGCTGTATGACTGCAGCCTCGGGATTCAAGATGGCCTCCTCAAAATTCGAAATGGCTGGTTTGTGACGTCATTGTGACGTCATGACACGTCATAAGCCCAATCTGTTAAGCTAATGACGTGCTAAAAACGTGCCAAGTTTCATTACAAGAGCGTTTACTTAATACTTTTCCAGATCTAGGGGGGACTTTGAGCCCACCCCCCCGCGGCCAGGTTCAGAAACTCAAAAATGCCCAGGCAAAATAGGGTTAAGTGATTAAAATTACACCAGAATTGCACAATAGAAGACCTTTAAGGTATAAACGGTGGAGGGGATTGCAACTCATCACGGGATAACCCGTTACCGTTTTGACCTCGTGTCTGAGCTGCTGCATGGATTTGAAAAGCTTTCTGTTTATGTTGCCAGCAATCGGATTTTGTAAAATAGTGACGTTATGCCCATTATCGGCGGCACAGTAAATGCTCGTTTTAGCTTTCAGTTGCTCAAAATATGACTTATGCAAGCTGTACCGCCTATTCCTCTTACAAAATTATTAAATCATCCAATAATATTGTACGTAGCCCTTAGCCTGTCTGTCAGATCTTGCCAACCCTGCAACCTAACATATTCTTGTGATTTCGTGTGTAGTGTCAGGTACTTTTCCTTTTATTTACATTTTTAATTCTCCTTCGATCGTCTTGTCTTACGTCATCTACTATTTATTGTATTCAGCCAAAACACGTTAATTTACATATGTTGAAAAGCTTATATTGCTCAAGCACAAACAGAATGCAAGCAATTCCACTATTTTCGAAAAATATTCGAAAGAGTCTTGAAAAGTTAGGCAAAGTGCAATTGTTGAAAGAAGGGCTGCACGCAACCTGAAGACAGTTTTCTCTAGAGGCGTAAAAATCCCTCAGTTTTGAAGTTGTGTTAGCCACAAGGGTGTAAATGTCTGCCACGTTCTTGTTTGGCTATGCTCTAATGTTCTTTTCAAATTTTAGGAATAGTTAGGGTTATTTCGATTCACTAAAGTACAATTCACCTCACGCGGGGAAATTAAAAATTATATTACACGTGGTCTTAAGATACACTGCTGTAAACTTATTTTTAAAGGTGACGTTTTTATATATTGGCTCGTTAAAAATTGGTGGTAGAATTTGTGGAAGGAGAAACACTATTAAGTGTCGATAAACGTACCTCGTTAGTTGATATCACTTACCTTAGGTGTTTAGATGTTGGATTTGAAAGAGGAAAACTCACATGTCGTTAGCTTATCCACGCACGCGCAGCTCATCATATATGCATCACCATAAACATCACTATTTCATCCCATTTTCCCACAAGGAAAAAATCCGTCTGCCAAAGTATTATAAATACCAAAGTTAACCACACCCGTATCGAGGTCCGGATGGTTTGAGGGTTATCATAATGTCTTATGAATCCCCCCCTCATCCAATTACTTGACCTCTTTTTTCTCCCAAAATTGAGCTTTCCCTTTCTTTTCCGTTGTTTTTATTTTTTCAGCATAAAAATATTCAACAAAGTCAAGGTGAAAATTTTCTCACACTTATTTAACTTCCCAAAGGATACTCAATTAACCCTCGGGCGTATAGGAGGGAAGGGGGGGTGGGGAGATGGGTTTAAGGCTTTTCTAGGACTTTTCCTAGACGAATTACTATATAGACCTGTCGTTTTCAGTGGCTGTGCATATGTTGACACAAGTTTGGTTAGAGTCGGTTGCTATGGTTACGCGTTATGACGTCATAAGTAGCGGGTGGTCCAGCCATTTTTCGTTTTTTACCCGAGTATTAGCGATTTCCAGGGTTTAGCGATGCGATGGACTCGCTGTTTAGAGGCACAGTGACGACAAAACACAACGATTGAGGTAAGATTATGTTGATTTTGAACTTAAATGTCAATATTTCTCGCAGCATTTTACGTTATTAGAAACCTTTCGGTTTTTCCCATACATTTCCTTAAAATTTTGAAACTACAAACGGTCACACAGTTTGTGTGGGCCCCCTGTGGTAAAACGTGCAAAAATTTACATAAGTTGAGCGGCTTGTATTGTTAGGAGACACTGAATAGCCTAAAAGGGGCTACAAGCAATCTTTTCATCGGAGATAACTTAACATTAATCACAGTCTAAAGAGTCTTGAAAAGCAAGGTAAAGCACAACCGATGAAAGACGTTTTGCCTGCAAACCGAGGACAGTCTTTTCTGTTCATCAGAAATGAGAACTAAGAACCGTGAAAATCACGCACTTACGAACTTGCGTTACCCGCGCAGGTGTAAAATATCCGTCATGTTTTTGTTTGGACAATTTATCTTGTGTTCGAGTGTATTCGAGTTTCAACATTTTAGTTCTATTCAGGGTTATTTTAGAAAGCAGAATTCACCGATACACATCGCCATAAAAAGAACTCTGAGATTGGGGCAAGCTTGTTTAAAATTGGTGGTGGAATTTGTGGAAGAAGAAACACTATAATTTAAGTAGGTTTGGCATAACTGCAGAATGCCCTGGTAGGTTTTAATGAACGTACTTCGTAAGCTGAATTATCATTTGTTTTATATGTTTGTGTCGTCAACCCGTCTACGCACACGCAGCTGATTCTATATTTATACCACACTATCATCCCACTTTCCCACAAAAGAAACGACTGACTGCCATAGTGATATAAGTTGAGAATGTAAACATCATCAAATCGAGGTCCAGACGGTTGAGGGTTATCATACTTGAATTGATGAATCCCCCTCATCCACTCACTTGACCTCATTTTGTTTCCCGAGGTGGAATTTTCTGTTTTTTTTTTGTATATATATTTTTAATTTTTAATCTATATTTTATTTTATTTTTAATCTATTTTTATCTAATTTTTTAATTTATATTTGTAACGCGCATTTGAAAACCTATGTTAAAATTGCTCGCTATAAATGCATATTATTATTGTAGTTAAAAAGGGTATAGAAAAAATGAGGTCAAGTGAGTGGATGAGGTGTAGTGACTCAAAGTAAAATTTGGATTGATAACCCTCATCCGTCCGGACCTCGCCTATAGGTAGTAAAAGTTACATTTTTATGTAACAGCGAGTCCATCGCATCGCTAAACCCTGGAAATCGCTAATACTCGGGTAAAAAACGAAAAATGGCTGGACCACCCGCTACTTATGACGTCATAACTCGTAACCATAGCAACTGACTCTAACCAAACTTGTATAAACGGTGGAGGGGGATTGCAACTCATCACGGGATAACCCGTTACCGTTTTGACCTCGTGTCTGAGCTGCTGCATGGATTTGAAAAGCTTTCTGTTTAAGTTGCAAGCAATCGGATTTTGTAAAATAGTGACGTTATGTCCATTATCGGCGGCACAGTAAATGCTCGTTTAAGCTTTCAGTTGCTCAAAATATGACTTATGCAAGCTGTACCGGCTATTCCTCTTACAAAATTATTAAATCATCCAATAATATTGCACGTAGCCCGTAGCCTGTCTGTCAGATCTTGCCAACCCTGCAACCTAACATATTCTTGTGATTTCGTGTGTAGTGTCAGGTACTTTTCCTTTTATTCACATTTTTAATTCTCCTTCGATCATCTTGTCTTACATCATCTACTATTTATTGTATTCAGCCAAAAAACGTTAATTTACATATGTTGAAAAGCTTATATGGCTCAAGCACAAATAGAATGCAAGCAATTCCACTTTTTCCGAAAAATATTCGAAAGAGTCTTGAGAGGTTAGGCAAAGTGCAGTTGTTGAAAGAAGGGCTGCACGCAACCTGAAAACAGTTTTCTCTAGAGGCGTAAAAATCCCTCAGTTTTGAACTTGTGTTAGCTGCTCAGGTATAAATATCTGCCACGTTCTTGTTTGGCTATGCTCTAATGTTCGTTTCAAATTTTAGGAATAGTTAGGGTTATTTCACTAAAGCACAGTTCACCTCACGCGGGGAAATTGAAACTTATATTACACGTGGTCTTAAGATACACTGCTGTAAACTTATTTTTTTAAAAAGTTAAAGGTGATGTTTTTATATATTGGCTAAAGGGAAAGCTCGTTAAAAATTGGTGGTACAATTCTTGGGAGAATAAACACTATTAAGTGTCGATAAACGTACCTCGTTAGTTGATATCACTTACCTTAGGTGTTTATATGTTGGATTTGAAAGAGGAAAACTCCACATGTCGTTAGCTTATCCACGCACGCGCAGCTTATCATATATGCGTCACTATAAATATCACTATTTCATCCCATTTTCCCACAAGGAAAAAAATCCGTCTGCCAAAGTATTATAAATACCAAAGTTAACGATATCCGTATTGAGGTCCGGATGGTTTGAGGGTTATCATAATGTCTTATGAATCCCCCCTCATCCAGTTACTTGACCTCTTTTTTTTCCAAAATTGAGACTTCCCTTTCTTTTCCATTGTTTTTCTTTTTTCAGCGTAAAGTATTCAATAAAGCCAAGGAGAAAATCTGTCTCACAGTTATTTACCTTCCCAAAGGATACTCAATTAAGGACGGTGCCCCTTTTTGTTACTGTACATACGTTCTGCGCATCTCGGGTCTGGCGTGCGTTTCTCAAAAGTCCCGAATCTTTTCGGGTGATTTCGGGCACGATAATTGACACTGTATCTTGTAAACAAGGAAGTTTCTAAGCATGAAACTTTGCTGTTGGTTAAACATTTATTATCTTCAAGACACGCTAAAATAACGGCTTTGGCTTTCGAGAAACGTGCCCCTGGTCTGAGACATTCGAGTTTCTAAGGAATTTGCCTACTGATACAACGGTATTTTTGCGCAGTTTATGACTATGTGGAAAAAGAAGATCTTAGCAAGAAATATCAGAATCCAAACTGAAAATTGAGGGTAACTACCCATTTATCTCTTGTTGATTAGGTTTTTAAACCATGAACCGATTAACACAATCTATTCCTCCGCGACGCCGTCCTGGCATTTAAATTTATGACTGGTCAAGCACCTCGCTATCTTAGGTCGTGTTCTATTGGGATCAGCCATTTCAACCAAAACCGGATTTGGTTGAAACAGTTAAGGTTCCCGAATAGAACACTTTTTCAACCGTTTTTGGTTGACATGCGGTTGTGACTGGACATAGTTATTTTCAGACTTCCTCAGCTTCTTTTGCCAAGGTTGGCAAGATGGCGAAAGGCCGACTTGTTGCTTCAGTTGCCTCTCAAGAACTGGTAAAAGAATTGGTTCTGCCGCATTGTGACTCGGTCAATGAATCAGAATATTTAACAACATGTTTTGGTCATGTTTGTGGTTGTATCAAGCGAGAAAACTCTCTCATATCAAGGTTCTGAAATCGTGGTTTAAAAAGAGCGTCATCGTTGTTAGTTGACAATTTCACCGTGACGACAAGCACATTTGAGCAGTTTACGCACAAAAACAATGATGCAAAGCATGAAAACTGATGCTCACTAACAAGTCAGCGGACTCTACCCATCGTTTTCAACCGTTTCAACCAAGCTCAGAGCTGGTTGAAAAAGTTGAACAACCAAACCAACCGAAAACGGTTTCCTCCCAATAGAACACGAAAAAACTCAACCAACCAAACCAACCAGAAACGGTTGATCCCAATAGAAGACGGCCTTAGTGATCACTGAGTTCATGACAAGAATCGGGTCACTGGGTGCATAACCCAAAGTTCTCATCCCGTTGTATAAATTGAACGCCGGTCAGAGGACTTTTTATTACCGCACAGTAAACATCTGGAACAACCTTGACACTACTCTTCAAAGCTCAAAATCGATCTCTTCTTTTAAATCTTATCTGAAAAATAAATTGATTACTGACTTTTTAAGTAGCAGTGACCTATAAGAATGTTTTGTCGCTTTATTTGTATCATATTTCTAAGCATTTAATTTGTATTGATAATATTGTATTATATCAGAAACTGATTATATATACATATATTTTTTACTATTTTATATATACCATGCATTTTGACTGCTTTCTTCACATCCAAACTCTTTTTTGGTCAAACTGCGATTTTTTAGCATGAAGTTCATACTTGTTGGTATCATCCTTCTTCAGTTGTTTTTTCTTTGCCGATTCAACGGAAGTGCTGCTTCAGGGGTTTGAAATTATGTTGCTCAGACAGGCACAGGGCAGAGACTTGCCATGTTATCAACAAGCTTAAAACGAGGAAATCTGCATCAAAACTATCGAAGAGCCCTGAAGATAGTCACTCGACGAATAGACCCACGATTTCAAATACAAAGGATAAAAACGGAGTGTGAGGTCAAGTTAACCTTGTGACAGAGGTAAGTGGCCGTTGTAGAGAGATGGCCATTAATGGGGAGGTAGGGATATAACAAGACACAACTTTTGGGGGGAACGGATAGAAAGTTTTCATTTTTAAAACTGCTTATCATGGCACATCTGGCATATTAATACATAAAACGATCAAAATAATCAATAAAACAGAAACGAGCTGCTCAGAACAAAAATGTTGTTCGCTCTTAAGTGGCCGTTGTGGAGAGGTTATTTGGGCAATTGGGAATGTGCACGTGGGACGCACTTTAGTGGCCGTTGCCGTTATGGAGAGGTGGCCGTTGTAGAGAGGTTAAAACAAGTGTGAATATATGGGCTGTCCGCCGGTTCACAAAAAAGTGGCCGTTGTGGAGAGGTGGCCGTTATTCGACTGTATTCACGTTGTGGGAAAAACATTTAAGGTTCATGCAAGTTAAATGCAGAGGACAATATTATCAGTGTTATGCATGGATAATTCTTTCTCAAAATATAGTCTTATAATTGTACTTTACAATAATACCTTACAATACGCAAAACTGTGTAGCATTTCAACAATGGAATTATAATATTTATCGTAACCTGTGTTGAGATCTAATCAATCCAAACATAGTCCTCTTTCATTATTAGAATAATCTACTTCGAGTTCGAAAATTCGTTACGGAATGACAGGTATTTTCCCTTTTATGCTCACTGTATATGTTGTTGTTAAAAAAAAAAGCTCGATCACCTTGTCTTACGTCATATTATATTCATTAAAATAAGTCGAAAAACGTGCAAAAATTTACATATGTTGAGCGGCTTGGGAGACATAAGAGCCTAAAATAGGCTGCAACTTGAGCGATAACTAAATGTGAACTACATTCCTAAGAGTCTTGAAAAGCAAGCTAGAGCACAACCGATTTTACACGTCTTGCCTGCAAACCGAGGACAGTCTTTTCTGTTCATCAGAAATGAAAACTAAGAACCGTGAAAATCATGCACTTACGAACTTGCGTTACCCGCTCGGAAGTAAAATATATGTCATTTATATTGTTAGCTAATTTCTTGTGTTCTTCTCAACATTTTAGTTCTATTTAGGGTTATTTTAGTAAACAGAATTCACCACACTCTGGTTAAACGAAAACCGCTGATCACACAAACACATATAACTCTGAGACTGGGGCAAACTTGTTTAAAATTGGTGGTGGAGTTTGTGGAAGAAGAAACACTATAATTTAAGTATCATTTGTCTTGTATGTTTGTGTCGTTAACCCGTCTACGCACGCGCAGCTGATTCTATATTTATATCACGCTATCATCCCACTTTCCCACAAGAGAAACAATTGTCTGCCACAGTGATATAAGTAGGGAATTTAAACATAATCAAATCGAGGTCCGGACGGTTGAGGGTTATCATACTTGAATTCATGAATCCCCCCCTCATCCACTCACTTGACCTCTTTTTGTTTCCTAATGTGTTTTTTTTTCTTGCCTTCCTTTTTCTTTTTTTAGTATAAAAATATCATTCACGCTCGTAAACAAAACCAAGGCGAAAGCTCCAAGATCGAGGCTGGACTTCAGCCCGTATCTTCTCATCTTTTTCTCATGATAGTAGAGACTAGAGAAGACAGTTAAAATTCAGGCTATCGTAGTAAGTGGTTTGGACAATATTTTGCTAAGAGGGACAGCGAAAAGTCGACGACGAAGTCGATTCCGAGGAAAGTAGTGACTACACAGAATATTTAATTCTGAATTTTCTAGGGAGCAAAGGGAGTGGGAAATCAAATATGATTATTATAAAAAAGTTCAGTAAAGGATCAGATATATGCAAAGCGAAACCTAAATAAGCTAGTTAAAATTCAAGTTACGGCAAACGTTATCTGCTAAAATAGTTATAAACAATACAAATATTGATGCTTGACTGGGTGACTTGTCCACATTATGCGTAACTGACTCGCGCGCAACGCGTTGTCGCTCGCACCGAGAAAATGCTATCTTTCCTATTGGTCTTTTACTTATATGAAATCCCATGTAAAATAATTTCTTTAAATGTTGTTCCTGAAATCAGTTCCAATATGTGAATTTGGAATATCTTAGAAGTGTAGTTGTGCCCAGAAAGTTTTAAAATTTCGATGATAAATTTCCAGAAATCCATTTAGAAGTGAACGCAGCGCAAGGAGAACTGAAAAATTATTCCATAGTTTTAAACGGTAAAACAATGAGGTCATGCGAGTGGATGAGAGGTAGTGATTCAAAGAGATTTGGATTGATAACCCTCAACCGTCCGCTCCTCGATTTTTTCATGTAAAAGTTACATTTTTTATGTGTTTGTCTGTTTGTGGGAAAAGACTGTCTTCATTGCGGGATGCATTATTAAACGCGCGTGCGTAGACAAGCTAAGTAACCAGAACAAATCTTTATAAACTCCCGCGTAATGCCTGGCACAATCCAGTACCGCGATTTGTGCTGCTTTATGTTCTTTATTCATAAATTCCTTAGAGGCAATATTTTTAATATTACCACTTCTATTTCCTTTGAAAAAAAAAAAAGAAAGAAAGAAAGAAAAAAAGAGACCAGTGACGCTTTTTCTTATTCACTGCTACCTACCTACGCTTTCTTTTACGATAGTACCGGTTCATTCAGTTTAGTTTGAAACAAAATTGTCCTGGCAAAGTACAGTTATTTATTCTCCGCATTTTGTGTAACATATTAAAACAGTCAAACAAACAGCAATTTGGGTATATTTTGTGATTATTAGTGTAAGGTAATTATCGAACGCTGTGTCGGCAAACTTAACAATAAATTCTGTGACTCAGAATCAATTTCAAATGTCATCAAAATTGCCCTGCAAGGCCTGAAGGGCCTTAACTGAGGAAGATGTTTTGCTTTGTTTTATTTGTTTTTGTTCGACGAATAGAACCACGATTTTGAACACAAAGGATAAAAGATGATATGTGAGATCAAGTTTTAAAAAGAAGGGATTTTGATAGACCCTCTACCATTCGGACCTTGTAATCAATGCTGCATCATATTTCTATTTCATATTCACTAAGTGGGCAAAACATTTTAAGTTTGCAAATGTAAAGGACAATGTTATCGGTGTTATGCATGGGCAATATTTTGATTGATAGTGGTGTTTTAATTTGTCGATTATCCAGTAGAGTGAACGCTCACTAAGCTGTTAATCTTCCTCAAAATATAGCCTTATTGCACCTTACAATACACTGTGTAAGCATTTTTAAAACTGATTTAAAATTAAAAAAAATAGCTTGTACTGAGATGTTGTTAATCCAAACACAGCCTCCTTTCAAAGTTAGAATAATCTTCCGCGAGTTCATTATGGGAATGCCATGTCAGGTACTTTCCCTTTTATTCACATTATGTTGTCGTTCATGATCAGTAACGCAATCATCTTGTCTTACGTCACCTTCTATTTATTGAAATGAGTCGAAAAACGGGCAATAATTTACATATGCTGAGTGGCCTCTATTGTTAGCAGATAATAGCCTAAAACAGGCTACAAGGAACCTTTTTTCGTCGAGAGATCGATAACTGAACCGCATTCGAAAGAGTCTTGAAAAACTAAATAAAGGACGTTTTGCGGCTTGCAAACCGAGGACAGTCTTCAACAACAGAGATGAAAACTAAGAACCGTGAAAATCATGCACTAGGAAATTGCGTTACCCGCTGAGGTGTAAAATATCTGTGATGTTTTTGTTTGGATAATCTTTTGTGTTCGAGTTTTACATTTTAGGTCTATTTAGGGTTATGTTAGAAAGCAGAATTCACCACACTTTGATTAGGTAAAAATGATACACATTTTTGGGAAAAACTCTGAGATAGACTGCTGAAAAATTATTTTTAAAAAGTCAGAGGGCAAGCTCGTTAAAATTAGTGGTAGAGTTTGTGGAAGAAGAAATACGATATTTGAAGTAGGTGCGGATGAACGTACTTCGTAAGTGGATTACCTTCTATGTTTATATTTTGGATTTGAAAGAGGAAAACTCCATTCATCGTTAGCTTATCTACGCACGCGCAGTTGATCATATATACATCAATATAAATATCCCGCTTTCCCACAAGGAAAGCAGCCGTCTGCCAAAGTAATATAAATATTACACTTACTCAATCCACAATCGAGGTCCGGACGGTGTAGGGTTATCATACTTGAATCATGAACCTCCCCTCATCCACTCACTTGACCTCATTTTGTTTCCTATAAACTCGGGATTTGTTTTCTTTTTACTTTCTTCTTCTTTTTTTCGGTATAAAAATATCATCGATGCACCTACATAGAAGCCAAGGTGAAAACTCCAAGTTCGGGCCTTCAGCCGTATCTTCTGATCGCTTTTTCTTAAGAGTAGAGACTAGAGGAGGGGCCGGCTAAAATTCAGGCTATAACTAAGGTCGTCAAAGAAAGTGGTATGCGCAAAATTTTGCCAAGAGGGAGAGCATAAAAAGTAGAGACGATGTTGTTGTTATGAAGAGGTTTTTAAGAACGTAAACCTGCTGAAATTAAAAAAAGTTAAAGGTGACGTTTTTATATATTGGCTAAAAGGAAAGCTCGTTAAAAATTGGTGATAGAATTTGTGGAAGAACACTATATTTAATTTAAAGTAAGTTTCGATACTGAACGTGCTTAGTAAAGCTTAGTAAGTTGAATTATCACTTACCTTATATGTTCATATTTTCGATCTGAAAGAGGAAACTCCATATGGCCTTAGCTTATCTACGCATGTGCAACTCATCATTTATACACCACTATAGCATCCTACTTTCCCACAAGGAAAGCAGCCATCTGCTAAAGTAATATAAATGATCGAACCTAACCACTATTATACCGAGGTCCGGACGGTTGAGGGTTATCATTTGTCACATGAACCCCCCTCATCCAATCACTTGACCTCTTTTTGTTTCCAAATTTGAGACTATTCTGCCTTCAGTTCCTTTGTTTTTCTTTTATCAGTAAAAAAATATTTAGAATATACCAAACCAGTGGATACTGAATGTTTTTTGCGCGCTCTGATTGGCTACTCAACTCGGGATAGTAGCTGCTATTCACCTCACGGCATTTCTGTGTATTTCGCGCGCGAGTTTTTCCTCAATTCTCAGAAAAGTGGGAACTATTTGGTGCTGTCTATCCACTGGTTTGGTATATACTTAAACAATTATTCACCTCAGTGTCAGTGAAGAGTGATAGATATTTACCTCCATACTTATGTCCACTTCAGTGAATAACTGTTAATCAACAAAGCCAAAGAGAAAATCTCGCTCACCCGTACTAAACGTCCTAAAGGATACTCAATTAAATTCAAAGGTCTTGAAATGGCCACATCATGTGGTGTACGATGATACACTATTTTAACACATGAAAGGAGTTTGCATTTTAAAAAGTTACCGTCCAAACGTGAAATTGTGGATAAAAGACTCGATGCATTCACCGGATAGTGCACAAAGGGGTCAACCTGTCTAAAGGACATTTCTCTTTCGAGAGAAATTACACTGTTTAAACAAAGTGGATATTTACAAGAGTTTTTTTGACGTCTAACTCACCGCCAAACATCGTTAAAGGGTAAAGGGAAAATCCTTCAATTAACAAAGTTTTTCAAGCCATGAACCGACAGATAAGAGAAAGTTTTACCATCAACCGTGAAAATTTGAGTTGAAGAGTTTTAACCGACAAGGATGAAAAGATTGGAATTTAGCCCGTTACCTACAAAATTGGTCCAAAAATCCTATTTTTTGTTCCGTCAACTTTGAGAGCCAGAAGCCCTCTTAGACGCTTTCTTACGATCGAAGGGGACTCCGTTTACAGGGTAAGATCCGGACAAGAGAGTTATCATACCTATTTGAATTTACGAAATCCTCTCATCTGAAACACTTGACTGTTTTGTCAAGTTTAGACGTTTTCTTACGATCGAAAGGGACTCCGTTTACAGGGTAAGATCCGGACAAGAGAGTTATCATACCTATTTGAATTTACGAATCCTCTCATCAAACACTTGACTGTTTTGTCAAACTGCGCCTTTCTTTTAGCATGAAGTACATATTTGTTGGCACCATTCTTCCTCGGTTGGTTTTCTTAGCCGATCAATGGAAAGGCTGCTTCAATTCTTCTTCTTCTTCTTCTTCTTCTTCTTCTTCTTCTTTCAGGAGTTTGAAAATATACTGCCGAAACACGTACAGGGCAGAGAAATGCCAAGTTATGAGCAAGCTTAAAACGAGGAAATCTACCCATCGAACCTATATCGAAGAGTAATTGTGCAAATTTGCCTATCACAGAAAGAAAAAGCCCTGAATGAAGTTACTCTGACTCCTACTGCGTTTCTTTATCCCGAGAAACATTCAACAGTTAAAAGCGAGAAAAAAGATAAAAAAAGTAATTAAATAAAATCAGAAAATGAGGTCAAATGAGTGGGTGAGGGGTAGTGATTCAAAGAAATTTGGATTGATAGCCCTCAACTGTCCTGACCTCGACACTAGAGAGCTTAAGCATCAGTTGTTTCGGCGCGATGGAGACTGGACCTGATATAGGTAAACTAGGACCGCCGAGGTCGCCTTTGCTTCCTTCGCTTTCTGCGCTTTCGTGGTATAATCCCGCGAAAGGTGATTAGGGAATCAAAGTTAAAGTTTCCGGTCAAACTATTTTTTTTAAGAAGAACAGTGGGGAAAAACATGAGGCCAAGGGAGTGAGGGGTAGTGATTCAAAGAGGATTCAGGATAACCCTCCACCGTCCGGACATCGACATTCTGATGTAAAAGTTGCGTATTAACATATTTGTGGGAAAACACTTCGTTGAAGGGTGCAAAAATAAACGCGCGTGCGTAGACACATGAAGTAACCAGAATATTTATTAAAATACATCTTTGTTAACATCCGCGTGATGCTTGAAATAAATACTAAGTATGCGATTTGTGCTGCTTGAAGTTCGACCAGTTCGGCAGTTCTAAAAGTCTTTTAAATTTATAATTTATTAATAGAAAAGCCACATTTCTTTTATTTTTCCAATTTGTCAACATCTACGAGATAAAGTTAAAACAAACTTGTTCAGCTACTAGGGACGTTACCAAAGCTTCCTTTTAAGACAGCACCGGCCAAATTATATTTAAACTTTTTTAACGTTTTGAATTGTTTTCTTGAACAGTTAATAAATAAATTGATTCATTCCTTGCATTTCGCTTTACATGAAAGATGAAACAAAGGGTGATTTTATTATTTTTATCGGGTACTTTGGCGAGGCCAAACTGTGTAAACATGTGCGTATTAACCTTATTTAGCCTTTGGGGGGGGGGATATTGTCGTCATTGTCAGCTGTATAACTGCAGCCTCGGGATTCAAGATGGCGGCCTCAAAATTCAAAATGGCTGGTTTGTGACGTCATTGTGACGTCATGACACGTCATAAGCCCAATCTGTTAAGCTAATGACGTGCTGAAAACGTGCCAAGTTTCATTACAAGAGCGTGCCTACTAGAGAGGCACTTTGAGCCCCCCACCCCACCCCACCCCAGGCTCAGAAACTCAAAATAAGGTTAAGCTAAGTGATTGCAATTACACCAGAATTGAACAATAGAAGACCTAAAAGGTATAAACGGTGGAGGGGAATTGCAGCTCATGAGGTGATAACCCGCTACCGTTTTGACCTCGTGTCTGAGCTGCTGCATGGATTTGAAAAGCTTTCTGTTTAAGTTGCAAGCAATCGGATTTTGTAAAATAGTGACGTTATGTCCATGATCGGCGGCACAGTAAATGCTCGTTTAAGCTTTCAGTTGCTCAAAATATGACTTATGTAAGCTGTACCGCCAATTTTTTTTACTAAATTATTAAATCATACAATAATATTACATGTAGCCTGTAGCCTGTCTGTCAGGTCTTGCCAACCCTGCAACATATTCTTGTGATTTCGTGTATAGTGTTGTCACGTACTTTCCCTACTATTTATTGTATTCAGCCAAAAACCGTTCATTTACATATGTTAAAAAGCTTGTATTGCTCAAGCACAAACAGAATGCAAACAATTCCACTTTTTCCAAAAAATATTCGAAGGAGTCTTGGAAAGTTAGCTAAAGTGCAATTGTTGAAAGAAGGGCTGCATTCAAAATGAAGACGTTTTTCTCTAGTGGTGTAAAAATCTCACAGTTTCGAACTTGTGTTAGCCACTCGGGTATAAATATCTACCGCGTTCTTGTTTGGCTATGCTCTAATGTTCTTTTCAAATTTTAGCAATATTTAGGGTTATTTCGCTAAAGCACAATTCACCTCACGCGGAGAAATTGAAAATTATATTACACGTGGTCTATACACTGCTGTAAACTTATTTTTTTTTTAAAGTTAAAGGTGACGTTTTTATATATTGGCTAAAGGGAAAGCTCGTTAAAAATTGGTGGTAGAATTTGTGGAAGGAGAAACACTATTAAGTTTCGATAAACGTACCTCGTTAATTGATATCACTTATCTTAGGTGTTTATATGTTGGATTTAAAAGAGGAAAACTCCACATGTCGTTAGCTTATCCACGAACGCCCAGCTTATCAGATATGCATCACTATAAACATCACTATTTCATCCCATTTTCCCACAAGGTAAAAATCCGTCTGCCAAAGTATTATAAATACTAAAGTTAACCATATCCGTAGCGAGGTCCGGATGGTTTGAGGGTTATCATAATGTCTTATGAATCCCTCCCTCATCCAATTACTTAACCTCCTTTTTTTGTTCCAAAATGGAGACTTCCCTTTCTTTTCCGTTGTTGTTGTTTTTTTTTTCAGCATAAAAATATTCAACAAAGTCAAGGAGAAAAGGGATACTCAATTAACCCTCGGGCGTATAAGGATGGGAGGGGGGGGGGGGGGAGAGGGGTGTATAAGGTTTTCCTAGAATTTTTCCTAGGCGAATTACTATCTTATCTAGACGTATCGTTTTCAGTAGCTGTGCGCATATTCCTTAGACACATATTGACACAAGTTTGGTTAGAGTCGGTTGCTATGGTTACGAGCTATGATGTCATAAGTAGCAGGTGGTCCAGCCATTTTTGAAGAAAAATGCGTGTTTTTTACCCGAGTATTAGCGATTTCCAGGGTTTAGCGATGCGATGGACTCACTGTTTCGAGGCACAATGACGACAAAACACAACGATTGAGGTAAGATTATGTTTATTTTGAACTTAAATGTAAATATGTCTCACAGCATTTCACGTTATGAGAAACCTTTCGGTTTTTCCCATGCATTCCCTTACAATTTTGAAACTACAAACGGTCACACAGTTTGTGTGGGCCCCCTGTGGAAAAACGTGCAAAAATTTACATATGTTGAGCGGCTTGTATTGTTAGGAGACTGAATAGCCTAAAAGAGGTTACAAGCAATCTTTTCATTAGCCTGTTCCAGGCGTTCAGATAGTGGAGGGCGAGCGAAAAATAAAGCGAGCGAAAGAGCGGGAAAAAACGAGGGGAGACTGGGGGAGAGGACGAGGGAACGCCTGTGAAATTAATTTTAAAAAGCCCATGCCGCCCACTTTAGACCGCCGACAGCGGCAGAGAAACATGAACCCAGGGTCAGGTCAAAGTAAACAAGAAAGTTATGTAATTATGCTCACCGAAATAGGTTTTTCAGCCGAGTTTGAAGCGTTTGGAAAAGTACTGGTGATGCTTTAAGAAATCTGACATGCCGAATGAACATTGCAAAATTTTCTGCGATACGGAAACGCAAATGTCATCTTCACTACTGGACCAATACAGGTAACGAGAATCACAGACGACTTTATATACACATCGGTTTATCAAATTGACGAATAGAAAGCTTTTCACTCGGTGACGGAATAAACTTCGTCGTCTTCATCGATTGCGATGGCTACAATATGTTTGTTGTTGTTCTTTTCTCCATTCCTTCGACAGCATGGCTTTCAGGACTTTCATAAACAATCTAGCCGATCCATTTTTCCTCCTTCTTCTTCTTCTACTCCGATAGCCAGCGCTCTAATTCCGATGCTTTGAAGCTGTTTTACTTGGTCTTTCATGGTTACGACAAGCGGAGTGACCACAATTTAATATCTTAGAAACAGCGCCTTGCAATGCGTTGATTAACCTTGGAAAAAGTTGAAAGATCAAGCTATTTCCAAACCCTGTTGGAAGAATGGCGATGAGACCTCTTCCCAGAAACAGGTTTCGAAGACAATCTTTTTATTCCATTTGTAAAGTATCCACATTTGTTAAATAGTTTAGCGCTTGCCGTAAACAGATATTTCACCGTGCGTGACTCGATGGAGGATGACCTTCGCACGGGCACGCCATATCGCATTTCTTGTCTGCGTCAACAACCCTATGGTGTTGACAGGAGGTGTCAAATTTGGCCAATCAGAGGGTATACCAGATTCTAGTATACCGTCATGAGCTTTTTAAAATTAATTTCACAGGCGTTCCCTCGTCCTCTCCCCCAGTCTCCCCTCGTTTTTTTCCCGCTCTTTCGCTCGCTTTATTTTTCGCTCGCGCTCCACTATCTGAACGCCTGGAACAGGCTATCTTTTCATCGGAGATAACTTAACATTAATCACAGTCTAAAGAGTCTTGAAAAACAAGCTAAAGCACAACCGATGAAAGACGTTTTGCCTGCAAACCGAGGACAGTCTTTTCTGTTCATCAGAAATGACAACTAAGACCTGTGAAAATCATGCACTTACGAACTTGCGTTACCCGCTCCGCTCAGGTGTAAAATATCTGTCATGTTTTTGTTTGGACAATTTATATTGTGTTCGAGTGTGTTCGAGTTTCAACATTCTAGTTCTATTTAGGGTTATTTTAGAAAGCAGAATTCACCGATATACATCGCCATAAAAAGAACTCTGAGATTGGGGCAAGCTTGTTTAAAATTGGTGGTGGAATTTCTGGAAGAAGAAACACTATAATTTAAGTGGGTTTGGCTTAACTGCAGAATACCCTGGTAGGTTTTAATAAACGTACTTCGTAAGCTGAATTATCATTTGTCTTATGTTTGTGACGTTAACCCGTATACGTACGCGCAGCTGATACTATATTTATATCACACTATTATCCCACTTTCCCACAAGAGAAACAACTGTCTGCCATAGTGATACAAGTAGAGAATTTTAACATCATCAAATCGAGGTCCGGACAGTTGAGGGTTATCATACTTGAATTGATGAACCCTCCCCCCTCATCCACTCAATTGATCTCATTTTGTTTCCCGAGGCGGAATTTTCTTTTTTTTTCTTGTCTTTCTTTTTCTTTTCTCAGTATAAAAATATCAATCATGTTCGTAAACAAAGCCGAGGTGAAAGCTCCAAGATCGACGCTGGACTTCAGTCGTATCTTCTTATCTTTTTCTCTCAGTAGTAGAGACCAGAGAAGACAGTTAAAATTCAGGCTATCATAGAAAGTGGTTTGGGCAATATTTTGCCAAGAGGTAGAGCGAAAAGGCGACGACGACGTCGATTCCAAGGAAAGTACAGTGACTACACAGAATATTTAATTATGAATTTTCTAGGGAGTAAACAGGAGTGGCAAATCAAATATGATTATTAAAAAAAAAGTTCAGTGAAGGATCGGATAGCTGGAAAGGGAAATCTAAATAAGCTAGTTTCTCAAGTCACGGCAAACGTTATCTGCTACAATAGTTATAAACGATGCAAATATTGATGCTTGACTTGGTGACTTGGCCATGCGTAATCGACTCGCGCGCCACGCGTTGTCTCTCGCACCGAGAAAATGCAGGGGCACTCAACGAACAATTTTGCAAAAATGCATTGTTCTATTCAATATGACAAGAAAAAAAGCTGTCTAAGGCATTTTCGAGTGTTTTTCTGCATTGCTGGGAAAAAATTATCTGTTCCTTTTTCCCAGCAACTTGTTCATAGTAGGTTTCCCAGCCAGCAGAATTGATTTCTCATATCTCCCAGCCAGCAATAATAAATATTGTCAGAAGAAATAAATAATTAAATTAATTAATTATTAATTAATTATTTAATTGAGTAAGTATTGTCACACCCCCAGCACATTAGCCATTCGGGAAGCGAAAAGAGCGCTCAACCTTCTTGTAGTGCAAATTGATTTTACAAGCAATAATTGTGAATACTGTTATTTGAGACCAAGATTAAAGATGTTTGTCAGCATAAGGGAAGTTATTTTAGCTCTTTCAGATATTGAAAGAGGTGCCTACCTGCAGGAGATCATGCCAGTAGAATTTAGAGTTTCAGTGGGAAAATCACCGTGACTACAGTTTTGTGTCTGTTGACAGGAGCTGTTTGCTTATTATATATAGCAGGTGTCCACAAGCAGAGATTCAACTGTAGTAATACACCTGTATGGTATGGAGACATTACATGCTGGTCAATGCTAGGGTTAAAGGATTTAACAGTTCAAACATTTGGAGATGACTGACAACCCTTTCTAGAGTCTTGTAAATTCCCCAGCCCACATTAAGCTTTTACACTGTACAGGTTAACACGCCACACAGACAGTGTGCAGACTACCCATGAAAAGCTGACATTTCAACTCATGTTAGTACATGTATGTCCCCTAGTGAGGCACCCAATTGGTCTCCATTATCACTTACACCCAAAGAGAACAGATGAAATTAATTCTTTCTTGATGAATGTGTGGTTCCTGAAAGTGTCCATGCCCATACCAAGTTTTATTCTCCAACCACCTTTGTCTGATAACTACAGACTTCATCAGGGAATTTGAACAAGATTCCATGTGGAACATTTTTTACAGAATGTAAACAGTAAAAAAATGGTAGAAAATGGTAAATGCTATTATTTAGAGCAAAAGTGCACTTAGCTAATATAGCTAGTTCACAGGCACTCCACTGAAATAATCATAAACAAATAACAATACAAATTACCAACAAGAAATACACTGTATGTGCAGGATGACTTAATGCCTGTGTAAAAAGTGCTTTTGGGCTCACTTGTACAATATGAATTTAATCATATCCTGTACAGATTTCTTTTTCTCATGATTAGGCAATGAATTTTGTAAAAGAAGTTTCACTTTTAAATGAGTCCACAGCATAAAAGCTTTTGCCTTTGAAAGTGAAACTGCACCCTTTTGACACATTCAACTGTATCAATGTGTGGGTCCAGAAAATATCAATACCCCCATCACAGAAGTTCATTGGAAATTCCGACGGGGAGGGGGGTCTCAAAGGCCAAAATCTTTAAAGGAAGTATCAGCCTAAACTGGAATTTCCAGAGGGGTAGGGGGTTCAACCCAAAAAACCCTCTGTGGGGGGAATATGGATATTTTCTGGAACAACACAATACAATTAGAAAAGGTATTTAACTTCATAAGAATGAAAACTGCATTATTATTCTGTTGAAAATTTACCTTCCATTGACAAGCAAATCAGCAGTTACATTCCAACTTGCATGTGTATCTGTGACTTGTACAGCATTCATTGTAAAGGAAAGAGGAATTCAAAAGAATAACGGGTGACATGCCGTAACAGAAAAAAGTGACAAATCATACATGTAGGAGCAAACAAAAATTGCTGAATGAAGCACCTGAATCATTACAGAAGAGAAAGACCAACTCAATAATTAAAACCAATACAAACAATGGCCACCAACGTCAAATTTATCTGGAGGGAAAAGAATAGGTTACAATATCCAAATACCAATGAGTGCCCACTCCCACAAGCCTAACTCAACTTGATGCAAGAATAAGGGACACTACAACAAACAACCAATGAATGCCTGTCATCACAAGCATAACTCAACTTGATGCAAGAATAAGGGACACAACAACATTGAACAAACAACTAATGAATGCCTGTTGTCACAAGCCTAACTCATGCGAATGGAAGAGAAAGGGTCACAAGAACGAACAACCAATGAGTGTCCGTCGTCACAAGCCTAACTCAGCCTAATGGAAGAGAAAGGGTCACAAGAACGAACAACCAATGAGTGTCCGTCGTCACAAGCCTAACTCAACCTAATGGAAGAGAAAGGGTCACAAGAACGAACAGCCAATGAGTGTCCATCGTCACAAGCCTAACTCAACCTAATGGAAGAGAAAGGGTCACAAGAACGAACAGCCAATGAGTGTCCGTCGTCACAAGCCTAACTCAACCTAATGGAAGAGAAAGGGTCACAAGAACGAACAGCCAATGAGTGTCTGTCGTCACAAGCCTAACTCAACCTAATGGAAGAGAAAGGGTCACAAGAACGAACAGCCAATGAGTGTCCGTCGTCACAAGCCTAACTCAACCTAATGGAAGAGAAAGGGTCACAAGAACGAACAGCCAATGAGTGTCCGTCGTCACAAGCCTAACTCAAGCTAATGGAAGAGAAAGGGTCACAAGAACGAACAACCAATGAGTGTCCGTCGTCACAAGCCTAACTCAACCTAATGGAAGCGAAAGGGTCACAAGAACGAACAGCCAATGACTGTCCGTCGTCACAAGCCTAACTCAACCTAATGGAAGAGAAAGGGTCACAAGAACGAACAGCCAATGAGTGTCCGTCGTCACAAGCCTAACTCAACCCAATGGAAGAGAAAGGGTCACAAGAACGAACAGCCAATGAGTGTCCGTCGTCACAAGCCTAACTCAACCTAATGGAAGAGAAAGGGTCACAAGAACGAACAGCCAATGAGTGTCCGTCGTCACAAGCCTAACTCAACCCAATGGAAGAGAAAGGGTCACAAGAACGAACAACCAATGAGTGTCCGTTTTCACAAGCCTAACTCAACCTAATGGAAGAGAAAGGGTCACAAGAACGAACAACCAATGAGTGTCCGTCGTCACAAGCCTAACTCAACCTAATGGAAGAGAAAGGGTCACAAGAACGAACAGCCAATGAGTGTCCGTCGTCACAAGCCTAACTCAACCCAATGGAAGAGAAAGGGTCACAAGAACGAACAGCCAATGAGTGTCCGTCGTCACAAGCCTAACTCAACCTAATGGAAGAGAAAGGGTCACAAGAACGAACAGCCAATGAGTGTCCGTCGTCACAAGCCTAACTCAACCTAATGGAAGAGAAAGGGTCACAAGAACGAACAACCAATGAGTGTCCGTTGTCACAAGCCTAACTCAACCTAATGGAAGAGAAAGGGTCACAAGAACGAACAACCAATGAGTGTCCGTCGTCACAAGCCTAACTCAACCTAATGGAAGAGAAAGGGTCACAAGAACGAACAGCCAATGAGTGTCCATCACCACAAGCCTAACTTAACCTAATGGAAGAGAAAGGGTCACAAGAACGAACAGCCAATGAGTGTCCGTCGTCACAAGCCTAACTCAACCCAATGGAAGAGAAAGGGTCACAAGAACGAACAACCAATGAGTGTCCGTTTTCACAAGCCTAACTCAACCTAATGGAAGAGAAAGGGTCACAAGAACGAACAACCAATGAGTGTCCGTCGTCACAAGCCTAACTCAACCTAATGGAAGAGAAAGGGTCACAAGAACGAACAGCCAATGAGTGTCCGTCGTCACAAGCCTAACTCAACCCAATGGAAGAGAAAGGGTCACAAGAACGAACAGCCAATGAGTGTCCGTCGTCACAAGCCTAACTCAACCTAATGGAAGAGAAAGGGTCACAAGAACGAACAGCCAATGAGTGTCCGTCGTCACAAGCCTAACTCAACCTAATGGAAGAGAAAGGGTCACAAGAACGAACAACCAATGAGTGTCCGTTGTCACAAGCCTAACTCAACCTAATGGAAGAGAAAGGGTCACAAGAACGAACAACCAATGAGTGTCCGTCGTCACAAGCCTAACTCAACCTAATGGAAGAGAAAGGGTCACAAGAACGAACAGCCAATGAGTGTCCATCACCACAAGCCTAACTTAACCTAATGGAAGAGAAAGGGTCACAAGAACGAACAGCCAATGAGTGTCCGTCGTCACAAGCCTAACTCAACCCAATGGAAGAGAAAGGGTCACAAGAACGAACAACCAATGAGTGTCCGTTTTCACAAGCCTAACTCAACCTAATGGAAGAGAAAGGGTCACAAGAACGAACAACCAATGAGTGTCCGTCGTCACAAGCCTAACTCAACCTAATGGAAGAGAAAGGGTCACAAGAACGAACAGCCAATGAGTGTCCGTCGTCACAAGCCTAACTCAACCCAATGGAAGAGAAAGGGTCACAAGAACGAACAGCCAATGAGTGTCCGTCGTCACAAGCCTAACTCAACCTAATGGAAGAGAAAGGGTCACAAGAACGAACAGCCAATGAGTGTCCGTCGTCACAAGCCTAACTCAACCTAATGGAAGAGAAAGGGTCACAAGAACGAACAACCAATGAGTGTCCGTTGTCACAAGCCTAACTCAACCTAATGGAAGAGAAAGGGTCACAAGAACGAACAACCAATGAGTGTCCGTCGTCACAAGCCTAACTCAACCTAATGGAAGAGAAAGGGTCACAAGAACGAACAGCCAATGAGTGTCCATCACCACAAGCCTAACTTAACCTAATGGAAGAGAAAGGGTCACAAGGACAAACTACCAGTACTGAGTGTCTGTCATCACAAGCCTAACTCACCTAGAGTTAAAAAAGGAGTAACAAAAAAGTTCACTTGCATTTTTGTGAGTGCTGGCTGTTACATGCTTGATACACCCTAACAAAAGAAACATATGTTAATACTGAGTTGGACTTAAACAAAAACATAGCTTGTACAGTAAATCTCCCCTTACTGACACTAAACAGGCATTTTTCTGCAATATATTTACAACAAAATAAGAGCAGGGCATATAAAGTATGTGTTTCTCTATTTTGTCTGTCCAGGTTTGTTATTTGTTTACAAGAAAATTTCTTTGGTTGTCACTAATTATCAATTGTAGGGAAAGCATACAGTACAGGGATTCAAGGGCAGTTTGCCACAGTCAGAGGCCATTTAAACATCATAAATATTCAAATGAAGTGCTCAGAGGTTCATTGCTATGTAAAATGCTGTTTGATAAAAAATTGTCAATAGAAATAAAGCTCTGTTAGCCACATTTTACAAATAAAAAGCCCTATTGTCCTATTGCCTATTGTCTATTCTTTTGTTTGAAAGAATCCGTAATGAACCGAACGATAAACCGACGTAAACGGACGTAACCGCGACCGTAGGCCGTAACCGCCAAAATTTTTCGGGGGAAACGGTTTCCTGGAGAAGCAGTTTGTTCGGTCAGCGGCTACTGCCCCGTCCCAGTCTCTCAGCAAGCTTCAATCTTTCAGTCCAGGGCGTCTCCAGCGGGAAATAATTTTCCCAGGAAAAAACCTTCAGTGATTATTTCCCAGGAGAGTAGCTACACAAAAATAATTTGCCAGCCAGCAGGAAGTCGTCCCAAGAACAGATATTTGAAGGAACAGATTCGTTGAGTGCCCCTGAAAATGCTATCTTTCCTATTGGTCTTTTACGTATATGAAATCTGATGTTAAATAATTTCTTCAAATGTTCTAGCTGAAATATTCCCAATACGTGAATTTGGCATATCTTAGAAGATAAAATTTCGATGATAAATTGCCAGAAATTCATTTAGAAGTGAGGAGAACTGAAAAAATTGCCATAGTTAAGAGCCATTTTCTGAGAATATCGAGAATCGAAAGACACTCACAAAAACCACAATTTTTTTTATTTTGCCAAAACATCCCTTTGGGTAAGCTAATTCAAGAAAAAATAATCCAAAGTTCCAACGAGTTATTTAACGGACGAAAATTTAAAAAGTTCGAAAAATGCATAAAATGGCGGGTTTAGGGTCTCTAAACGGCTCAAATTCTCACTCAACTTTCGAACATTTTCAAGCGGCGTTTTTATCGAGCCGCTCTTAACCTTGTTTATCACAAGGTAAAATGAAGGCCAACTTCGGCTGCTTAAAACGGCATCTGGTATGTATCGTTCAATGATTAAGATTACACAGAAAGAAAGCTCTGTCACTGTACTTTTCACCAGGAAAGTTACAGCTCTGGGAATGAAATACTTCCCCGTCAGTAAATTTTACTGTTTAGTGATCTGAGCGGGTAGAATTATACGCAAATTTATACAGATTTAATTCCTAGAACACTGCTAACAATTACAAAGGTCGTTTAAGATAGGCTCACCATTAGTTACACCTGCACGCACAATGTTTTTCCTGATCTTTGAAAGAAAGTTCTGCTTTCTTGAGTCTTGCTGAGTCTTACTATATTAAAACAAAGCAGATTTTTAACAGCATTTCAACAAGACAGGAATCCTCTCATTCAACTTAACCAAGATAACATCGAAAACACAGAGAAACGACGTACTATGCCGCCTACCTTGCCAACCGAAAACGCAACAATACAACAGGAAAACATTCCAAACTGTAAACAAACGAATTTTCAGTTTCCTGATTGAGCGAAGATATTTTAAACTCATCGCCTAGAGGAATACGCGGAAAGACAGGTGACCTCTGCACTGACCCGCACGTGTCACACCACACTAACAGAGAGAGTCACGTATTCAATTTCTGTTATGTGATTTGAGATAAAAACTTGGTGGAAAGTTAAAAAGAAAAAAAAAACTTGCAACAGATAGCTAGTACTTTGTTGGATTACATGTTAGCACAAGCCCCACAAAAGAGTTTTTACGGTCACGACTCTCAATTAAGCACGGTAATTTCGCAATGTACGCGCTGTTGTAATTTTACTACTAATTTAATTACAGCTCATGAAATAAAATAAATATTGCAGTAAGTTACATTCACAGTGTGTAAGTACTGATATATGGCGTTGTGTAGTTTTTCCACTGTTCTGGAGAGGGTTACTGCCTGTGGATTAAGCAGTTGTTACCCAGGCCACGTTGAAGTTGTTTCCCTAAAAGAATGCACAGGACACTTCCCCGGACACATCGCGCGGCATCTTCAATTGCACGGACTAAGTGCAGATAAAGCGGTTGACAGTGAATTCAAGTTGTTGTTAGCCCGAGCAGGTAATGTTACTGCATTTTGTTCTGGAATTACTGCGTTCCATAATTTTGGCCACAGATATGCAGAGTCGCGCCACTCCTGTGCCCACAGGCGGTGGTGAGAGCACTCGCCTTCCACCAATTTAATGTGGCCCGGGTTCGATTCCCGGTCCCGGTGTCATATGTGGGTTGAGTTTGTTGTTGGTTCTTGTCCTTGCTCCGAGGATTTTTCTCCGGGTACTCTGGTTTTCCTCCCTCCTTAAAAACCAACATTTCCAAATTCCAATTCGACCTGGACGTAGGGTTATAAGGGAGACTACAGTTTGACTGTAATAATGCACCCTACTGAAATAAAGGGTATTTATTTATTTTTATTTTGACCAATGTTTGGGTGTAGGGGTGACGCTGCGGGTTTGACACCCTGGCCCTGTTTAGGACAGAAAAACGAAATGGAATATCGATCGTACTGACCATACCTGGTTGGGGAAGACGGGCATAGCATTATATCCATGCTTAGGGACAAAGACCAAAAACCGTATCCTGACTAGCGGCAAACCCCAGTATAGTCCACATAAGGGAGTAACCCTCCCTTCCGGGCGGGTGGAGGGAGTGGTGGTGCCGTGTTTAGCATGACGATAGCACGATGTAATTTCAGACGCCGAAAATTGAACTTCAATGCAATCTTCCTTGGTAGCAGTTCGAGCGAGCGAGACGCGGAAGCCACGCAGGCCCATGCGAGAACTCGCCCACATGATACCTTTTCTCGCTTTGCCATTTTAGCTAGCCGTTTTTTGGTTTTTGCGTCATGGGGTTGAAAGCTTAGACTCTTCTACTGAAAAAATGCCTAAATATCCAAAAATCAAAGATAAATATATTTTGAACTCTAGGCTTCCAACCTCATGACGCACACCAAATAGCAAAGCGAGAAAGGGTATCATGTGGGCGAGTTCTCACATGGGCCCGCGTGGCTTCCGCGTCTCGCTCGCTCAAATTGCTGCCAAGGAAGATTACATCAGGGGACGTTCAATAATCACATCGTGCTATCGTCAATGAATATTGTGCTACGGTTGAGCAAGTTAAGGCTAAGCACGGCACTCTCCGCCCCCTCCCCTCCTCCCCCCGGAAGGGAGGGTTACTGCCTAATGTGGTCTATACTGGGGTGTGCCGCTGGACAGGATATGGTTTTGGTCTCTGTTCCTAAACGTGGTAAATTATTTTATGCGCATCTTCCCCAACCGGGTATGGTCAGTACGATCGACATTCCATTTCATTTTTCTGTCCTCAAAAGACCCTTTCTCCCCACACTCCCCTACCCCCAGGAGCCAGAGGGCATGGGAGTAGCGCAACTCTGCAGAACCTAGACTAAGGGACGCCGAGTGCTATGAAGTATCTGTGGCCAAAATTATGGAACACAGTAATTCCAGAACAAACTGCAATAACATTACCTGCTCGGGCTAACAACAACTTGAATTCACTGTCAACCGCTTTATCTGCACTTAGTCCGTGCAATTGAAGATGCCGCGAGATGTGTCCTGTGCATTCTTTTAGGGAAACAACTTCAACGTGGCCTGGGTAACAACTGCTTAATCCACAGGTAGTAACCCTCTCCAGAAGAGTGGAAAAACTACACAACGCCATATATCAGTACTTACACACTGTGAATGTAACTTACTGCAATATTTATTTTATTTCATGAGCTGTAATTAAATTAGTAGTAAAATTACAACAGCACGTACATTACGAAATTACCGCGCCGTTAATAGAGAGAGTCGTGACCGTAAAAACGCCTTTGTGGAGCTTGTGCTAACATGTAATCCAACAAAGTACTAGCTATCTGTTGCAAGTTTTTTTTTCTTTTTAACTTTCCACCAAGTTTTTATCTCAAATCACATAACAGAAATCGAATACGTGACTCTCCCTGTTAGTGTGGTGTGACACGCGCGGGTCAGTGCAGAGGTCACCTGTCTTTCCGCGTATTCCTCTAGGCGATGAGTTTAAAATATCTTCGCTCGATCAGGAAACTGAAAATTCGTTTGTTTTAATACAGTTTGGAATGTTTTCCTGTTGTATTATTGCGTTTTCGGTTGGCAAGGTAGGCGGCATAGTACGTCGTTTCTCTGTGTTTTCGATGTTATCTTGGTTAAGTTGAATGAGAGGATTCCTGTCTTGTTGAAATGCCGTTAAAAATCTGCTTTGTTTTAATATAAGACTCAGCAAGACTCAAGAAAGCAGAACTTTCTTTCAAAGAGCAGGAAAAACATTGTGCGTGCAGGTGTAACTAATGGTGAGCCTATCTTAAACGACCTTTGTAATTGTTAGCAGTGTTCTAGGAATTAAATCTGTAATTTGCATATAATTCTACCCGCTCAGATCACTTAACAGTAAAAATTTACTGACGGGGAAGTATTTCATTCCCAAAGCTGTAACTTTCCTGTTGAAAAGTACAATGATAGAGCTTTCGTTCTGTGTAGTCTTAATCATTGAACGATACATACCAGATGCCGTTTTAAGCGGCCGAAGTTGGCCTTCATTTTACCTTGTGATAAACAAGGTTAAGAGCGGCTAGATAAAAACGCCGCTTGAAAATGTTTGAAACCAAGCATTGGTAAATTTATTACACGGTTTTAAAGTAGAAAGGTTAAATAATGTTCGTGGTTTGTTTCGTTTTAAAAGAATCTTTTTTACGCTCTCACCGGCTTCCTAAAGTTGAGGGAGAATTTGAGCCGTTTAGAGACCCTAAAACCGCCATTTTATGCATTTTTCGATCTTTTTAAATTTTCGTCCATTAAATAACTCGTTGGAACTTTGGATTAGTTTTTCTTGAATTAGCTTATCCAAAGGGATGTTTTGGCAAAACAAAAAAAAAATCGATTTTTTGTGAGTGTCTTTCGATTCTCGTTATTCTCAGAAAATGTTTCTTGATAACGGTAAATAAAAGATGAGGTCAAGTGAGTGGATGAGGGGTGGTGATTCCCAGGACAATAAGATTGATAACCCTCATCCGTCCGGACCTCGCCTGTACGTAGTAAACGTTACATTTTTATATGTTTGTGGGAAAAGACTGTCTTCATTGTGGGATGCATTATTAAACGCGCGTGCGTAGACAAATTAAGTAACCAAAACATTGTAAAACCAACCTTTATGAACTTCCGCGTAATGTACATGCCTGGCACAATTACTGAATCCAGAACGGCGATTTGTGCTGCCTTGTGTTCGGTATTCATAATTTCCTTAGAGGCAATATTTTTTGACATGCACCGAAGAGCGATATTACTTTTATTTCCTTTGCAAAAAATAAAAGAAAACAAAACAAAACAAAGCAAAACAACAACAACAACAACAAAAACAAGGAAAGCCACCAGTGGCACTTTTTCTTATTCACTGCTACCTACCTAGAATTTCTTTTGCGATAGTACCGGCTCATTCAGTTTAGTTTGAAACAAAGTTCCTTCTTTCCACTTTGTTTAACATCAACAGTCAAACAAACAGCGATTTTGGTATATTTTGTGATTATTAGTGTAAGGTAATTACCGAACGCTGTGTCAGCATTATCGGCGGTACAATTATTATTATTATTGTTATTATTATTGTTATTATTATTATTATTATTACTATTATTACTATTATTATTATTATTATTATTATTATTATTATTATTATTATTATTTTAAAGAACAACACAACACTTTTAAGTTTCAAAGACATGTTTCGGCATCCCTGATGCCATCCTCAGTTGAAGGAAAAAGTTACAACAAAGCTATTGATATGCAGTAGTGATTAGAATTGTAAATAAAAATGTATAAGCAAGAGTGACAAGAAAATAGCGTGATTATGTGAAATCTAAGCAAACAACTTTAAATTAACATGTTTAACCTGTTGATTTAACGTGGGCTATTCCCAGTGGATATGTAAGGATTCTTTGATCTTTAGTTGAAAGCTTGTAGTGGTGCAGTCTAAAAGAGGGTGCTCATGGGGTCAGTAGTTAACTGACAATTGGCCAAAAAAATAGTAGTTAACTAATAAATGAAAAGTTAACTGTTAACTGATATTTTATTAATTATATTAAATACGATTGTTGATGTTTTTAAAAAAGCAACAAAGATTTTCCTAACGCTGCGTGACCTGGTAACATATTAACTGTTATTTGAGTTACTTCCGATGCAAAAGTGCCGGCCAAGGGAGCGTAACTTGGACCTTGATCTCTGTGATGGCTTCGAGTGGCGTGGTCAAAGTAGCCTGCGTGGCAGGTGCAGAAAGGGGAGGGAAAAGGGAGAAATTACTGGCGAGGGCGGAGGAAGCGAGGGGAAGGAAGAGGAAGGGAGTCATGCAGACCTTCCAGCCCCATTTTATAACTATGTTGAATGTAAATTGAGAAACGCGAATTTCGAGTACTTAAAAGACATAAATTAATTGTGTCCAATCAGAGCGTTCGATTGGGCTCTTGATTGACATTAAGCCCCATTTACACGGCAGAAAATTTTTGGCACGGCTCGGGTAAAAATGGTACGCGTACCGAAAAAAATGGTTCGGCACGGATAAATTTTGTCGTGTAAACGACTTTGCCTCACCCGTGCCGAACCAAAATCTTACCCGTGCTCGGACCTAGTCGCGAGGTAGTCCGAGCACGGATAAAATTGGTACGCGTTCCTGAAAATCTAACCCGGCTCGAATAATATGTGTAGTGTAAACGATTATCCGTGCCGAACCAACTTTTTTCTGATGAGCCTTCGTGCCTTTGGTCAGCACTATTTGTGGGAGCATGTGCAGAGCTACTGCTTGCCTTCAACTCAAAATGGCGGCAAATAGGGGAAAGTCTCCAAGGAAATCGCGGGGACAATCATGGAAAGACCAAGATGTGAAGGAGTTAATTCAAATAATGCAAGAGGAGACAATTATTTTTAGTCTCGACAATGCGAAATCACCAAAGGAGAAAAGAGCCGCGTACAAAAGTGTTCAAGTGCAGCTTCAAAACAGAGTAAGCTGAAACTCTGCGAAATGTTTTCAACGTCAATTGAGCTCGAGATTAGCGATTTCCTCGAAGTAGTATTGCAGAATACCACTTGTATCGCGCTGGAAACAATAGTATTTACATTTTGATTGTTTTATCTGTTTACATACTGCTTTTTTATTTTATTATAGGGATAGAGTACAATTTCGATAGCATTATTAACAAATGGAAAAAGCTTAAACAGCAATATAAAGAGCACCTTGACAAACAAAAAAAAAGTGGCACTGAACGTCGGAAAAAATGGAAGTTTTTTGATGAAATGGATCAAATATGTGGTCACAGGGATACATCTTCACCTGCATGTCTAATTGATTCAAGTTTACCTCATGAAAATGCAGGTATGGTATTTTTTTATTATTTGTGGGGTGGTAGGGGCCTGTACGTCTCTCAAATTTACATGTTCTATGTAATACCTAGAAACCAAAGCTTAAAAGTCATTTTCTTTTCTTTGGCCCCCAGTTACTAGTCAGTACAAATTTGGGTGATTCCCTTAGTAGTGTGATAGTGACAAAAGCAGAAGCACTGTATCATATCATGTAATCATGGAAGGTTATAACAGATGCAACTGAGAAACCATTAAAAATTTGGTTTGTTGTTTTAGAGTAATTATTTCTTTCCCTTTTTTAAGATTTGGAAAGTGAAACAGATAACGATGAGAATGATACCACTGTTGAAACTGGTGATGACGTGAGAGTTCATGATGAGGAGTTAAGCAGCAATACAAATGAAGAAGTTGGTGAGGGATGTAGTGAGATTGCTAAACGCAAACTGGAGCTGGAAGTGGAGGAAGTGAAACCTGATATTAAGAAAAGCAAGGTTGCCAAGAAAGGAAAAGGAAGGAAGACCAAGCTTGAGCAATCAATTTCTATGTTAAGCGACAGCTTTAAAGATGCTGCAGAACAGGAGATGGAAATGCTGGTGAAGTTGGAACAAATAAGACACAAAGAAATGCTGGAGCATGAAATACGAATGAAAGAATTGGATAATGTACGCCGAAGAGAGGAATGACAACATGAACTGTTAACTGCTCAATATTTTAAGCAGCAACAGAAATCCATATCCACCCCAAAGAATGGATTTCTATCAAGGAAGCAACAGTGGAAGCGAAAGCAGTTATTTTGAATTGTAATGTTTAAGGGCATGTTGTTGATAAGAATGTTTTTGTAAGTGCTGGCATGTTGTTGATATGAACTCTTAGGCTGGTTCACAGATGAAAGACAAGGGCATTCGCAAACTCAATCGAAACCATAATCTTGCACCAGGAAACGTGAGAGTGTACCAAGGTAAAATGAGCACAAGCATAAGCACAAGGAAAGGGCAAAATGTTTCTTTTGCTTGTGCTTGTGCTTATGCTTATTTCTCTTGTGTCATGCTTATTCTGCCTTTTGGAACAGGCATGGAATGAGCACTGTGCTTGCTGATGTTGACTTGTGCTTGTGCTTATCACAAGTTTGAATATCCTTGTGGTTATGCTTGTGCCAATGCTTGTGCTTATCTCACAAGTGTGAACTAGCCTTAAATGCTTGCATGTTGTTGCGATCAACCCTTCAATGTTGGCATGTTGTTATATCAACTGTAACACCTTATTAGTTGCAGGCATGTTGTTGATATAAACAGATAAACCTCACTTGTCAAAGGTGGCATGTTGTTGTATGAAGGGATAAACCTCACTTGTCAATGGTGGCATGTTGTTGCATGAAGGGATAAACCTCACTTGTCAATGGTGGCATGTTGTTGTATGAAGGGGTAAACCTCACTTGTCAAAGGTGGCATGTTGTTGTATGAAGGACCAAACCTTACTTGTTAAAGGTGGCATTTTCTTGTATAGACTGAACCATGTTTTAATATTTACTGACAAACTCAGTTGTCAAAGCTGGCATGTACCAAACTGTTATGAACTGTAACACCCTAGTTGCTGGCATGTTGTTGTTATGAACTGTAAAACTTTACTTGTCAAAGCTGACGTGTGATTATGAACTATAGCACCATAGGTGCTGGTATATTGTTGTTATGAACTGTAAAACCTTAGTTGCTGGTATGTTGTTGATATGAACTATACAACCTTAGTTGCTGGCATGTTGACATGAACTATCAAAAGCTGGCATGTTTTTTATTAGAATTTTAATGCTGGTATGTTATTGATATAAACTGAAAAACCTTGGTTTTCAAAACTGCAATGATGTGGATATGAATTTCGTTCACAATTTAAATTTTTCTGCTCAACCAAAATATACCGGTAAATCAGTAGTATCAACCTCTAAATTTGAACTGTAAAAAGTTGTTGTTTAAGCTGGTACATAGCTGGTATGAGTTTCTTATAATCAGTTTTATGTACATATTTTTTTTAGCCAAATTAGAAGTGAATAGTTAAAACAGGTATTTTGAACTGCAAAGACATTTTTTTCAAAGCTTGCATGTTGCTAAAACAAATTTATTATATTGTTTATTTTTTTATGATAACACTTAAGAATAAAGTTGCTGTTGTACATTTACGTCGACAATGGTGTTTTCATCCTGACTTCTATTGGTTAACTTAATTATAATCTACTTTACATGTCATGGTGCAACCCAACAGCATTTTACAATGTAATTTCAAATACAATCCTTTTTGCAGTATATAAAACCAAAATATTTCTTCCTTCACAACTTAACACCAACTTCAGTCTGCTGCGACCAACACCTCTGCTTGTGGTAACATACTTGACCTTGTGGTTTCCCTTCAACGTAATTGCTTTCATTCCGATCATTTTCCAGTAACATTTACTATTAATGCCATTTCAAGCAGATGACAAAATATAAAATTAACACAAACTCTCAACTTGTAATTTTTTCTTTTTACATTTGATATGAAAGTCTTATGTACACATAATACTCTCTCTTAAAAGTGAGATTGTCATAATTTTATGAGTGCAGATTCTTGGCAGCCATGGGAAAACAAATTTGTCTATTCACAGCCACTTCCAATGTGCCGGCCCTCTGGTGTCCTGAAATATAGTGCAAGAGCATCTCGAATGTTAGCGGCATCTCTCTCAGTCTGTTTTTCGTGAATTCCTAATGGAATGTCTTCAGGCTGCTCAACAGCATTCTGTATATCCTCAAGCCATTCTTCTAAAAAGGCATCCTTCCTTAATTCGCAGATGTTATGGAGTATGCACGAAGCAGCCACAACGTAGCATGTGGATTCAACAGACATATCAACACGCTTAAGAACACGTTGGAAACGTCCTTTCCATCTACCAAAGGTATCCTCAGCAGTCATACGAGCTCTGCTGAGACGATAGTTGAAGTGTCTTTGGCAGCTAGGTGTGTTTTGGTTTTCTGGATAACCTTTCATTAGCCAGTCCAAGAGAGGGTAGGCTGGGTCGCCAAGAATTAAAGGAGCAATATCAACACCGAGTACTGTTTCTTTGATGTTAGGATCAAAAAGATGCCCTTTGCATCCACGATCATAAAGTTTTGAGTTAGGCAGCACTCTGGCGTCGTGAACGCTGCCTGGCCAACCAATGACGACATCTCGAACTAGGTACTTTGAGTCCACCAGAGCCTGCATCACTATACTATGATAGGAATTCATGTTTATATAATCAGTACGGTTTTCCAGAGGAGCTTGTATGGGAATATGGGTACCATCGATAGCACCTGCACATGCAGGAAATCCCCATTTCTCTTTGTAAATCCTCATGACTTCACTCAGATCGTCTCCCTTTGGTACTGTAAGGAAATCTTTTCCTCGTTTTTTTGTTATAGCTTTACAAACGTCTTTTATACAAAGACAAACAAACGACTTTGAGACACCAAACAAGTTAGCTATTGTTCTTTATTATTCAACAAATTGTCACTATGCCCATATATGGTAAGGAAGCCCTCAATATCTGTCATCCTACATAACAGAGATCCTGCGATATACGTAAATGACCATATTTGGAAGTGCACTGCAGATTTTCTTTCATTGCTTGTTTGGCGGCCATTTTGAAAAGCGAGGCAGTTTTAGCAGTGTTCTCCGTAAATTTTAACTCTCTGGAAGAAACTTTCCACGATTAAATGCTCTCAAAATGTCAACAAGTATGTGCTTCAGCTCACAAAGATATCCAGCGGTTGACTTGGAATTTTCATGGTGAGAACTCAACCAAGAAAATGCTATTGCGAAAGAAGCAGCACACTTGCTCACGGAAAGTTGTAAAGACTAAAGTTGAAAAGATTTTAATTCACAGGAAGAGGACTTATTCTCGGTAAGGTAGCAATATTTTTTTCCTTTGTCTTGTCATTTCCAAACATGAGTTTGTAAATAAGTCTTTTTAAGTGAACGGTAGTAAACTTCGATTTCTTGAAGTTCTGTTTTGATTTTTAGTAAGCTTTATGTGTTGCTTTCTTTTAGCGTTTTTATCATAGAGCCGTAGTTTTTCTCGTTCTGAAAATGGTAGTCGATGGGAATTTGTTGAATAATAAAACAATTATCCTGCTCAATCTTGCGGAATATCCCCTGATTTAGCCAACTCGGCCTACAGCCTCGTCGGCTAAGTATCAGGTGATATTCCGCGCGATTTCGCAGGATAATTGTTAAATATTCCGCAGTGGAACTCATGTAATAGAGGGTTATTGCTGTCCTCTTACTTGGGGAGACGGCTTTACGCATTGCAGTATTCTTACGAACAATTTCGGCTTCAATCTCTGAGACAATAAATTGGAATGTTGCTTTAGAAACACGGAAGTTGTCATACCACTCCTTGTCGGTGAATGCTGTTTCTACAATCTGAAACCAGCGATCACTGCGTGGCAGCACCCAGCAACGTCGCTCAATAGAATTGCAGGCAAGCAATGATGCAAAAATGAACAACTTGAATCTTCTCCTTCTTCTATTCTTTTGGAGAGAAGAAGAGGAAAAAGATGTTTTCCGAATTTCCTGCGAGAAGACGGGCGATCTTCTTGAAAGGAGAAACTCCAAATACCTTTCGTCAGCCATGTTTTTCGGACTTAGCCGCATGCGCACTAGGAAAGACTTGTGTACGCTGGACAAGATGTTGAGCCTTTTACCCGCACCAAAACATAATTTCACACCGCTCAGCACGGTAAAAAAAAGGACGTGTAAACGAGGTATCAGTGCTATTTTTTTTGGTACGCGTACCATTTTTATCCGAGCCGTGCGAAACTTTTTCTGCCGTGTCCAATCACGATTTTTGCAGTCACCTGGTGAAAGGAAAATACGCCTGAAATACGCTCGTTGCTCGCGCTTGCGATAATTTCTTCCCTTTTTCCTCCCCTTTCTGCGCCTGCCACGCAGGCTATGGTCAAAGTTATTCTAAGTTTTTTATCGAGACGATGACAAAGGATCGGCATTCGAACGACACGCGCGTCGTTTGACTCGGCAAAACACAATTCAGTGGACATAGTTTGTAAACATTTGACAGATGTTGTGGGAATAACAAGCGGTAAAGTTTGGACTCGGTGCGTTTGACTTGAAGTTGTTGTGATTAGACAATGCATTGGCCAGCAAGCGAACGTAGTTTGACCTTGTTTGGCCTGATTTGATATCACGTAAATAATTGATTACAGGTCGACAATAGAGACCTTCCAAGGGGTAAAAGCGACAAGCGACACGGCCCTGACAACTGGCGACATGGGACTTTCTAAACACCGACAAGCGACTCAACTGAACCGGCAAAATACGACAACGACACAACAAACACTATAGATAGGCAGCGACGTCAGGAAATTGTGTATTTTACCAATAAAAGATAATCAGACGCTATTTGATTGGTACTTCGGTGCAGCCAGTCAAAATTAGGACTGGTAACCACCTTAATCGCTTGCATGATTTCGAGTAGCCTGCGTAGCAAGCGTTTCCCTATTGCTTTCCGCAGGTTTGAAGCATTTTTCGCTTCTTGAACGCGCGAAAATTGGGGCGAGCGCAAAAAATTACGAGGAGGGGGAGGGGAAGGGAGGAAAGGAAACGCTTGCCCGCAAGCCTCACGATTTTGAAAAACCCGTACGTCCACGAACGGAGTTTCCTGATTGGTGCGGCATGCTAGTGTTGATTGCCAAGTGATAAATCCGTCAATCAAATCAGGTATGTTCATTTGAGCGTGACCCGCATGAATACAACGAACTGGTTCTCGCTTGGGGCATTCTTCTCACTATCACTATTTTTCTCGCCTCCCCTCCCCCTCCCCGCTGCTTCCATCAGTGTTGCGTTCGCCCCAATTTTTGCGCCGTCGAAATGCGAAAAACACCTCGAACGGGCGGAAAACCCTACGGAAAGGCTTGCTACGCAGGCTAGATTTCGACGGTTCCGTAAATCGGTGACCTTTGATGCGTTGTATCCAAACTGAGAGTAGAGTCGATCAGATTTTTTTCTGTTTATCTGTTAAATGTGAACCTTCATTTACGGTCTGTCAATTACTTAAGTCGCTCACAGCACTGACCGATTTTCAGGATCTTCGCCAGTATCCACGTTATCAGCGTAGTTGTTCTTTTTGCCGCAAAAAATTGACTTTAATTTACAGCAATTAAACCACTCTGACTTGCCTCTCAGAATGCTAAAAAACGCATTCCCGAAATAGATACTCCCGCCTGCGGCGGGCGTTAAATATCTCTTGGTGAAATCTTCCTTTTAAACTCACTGTCTCTACACTCTACAGGGTCTGGTGTTTTCGAGTTTCTAAGTGTTAGAAGAATATTCGTCGTCCAAAAAGATCGGATTTGCAAATTGATTTTCTTTTGAGAGTCATAAAAGACAAAGACCTTAAGAGGCTCTGACTGTAAATATCGAGAATCTGCGGACAAGCTCAGAAAATCGAAAATCCTGATAACTTGCCAGAAGAACACTTTTGGGGAGCTATCTTCGAAAATATTACTTAAACTTTCTGGAATTCTATTGTTTTCGGGAAATTCGGAAAAACGGTTTTGCTTAATTTATTACGCAATAATCAGGCTTAAAATTAAACAAATTGAAAGCGCTTGCTTTTAAACAGTTTGCAACACCAGAAAACAATTTTAATTTTAAATGATAGCAATACTCTTCTACTTACTATCAGTGGGAATTGCATGGAGTTTTGCTTTATTTATATGGTTTGGTGGTTCTTTGAAACAAAGGCATTTTGCGCATTTTGGCCAGGAAGCAAAAGTGCATCATTATTATGATCTATACGTATTTGTCAAAAAATGTGCTGTTTCTATCAATATTATTACACTTGTATAAATATGTCTAAAATTAAACGCAAACCACGAACGTTCCGGCAGCGGGATCGGTATTTATGAGTTCTTAATGCGGCTGTATATCTAAGAGATATCAATACACAGTTTGTTTGGTTTTACTTTACAAAATCGCTGAGAACTCTTTCACAGTTTTGGAGGAAAAGATTTTCAGTGAAGAACATTTTCACGTTTGCATGAACGTGAAGTGATCGGTTGCGTGACTGGATTATTACGAGTGGTACTTTGTGTTCCTTACCTTACACAGCCATTTTAGCTCTCAATTTATACGCGTACGTCAACTTTAACGATTTATAAAAGAAACGGTTTGGATTTTCGAGAACATAAAGTATTTTGCCAAAGAAACTGCAAATAACAAAGAAAGGCCACTGGTGCTGCAGAGTATAGATATCTGACAAAATATGATAACCTACTGCACTCTAGTTTCACCAACAATTTTCCAGATTTGTTCGTAATTCTTCAGAACGATAAGTGAAGATATGATACCAGCGAATGCATCATCTAGTAGAAAGACCATCTGAAAATAGTTACGGTAAACGATTTGTCATATTTCAAGTCGTCCTTCCATTGCAGTTTTTTTCCTATTATCCAAATTATGCAAATTTTGGCAACACTGGTTCGCGAATTTTTCTTTTTGTCAGCGCGAATCTGAATTGCCCAGATTTTTTATTTCATATCATAATAGAAGTAGGGCCAAACTTTATCACAATGTTTATTTCAATTCGATATTAGACATATCAAGACCCATTTTAAGCCTCTGTAGTTTACCAATTTTTGCCTTTTTCCGAAGTGCGCAAAATGCCTTTGTTTCAAAGAACCACCAAACCATATAAATAAAGCAAAACTCCATGCAATTCCCACTGATAGTAAGTAGAAGAGTATTGCTATCATTTAAAATTAAAATTGTTTTCTGGTGTTGCAAACTGTTTAAAAGCAAGCGCTTTCAATTTGTTTAATTTTAAGCCTGATTATTGCGTAATAAATTAAGCAAAACCGTTTTTCCGAATTTCCCGAAAACAATAGAATTCCAGAAGGTTTAAGTAATATTTTCGAAGATAGCTCCCCAAAAGTGTTCTTCTGGCAAGTTATCAGGATTTTCGATTTTCTGAGCTTGTCCGCCGATTCTCGATTTTTACAGTCAGAACCTCTTAAGTGTTTCTTATTCAAAAGGGTTAAGATATGGAGGCGTGTTCGTTTTTGTTATAAAATAATAAAAATCTTATTTTGGGGTGCCAAAACAAGCCGCAAAGTGATTTACAGAATGATTTCAGAATGATTTACATAATGATTTCACTTCAAGTTCAAGTTTTTTTTCTCGCCAAGCACTCCAGCTTCCAGATCGCAACGCCTGTTAAAGAGAAGACATTTAAAAATATTCGTGATCTACATGCCAAGTGACTTCAGGCCTCACGGTGAGGTAACCCGTTTACTCTTTATTAACTAGTACGTATAATCTTGATTTATGTCATTTGGGGGTAAACAGAAGGAACTGGTGGCCAATAATTTAGCAGTTCCTCTTCATGATCACGTGATACTGAAGACACTAAATGCATGTTTCAAGCTATTCTTGACGATCTGCCGAGATGTGCCAGAAACTCCAAAACAAAACTCATTTTAATGGCAAAGGAGGGCAGTGACTATGACAATACAGCAATACCTTTATTTTAGAGAATCTGTAAAGCGACAGCGACATTTGCACTTGCTACGAAAACGACAGCGACATTTACAACCGTTAGTTCAGCGACATCGTTCCTGAGAAAGGCGCGACAAAGCGTGACAAGGCCTCACAATACACAAGCCCTTTCGTAATGAGCAAGATTTCTGATTTTAAATTGTGACTTGATTGTTTTTTTTTATATAATTATTTTCATGTCCAGAAGCTGTAGTTTATTTCTTGATTTGAGTAAGGTCTACCCCCAAGGATGATTGACGTAAGAAAAATTCGGGTTATGATGCAATAATTTTCGCTCTATTAAAGAAAAGGAAAGTTAATAGCTAACTATAATTAGTAGTTAACTGACAATTGGCAAAAAAAATAGTAGTTAACTGACATTTGGACGAAAAATTAGTAGGTAACTGACAATTGGGTACCCCATTAGCACCCTCCTAAAATGCTGAAGCAATTGGCCGAACACAAATCGCGGCAACTTTCAGATTGTTGCAAGTGTTTGTACACGTGAGAGGCCCTATACAAGGCCCCTTTACAAGATAAAGTAAAGGCAACCTTGTTTCAGCAGCCACTAGGGACGTTCAAGCTTCCTTTTACGACAACACCGGCTAAATTGTATTTAAACTTTAATAACGTTTTGAATTGTTTTCTTGAACAGTTAATAATTTATATATTCATTCTCGATTCATTTCTGGCATTTCGCTTTACATGAAAATGAAACAAAGGGTGATTTGATTATTTTGTGAAGACTATCAGGGTATTTTGGAGAGGCCAAACTGTGTAAACGTGTGCGTATTAACCCTATTTAGCCTGGGGGGGGGGGGGGTAACTTAAACGAATTATAACTTTCAAACGGCTACTGACGAATGATCACCAAATCTCGTGTCCTTTCTAAAATTTTTATCAGGGAAAATTTTCCTGTGTCAATGACGTGTCTATGAAGATTGACGTTTCCATAGCAACCGTCTACTCAGGAGTGTATTTTGACTGTTTTTGTCTTTTTCAGTCTTTTTTTTTTTAATTTTTCCCCTTCTTTTGTAAGAAGAAGATAATCCTTTACTTTTGTGTGCTTGTTTTGATTAAATATGTTTTTTAGAACAAATTCATATAGTTTTCAATGTCGTCATTGTCAGCTGTATGACTGCAGCCTCGGGATTCAAGATGGCCTCCTCAAAATTCAAAATGGCTGGTTTGTCACGTCATTGTGACGTCATGACACGTCATAAGCCCAATCTGTTAAGCTAATGACGTGCTAAAAACGTGCCAAGTTTCATTACAAGAGCGTTAATACTTTTCGAGATCTAGGGGGGACTTTGAGCCCACCCCCCCCGGCCAGGTCCAGAAACTCAAAAATGCCCAGGCAAAATAGGGTTAAGTGATTAAAATTACACCAGAATTGCAGAATAGAAGACCTTTAAGGTATAAACGGTGGAGGGGGATTGCAACTCATCACGGGATAATCCGTTACCGTTTTGACCTCGTGTCTGAGCTGCTGCATGGATTTGAAAAGCTTTCTGTTTATGTTGCCAGCAATCGGATTTTGTAAAATAGTGACGTTATGTCCATTATCGGCGGCACAGTAAATGCTCGTTTAAGCTTTCAGTTGCTCAAAATATGACTTATGCAAGCTGTACCGCCTATTCCTCTTACAAAATTATTAAATCATCCAATAATATTACATGTAGCCCGTAGCCTCTCTGTCAGATCTGCCAACCCTGCAACCTAACATATTCTTGTGATTTCGTGTGTAGTGTCAGGTACTTTTCCTTTTATTCACGTTTTTAATTCTCTCTCGATCGTCTTGTCTTACGTCATCTACTATTTATTGAATTCAGCCAAAACACGTTAATTTACATATGTTGAAAAGCTTATATTGCTCAAGCACAAACAGAATGCAAGCAATTCCACTATTTTCGAAAAATATTCGAAAGAGTCTTGAAAAGTTAGGCAAAGTGCAATTGTTGAAAGAAGGGCTGCACGCAACCTGAAGACAGTTTTCTCTAGAGGCGTAAAAATCCCTCAGTTTGAACTTGTGTTAGCCACAAGGGTGTAAATATCTGCCACGTTCTTGTTTGGCTATGCTCTAATGTTCTTTTCAAATTTTAGGAATAGTTAGGGTTATTTCGATTCACTAAAGCACAATTCACCTCACGCGGGGAAATTGAAAATTATATTACACGTGGTCTTAAGATACACTGCTGTAAACTTATTTTTTTAAAAAGTTAAAGGTGACGTTTTTATATATTGGCTTGTTAAAAATTGGTGGTAGAATTTGTGGAAGAAGAAACACTATTAAGTGTCGAGAAACGTACCTCGTTAGTTGAAATCACTTACCTTAGGTGTTTATTTGATTTGATTTGATTTGAAAGAGGAAAACTCCACATGTCTTTAGCTTATCCACGCACGCGCAGCTCATCATATATGCATCACCATAAACATCACTATTTCATCCCATTTTCCCACAAGGAAAAAATCCGTCTGCCAAAGTATTATAAATACCAAAGTTAACCATACCCGTATCGAGGTCCGGATGGTTTGAGGGTTATCATAATGTCTTATGAATCCCCCCCTCATCCAATTACTTGACCTCTTTTTTTCTTCCAAAATTGAGACTTCCCTTTCTTTTCCGTTGTTTTTATTTTTTCGGCATAAAAATATTCAACGAAGTCAAGGAGAAAATTTTCTGACACTTATTTAACTTCCCAAAGGATACTCAATTAACCCTCGAGCGTATAGAAGGGAAGGGGGGGGGGGGGGAGAGGCGTATAAGGCTTTTCTAGGACTTTTCCTAGACGAATTACTATCTAGACCTGTCGTTTTCAGTGGCTGTGCACATGTTCACACAAGTTTGGTTAGAGTTGGTTGCTATGGTTACGAGTTATGACGTCATAAGTAGCGGGTGGTCCAGCCATTTTTCGTTTTTTACCCGAGTATTAGCGATTTCCAGGGTTTAGCGATACGATGGACTCCCTGTTTAGAGGCACAGTGACGACAAAACACAACGATTGAGGTAAGATTATGTTTATTTTGAACTTAAATGTAGATATTTCTCGCAGCATTTTACGTCATTAGAAACCTTTCGGTTTTTCCCATACATTTCCTTATAATTTTGAAACTACAAACGGTCACACAGTTTGTGTGGGCCCCCTGTGGAAAACGTGCAAAAATTTACATATGTTGAGCGGCTTGTATTGTTAGGAGACACTGAATAGCCTAAAAGAGGCTACAAGCAATCTTTTCATCGGAGATAACTTAACATTAATCACAGTCTAAAGAGTCTTGAAAAGCAAGGTAAAGCACAGCCGATGAAAGACGTTTTGCCTGCAAACCGAGGATAGTCTTTTTTGTTCATCAGAAATGACAACTAAGAACCGTGAAAATCATGCACTTACGAACTTGCGTTACCCGCTCAGGCGTAAAATATCCGTCATGTTTTTGTTTGGACAATTTACCTTGTGTTCGAGTGTGTTCGAGTTTCAACATTTTAGTTCTATTTAGGGTTATTTTAGAAAGCAGAATTCACCGATACACATCGCCACAAAAAGAACTCTGAGATTGGGGCAAGCTTGTTTAAAATTGGTGGTGAAATTTGTGGAAGAAGAAACACTATAATTAAAGTAGGTTTGGCTTAACTGCAGAATACCCTGGTAGGTTTTAATAAACGTACTTCGTAAGCTGAATTATCATTTGTCTTATATGTTTGTGTCGTCAACCCGTCTACGCACGCGCAGCTAATTCTATATTTATATCACACTATCATCCCACTTTCCCACAAAAGAAACGACTCTCTGCCATAGTGATATAAGTTGAGAATGTAAACATCATCAAATCGAGGTCCGGACGGTTGAGGGTTATCATACTTGAATTGATGACTCCCCCTCATCCACTCACTTGACCTCATGTTGTTTCCCTAGGTGGAATTTTCTTTTTTTTTTGTCTTTCTTTTTATTTTCTCAGTATCAAAATATCATTCATGTTCGTAAACAAAGCCGAGGTGAAAGCTCCAAGATCGACGCTGGACTTCAGCCGTATCTTCTTATCTTTTTCTCTCAGTAGTAGAGACCAGAGAAGACAGTTAAACTTCAGGTTATCATAGAAAGTGGTTTGGGCAATATTTTGCCAAGAGGGAGAGCGAAAAGGCAACGACGAAGTCGATTCCAAGGAAAGTACAATGACTACACAGAATATTTAATTATGAATTTTCTAGGGAGTAAACAGGAGTGGCAAATCAAATATGATTATCAAAAAAAAAGTTCAGTGAAGGATCAGATAGCTGCAAAGGGAAACCTAAATAAGCTAGTTTCTCAAGTCACGGCAAACGTTATCTGCTACAGTAGTTATAAACAATGCAAATATTGATGCTTGACTGGGTGACTTGGCCATGCGTAATCGACTCGCGCGCGACGCGTTGTCTCTCGCACCGAGAAAATGCTATCTTTCCTATTGGTCTTTTACGTATATGAAATCTGATGTTAAATAATTTCTGCAAATGTTATAGCTGAAATATTCCTAATACGTGAATTTGGAATATCTTTGAAGTGTAGTTGTGGTCAGGAAGAGATAAAATTTCGATGACAAATTGCCAGAAATTCATTTAGGGAAGTGGTCATAACAAGTGTACCCGATGAGGACGCACCATGTGGAGGGGTAGGGGGGCTATGCAAGATACCACCTGTCTGACTAGTCAAATGGACAAAATTTATTGGCCTCAAAATTTGAGTTGAGACTTTTATATTAGGTGTGCATGAAGCTTGCATTGCTGGAGAAATGGCACGGGGAGGATTGAATCTTCTCAGTTTCTACTCCTGATAGAGCGGGGGCTTTTCAAAGAAGACACCATCTTTTAAGGTGGGGGAAGTAAGGTACATGAAGAGACCACCTGTCTTTTTGTGGAATGGTGGGTCCTGTATGAGTACAATAGTTCTGACTATTTCCCTTAGAGGTGAGGAGAGCTGAAAAAATTTCCACAGGTATATATATTTTAATTTTTAATCTATATTTTTTTTATTTTTTAATCTAATTTTTATCTAATTTTTTAATTTGTATTTGTAACGCGCATTTGAAAACCTATGTTAAATTTGCACGCTATAAACGCATATTATTATTATAGTTAAAAAGGGTATAGAAAAAATGAGGTCAAGTGAGTGGATGAAGCGTAGTGATTCAAAGGAAATTTAGATTGATAACCCTCATCCGTCCGGACCTCGCCTATACGTAGTAAAAGTTACATTTTTATATGTTTGTGGGAAAAGACTGTCTTCATTGTGGGATGCATTATTAAACGCGCGTGCGTAGACAAACTAAGTAACCAAAACATTGTAAAACCAACCTTTATGAACTTCTGTGTAATGTATATGCCTGGCACAATTACTGAATCCAGAACCGCGATTTGTGCTGCCTTGTGTTCGGGATTCATAATTTCCGTAGAGGCAATATTTTTTGATATGCACTGAAGAGCAATATTACTTCTATTTCCTTTGAAAAAAATAAAAGAAAACAAAAGAAAACAAAACAACAACAAGAACAACAACAACAACAACAACAACAACAACAGAAACAAGGAAAGCCACCAGTGGCGCTTTTTCTTATTCACTGCTACCTACCTACGACTTCTTTTGCGATAGTACCGGCTCATTTAGTTTGAAACAAGGTTCCTTCTTTTCATTTTGTTTAACATAAACAGTCAAACAAACAGCGATTTTGGTATATTTTGTGATTATTAGTGTAAGGTAATTACTGAACGCTGTGTCGGCATTATCGGCGGTACAATTATTATTATTATTATTATTATTATTATTATTATTAATACTTATATATGACCAAATGCACTTTACATAAAGAAATAAGAGAGTTGATACTTCTAAAACTGCTATGGTGCTGACAAATTGCAGTTGTGTCAATGTTAGTTTATCTCAGCGGAATGAAATTCAAGCTCGACTGGTAGCAAAGTTCGGAAAAATTCCATCAGCTCAACTAATTATAAATAGGACTAACAATCCCTTGGATGCTGTGCTTTAGTGGTATAATCGAGCGAAAGGTGATTAGGGAGTCAAAGTTAAAGTTTCCAGTCGAAATGTTTTTTAAAGAACGGTCGGAAAAAAAAATGCGAGTGGATGAAGGGTAGTGATTGACAGAGGATTGATAATCCTCAGCAGTCCGGACATCAACATTCCGATGTAAAAGTTGAAGATTTATATATTTGTGGGAAATCGCTGGCTTCATTGTGGGATGGACAATTAAACGCGCGTGCGTAGACACATGAAGTAACCAGAACATTTATTAAAATACATCTTTGTTAACATCCGCGTGATGCTTGAAATAAATACTATCCAGGATACTGAGTATGCGATTTGTGCTGCTTGAAGTTCGACCAGTTCAGCAGCTCTAAAAGTCTTGGAAATTTATAATTTATTAATAGAGAAGCGACATTTCTTTTATTTTTCCAATTTGTCATCATTTTCTATATCATTTACAAGATAAAGTAAAGGCAACCTTGTTTCAGCAGCCACTAGGGACGTTCAAGCTTCCTTTTACGACAGCACCGGCCAAATTGTATTTAAGAGGGGATGTCCACTAACATCGAGCGAGTGGCGGCACATGATGAAAAATAAAATTCCCTCATAAATTTTCCACGGATACCCTATGGCAATCTAAGAAACGTGGTGGCATTTTTTTCTTGAAAAAATTTTTCAAGCCCGAAAAAAAAATTTAGCATGTTTACGCCACACGTGTCCTGTAAACACGCGAAATAAACGTGTATCATACCTTCTCGTAAACTTCGCTCTGTTTGATTTGCACCCCAGAAAACGCCCATTTTAAGCGTGGAAGTTTGCTTTTAAAGTGTGTAGGAAGTAATTGAGTCCTGTTTTAGATCTGTGAATTAATTTTCAAGGTCATGGCAAGCTGCTGAAAATCGCTAAAATTCACTTGCTTTGAATTCTCAATTTGGCACAGTTTTTCAAGAGAAAGTTTTCCTCCCCGGTAAAACACCAAATCACTTGAAATTCAGAATTCTTGAAAGACGAAATACCATTCTAACATCAGGTTTAAAAATTAGTTTCGGGCTTTTTATCAGCGCCGAGTACAAACGCTCTCAAAATCCCGATAATCACAGCATTAACCTGTCAACCAGTACAAACCATAGGCTCGTGCCTCCGACCGAATAGCCGAAAACTTGGAATTTTTTCCTTGTTTCCTTTGGTATTTGGATGGAAAGTACAGGATAAAGGTCATATCTAGCTTACCTTCCATAAGATTTTGTCTAAATGCCAGGTTTTGTCAAGTTTTAGGTGTACTGTCCAAGGGCCATCTTGACGCGTGGAATCGACCGTTATCTCCTGGTATCTCCAGATTGACTTTCAACTAATGAATAACGACTCCGCCAACACATTCACATCCCTTAACGAATGGCAAACGAATTTTTAAAATCTCCCAGTGTTAACTCCCTGAAGAAACTAAATAACTTTGCAGTGATCTCCACATTCATCTCAGAAACCGCACTGTTATTATGGTCTGATTTAACTAAATTTGTCTGTCACGCAACGGGTTCTGGTCAAGTCACAGGATAGGTTTTGGTGATGGGATTGCAAAAATGGGAAAAAATGGAAAGATTAGGACGTCTGAAATAACTTAAGCTATGAAAGAAATTATACAAGATAGAAGGCGATGTAAGTAGTGATGGCGTTTGTTTCAGCAACTCTACCGGAATGACCGTTTCCCGTTTTCATCCCAGATGCCGGACTACCTCAATGTAAAAACAAACCGCAGAGATAGCTGATTTTTTTCCCATGATTTAAACTAAAGCGTATCGAAGGCTAACAAAGAAGGCATCCATTTGTTTTTTACAAGTTTCCTGAAAATTTTAAGTTCACTTTTCTCTCTAATCGTAAGTTTTCAATGCGTAGCACTTGGCTACAACTGTGTTTGTTCACTCACATTCCGTCCTCCTGTTTGGTGTCATGTTACACCGCCGAAGTTATGCCTGAAATATCTTTCGACTAGTAAAATAGAGTGATACTACATATGACGGGACTTTTCACCACACAATTCTGACCTGTGCAAAACAAGTTGCAGATTACATAGATGTACATTTTGTGACGCTCTGGCGAGAGGAAAAAATTGTCACGTGTTCACTAGAAGCAGAAAGTATTAGCTTCCGATAGTCTAAAATAGCAAACATCGATACATTTTTTTATATCTTACGCAGAGTTCGACTTTTCAAGAGTTCAACTTTTCAAGTCTAATTAATTTCACGGTGAAGGATTCAATATTATTTGCAAGCCACCAGTGTTGTGTCGAGGAAGGCGCCTCGAGAAGCTGCCATTTGCGGAAATAGTTTTCTTGTTGGAAATCAGGCGTGTGAGAATTTCAGGTGCGGCATTATTGGAAACTAGACAAAATGTCTTAAGTGCGGATCGACTTTGAGTAAATGTTCAAAAACTGATAATTTTCGTTAAAAAAAAAGAAAAAAAGGGAAAACGCCAGATTTAACACGCAGCAGTTGTAGAGCGCTTCCTCTATATCGCGCCATTGTAAAAGGATAGGTTCTTTGGAGTTCTCGCAGTCAGGACCCCTGTCACCGAGTACAATAGCCAATCAAACCATTATCTCCCTTGGCTGCGAATAAAGGTCACTTATTCTTTTCAGAAACTAGTTGCAGGCGTTGGCGCCTCTTACAAGCGATATAAACAAGCAGTTGCTATTCCAGTTGCAAAAAAAGACTTTTCGGGTCACACTTGTAGTATTGGAATCAGCGATATCCACTCAGAAGTTGAGCTTCGTTGATTTTCTTTTAGCACGCGCAAAAGTATTTTTAATTAGTATTCTTAACATGGACCATTTGCCCAGCCCATCGCTCTTGTCTGGGAATAGGGCAGAGGGAACTAATCGACGTTGGTCATGTTGAGTTCTACCAGGGCTGTCTAAGTATGCCTCGAACGGGAAAGTGAGAAAAGCAGACCGTGGAAATGGCAAGTCGGAGTCCAAAGCTTTTTTGTAACACATCGGTGTCTTCCCTCCAGTGGGCTCTGGTAAGTACACTTTTTTCTCATACCCGCTTTCGTGCATTCCTCGCTGTGATGGCAGACGTCATTAAGCAGATTAACACTACCATACCAGCCCTGAAGACAGTCAGCTTCCGGCAAGACAGCGCTGGCTGCTACCACTGCAGGGCCTGCAGGGCCACCATGGTTTGCGCAGGAGTACTAGGAGCAGAGCTGGGCGTGGTGTTCAAACTCTTGGCTCCCTTTCCTCCCCATGGAGGGAAGGGAGCCTGCGACCGCAAGGCCGGCCGAGACTAAGTCGGATACATTTGTTCTCCTAAACTCCGGATACGATATCAAGATCCCGGTGGAGAACCATCCTTAAGTGTCATCCGGTGCGCGTCCATTGCAAGCCGTTTAGTTGCCACTTGGAAGATCGATGGTGTGAATATACAGTTTTCTAAAGAAGGAATCCGTCCGTGTATGAAGAGCATATGGAGTGGGACCTATGAGACCAATATCTGCCCTGAAAACTAAGGCCCTGTCATCTGATGGTCTACCGTCCATAGCAGTGCTCTAAGCGAAACCGAGCTCGTTCTCCTCAACCGTGAGAAGACGGAGAAAAATCGCACAACCAACTTTCTCTTGACAAACAAGGGGGTTAGTTTCTAGAGAAACTGTGGTGCTGCATCGGTGGGGAAGCGAAACACAAAACTTCGTATTTATCAACTGAGTTGATAAGGTAAATTGAGCCACCGTGAAGAGATTGAAAGCTGACGTTTCGAGCGTTAGCCATTCGTCACAAGGATGGTTCTCCACCTTCGTCACCTGCACTGCTCAGAAGATCAGGCGGAAAGCGACAAAGAGCCCTAAACATTAGGACTCCTTGTCATGATGAGTTTCAACATGAGTTGAGTTTCAAACTCAACTTAATTTCGAGTTTCATGTATAAAATTGTAATCCGCTCGGCTTGCCATAAAATGGTTTCACAAGCTTATAAAGAACGAAAAGGACGGTTCCGGCACCCCTGGCTACACCTCTGGTTTGGGCTTGAGTAAACTCAACATACATTTCTACATTCTCACTCCTGTCTTGACCAACTTTTGAAGAGCAATACATAGAGACCTAATAATAATTTCTTTTTCAAAGCCCTAGTAACAGGCAAGGTTTTGGCAAGGCTTCACTGCCTCTAATGATACTGATAAATACATAAACACCGTTAACTGCCACTTATAAGCCCAACCGCTTACAAGCCCCCCCCCCCCCCCCTCGGTTATAGGCAATTCTACCTGTAAACAAAAAAATACATCCGGTATAAGCTCCACCGGATATAAGTCGCCCTCTAGTTTTCCCTGTTTCCTTAATATTAAGCACTCTCACAGAACACTGCGAAGATGAACTCTGAGCTTCTGTTTTGTTACGTCCCGGTTACGTTCGTGTTGATTTTGTTGTTAAATTAAAATTGAAACGAATTCGATTTCATTTTATGACGTTTCAAAGGTTAATTAAAAACTGGTAAATTAAAAAAGTATTTCGATCAACACTGCTGTGGCTCATTTCGAAACTTATAAGCCCCCCCGGATATAAGTTCTTCCGTTTATAAGCCCACCCAAAACCCGTTACAAAGTTGTCTAAGCCCAGGGCTTATAAGCGGCAGTTGACGGTAATCGGTCCTTGGGTCCACAGGTTTTCAAAGTTCTCATTGCTTTGTTTTTGTTTGTTTGTTTTTTGCTTGCTTGTTGTTGTTGTTGTTGTTTTTTTTTTTGTTTCCTGTGCATTTCCCCCTCCAAGTCAAACTCGACGTCAGGTAAAATCAAGTGCGTGACATTTTGTTGCGTGACTCAAATTAAACAGGCTTGTAAGCTTTCGGCAAGAAATTATCGTTTCAAAATTTTACAACGAATACAGATCAAGAAAAGACGTCTCATAGGAGAAAACTCTTTTGAAGTTCAGATAAGGAATAATCATTTTATTCCTGAAGGTTCTTCATTTTAACAAAAGGAGGTGGGATCGAAATAAGTCATTTGGGTTGATTGCCAATACGCGATGCTTCAGTGAAGTTGTTGATCCCGGACGCCAAGATGGTTATTATGAGTACAGAACCTGATATTTAGACAATACCATATTCAGGTGAGCTAGACATTACCTTTCTGCTGTGGATTACAACCGAATACCAACCAAAATAGAAGAAATGTCCACAATTTCGGTTATTTGGTTGGAGGTATGGGCCAATTGTTGACGTGTTAATGTTGTAATTATCGGGATTTTGAGAGCGTTTGTACTCGGCGCTGATAAAAAGCCCGAAACTAATTTTTAAACCTGGTTTAAGAACGGCATTTCTTCTTTCAAGAATTCTGAATTTCAAGTGATTCGGTGTTTTACCGGGGAGGGAAGCTTTCTCTTGAAAAACTGTGCCAAATTGAGAATTCAAAGCAAGCGAATTTTAGTGGTTTTCAGCAGCCTGCCATGACCTTGAAAATTAATCCACAAAAGAATAATTTGACTCAAATCACTTGTCAACTCTTCAACAGCAAATTTCTAAGCTCAAAACAGGATTGTTCCATGACGCGAATTAAACAGAGCGAAGTTTACGAGAAGGTATGATTCGCGTTTATTCGGGGTGTTTGTAGAGACACGTGGTGCGGTAACGGTTTTTTAATTTTTTGGAGATTTAAAAATAGTTTCTCAACAAAAAATGCCACCACGTTTCTAGAGCTACCATAAGGTATCTCTGGGCGAAAAACGGAGAATTTTGATTTTTCATCATGTGCCACAAATGTTCGATTTCGCTCGGTCTTAGTGGACATTGCCTCTTAAACTTTAATAACGTTTTGAATTGTTTTTTTGAACAGTTAATAATTTGTATATTCATTCTCGATTCATTCTTTGCATTTCGCTTTACATGAAAGATGAAACAAAGGGTGATTTGATTATTTTGTGAAGACTATCAGGGTATTTTGGAGAGGCCAAACAGTGTAAACGTGTGCGTATTAACCCAATTTAGCCTGGGGGGGGGATAACTTTAACGAATTATAACTTGCAAACGGCTATTGACGAATAATCACCAAATCGCCTGACTTTTCTAAAATTTTTATCAGAGAAAATTTTCCTGTGTCAACGACGTGTCTATGATGATTGACGTTTCCATAGCAACCGTCTACTCAGGAGTGTATTTTGACTGTTTTTGTCTCTTTCAGTTTTTGGTTTCTTTAGTTTTTTCCTCTTCGTTTATAAGAAGAAGCTAATCCTTTACTTTTGTGTGCTTGTTTTGATTAAATATGTTACTTAGACCAAAGTCATATAGTTTTCGATGTCGTCATTGTCAGCTGTATCACTGCAGCCTCGAGATTCAAGATGGCCTCCTCAAAATTCAAAATGGCTGGTTTGTGACGTCATTGTGACGTCATGACACGTCATAACCCAATCTGTTAAGCTAATGACGCGCTAAAAACGTGCCAAGTTTCATTACAAGAGCGTTAATACTTTTCGAGATCTAGCGGGGGGGGGGGGGGGAGCTTGAGCCCACCCCCCAGGGTTCAGAAACTAAAAAATGCTCAGGCAAAATAGGACGAAGTGATTAAAATTACACCAGAATTGCACAATAAAAGACCTTTAAGGTATAAACGGTGGAGGGGGATTGGAACTCATGACGGGATAACCCGTTACCATTTTGACCTCGTGTCTGAGCTGCTGCATGGATTTGAAAAGCTTTCTGTTTATGTTGCCAGCAATCGGATTTTGTAAAATAGTGACGTTATGTCCATTATCGGCGGCACAGTAAATGCTCGTTTAAGCTTTCAGTTGCTCAAAATATGACTTATGCAAGCTGTACCGCCTATTCCTCTTACAAGATTATTAAATCATCCAATAATATTACATGTAGCCCTTAGCCTGTCTGTCAGATCTGCCAACCCTGCAACCTAACATATTCTTGTGATTTCGTGTGTAGTGTCAGGTACTTTTCCTTTTATTCGCATTTTTAATTCTCTCTCGATCGTCTTGTCTTACGTCATCTACTATTTATTGAATTCAGCCAAAACACGTTAATTTACATATGTTGAAAAGCTTATATTGCTCAAGCACAAGTAGAATGCAAACAATTCCACTTTTTCCGAAAAATATTCGAAAGAGTCTTGAGAAGTTAGGCAAAGTGCAATTGTTGAAGGAAGGGCTGCACGCAACCCGAAAACAGTTTTCTCTAGAGGCGTAAAAATCCCTCAGTTTTGAACTTGTGTTAGCCGCTCGGGTATAAATATCTGCCACGTTCTTGTTTGGCTATGCTCTAATGTTCTTTTCAAATTTTAGGAATATTTAGGGTTATTTCACTAAAGCACAATTCACCTCACGCGGGGAAATTGAAGATTATATTACACGTGGTCTTAAGATACACTGCTGTAAACTTATTTTTTAAACAAGTTAAAGGTGACGTTTTTATATATTGGCTAAAGGGAAAGCTCGTTAAAAATTGGTGGTAGAATTTGTGGGAGAAGAAACACTATTAAGTGTCGATAAACGTACCTCGTTAGTTGATATCACTTACCTTAGGTGTTTATATGTTGGATTTGAAAGAGGAAAACTCCACATGTCGTTAGCTTATCCACGCACGCGCAGCTTATCATATACGCATCACTATAAACATCACTATTTCATCCCATTTTCCCACGAGGAAAAAAACCGTCTGGCAAAGTATTATAAATACCAAAGTTAACCATATCAGTAGCGAGGTCCGGATGGTTCGAGGGTTATCATGTCTAATGAATCCCCCCTCATCCAATTACTTGACCTCTTTTTTTCTTCCAAATTTGAGACTTTCCTTTCTTTTCCGTTGTTTTTATTTTTTCAGCATAAAAATATTCAACGAAGTCAAGGAGAAAATTTTCTCACACTTATTTAATTTCCCAAAGGATACTCAATTAACCCTCGGGCGTATATATTTATGTAGTAGGTTTTAGATTTTTATATAACTCATTGTAAATATTTTTTAGATAATTCATTGTAAATATCTTAGAAAGTTAGGAGGGCCACAAGTTTATTAGTGCTTCGCACTATTTCGTGCTACCCTCATTAAATAAAGTTTTTATTATTATTATTATTATAAGGTTTTTGTTGAACTTTTCCTAGACGAATTACTATCTAGACCTGCCGTTTTCAGTAACTGCGTGTATATTCCTTAGACACATGTTGACACAAGTTTGGTTAGAGTCGGTGGCTATGGTTGCGAGTTATGACGTCATAAGTAGCAGGTGGTCCAGCCATTTTTCGTTTTTTACCTGGGTATTAGCGATTTCCAGGATTTAGCCATGCGATGGACTCGCTGTTTAGAGGCACAATGACGACAAAACACAACGATTGAGGTAAGATTATGTTTATTTTGAACTTAAATGTAAATACGTCTCACAACATTTCACGTTATTAGTAACCTTTCGGTTTTTCCCATACATACCCTTATAATTTTGAAACTACAAACGGTCACACAATTTGTGTGGGTTCCCTGTGGAAAAACGTGCAAAAATTTATATATGTTGAGCGGCTTGTATTGTTAGGAGACACTGAATAGCCTAAAAGAGGCTACAAGCAATCTTTTCATCGGAGATGAAATTAACATTAATCACAGTCTAGAGTCAAGAGTCTTGAAAAGCAAGCTAAAGCACAACCGATGAAAGACGTTTTGCTTGCAAACCGAGGACAGTCTTTTCTGTTCATCAGAAATGACAACTAAGAACCGTGAAAATCATGCACTTACGAACTTGCGTTACCCGCTCAGGTGTAAAATATCCGTCATGTTTTTGTTTGGATAATTTATCTTGTGTTCGAGTGTGTTCGAGTTTCAACATTCTAGTTCTATTTAGGGTTATTTTAGAAAGCAGAATTCACCGATACACATCGCCATAAAAAGAACTCTGAGATTGGGGCAAGCTTGTTTAAAATTGGTGGTGGAATTTGTGGTAGAAGAAACATTATAATTTAAGTAGGTTTGGCTTAACTGCAGAATACCCTGGTAGGTTTTGATAAAAGTTCTTGGAAGCTGAATTATCGTTTTTCTTATCTGTTTGTGTCGTCAACCCGTGTACGCACGCGCAGGTGATTCTATATTTATATGACGCTATCATCCCACTTTCCCACAAGAGAAACAACTGTCTGCCATAGTGATATGAGTAAAGGAGTTAAACATCATCAATTTGAGGTTCGGACGGTTGAGGGTTATCATACTTGAATTCATGAACCCCCTCATCCACTCACTTGACCTCATTTTGTTTCCCGAGGCGGAATTTTCCTGTTTTCCGTCTTTCTGTTTCTTTTCTCAGTATAAAAATATCATTCATGTTCGTAAACAAAGCCGAGGCGAAAGCTCCAAGATCGACGCTGGACTTCAGCCGTATCTTCTTATCTTTTTCTCTCAGTAGTAGAGACCAGAGAAGACAGTTAAAATTCAGGTTATCATAGAAAGTGGTTTGGGCAATATTTTGCCAAGAGGGAGAGCGAAAAGGCGACGACGAAGTCGATTCCGAGGAAAGTACAGTGTCTACACAGAATATTTAATTATGAATTTTCTATTGAGCTGAAAAAAAAAAGTTCAGTGAAGGATCAGATATCTGCAAAGGGAAACCTAAATTAGCTAGTTTCTCAAGTCACGGCAAACGTTATCTGCTACAACAGTTATAAACAATGCAAATATTGATGCTTGACTGGGTGTCTTGGCCATGCGTAATCGACTCGCGCGCCACGCGTTGTCTCTCGCACCGAGAAAATTCTATCTTTCCTATTGGTCGTTTACGTATATGAAATCTGATGTTAAATAATTTCTTCAATACGTGAATCTGGAATATCTTAGAAGTGTAGTTGTGCTCAGGAAGAGATAAAATTTCGACTGCCAAATTGCCAGAAATTCATATAGAAGTGAAGAGAACTGAAAAATTTTCCATAGTTAAAAACGGTAAAGAAAAAATGAGGTCAAGTGAGTGGATGAGGGATAGTGATTCAAAGGAAATTTGGATTGATAACCCTCACCGTCCGGACCTCGCCTACATTTTTATATGTTTGTGGGAAAAGACTGTCTTCATTGTGGGATGCATTAGTAAACGCGCGTGCGTAAACAAACTAAGTATCCAAAACATTGTAAAACCAACCTTTATGAACTTCCGCGGAATGTATATGCCTGGCACAATTACTGAATCCAGAACTGCGATTTGTGCTGCCTTGTGTTCGGTATTCATAATTTCCTTAGAGGCAGTATTTTTTGACATGCACCGAAGAGCGGTATTACTTTTATTTCCTTTGAAAATAAATAAAACAAAACAAAACAAAACAAAACAAAACAAAACAAAACAAACCAAAATAACAACAAGAACAACAACAAGAACAACAACAAAAACAAGGAAAGCCACCAGTGGCGCTTTTTCTTATTCACTGCTACCTACCTACGATTTCTTTTGCGATAGTACCGGCTCATTTAGTTTAGACAGTTTAGTTTGAAACAAAGTTCCTTCTTTTCATTTTGTTTAACGTAAACAGTCAAACAAACAGCGATTTTGGTATATTTTGTGATTATTAGTGTAAGGTAATTACCGAACACTGTGTCAGCATTATCGGCGGTACTATTATTATTATTATTATTATTATTATTATTATCATTATTATTATTATTATTATTATTATTATTATCATTATTATTATTATTATTATTATTAATACTTATAACTGACCAAATGCACTTTACGTAAAGAAATAAGAGAATTGATACTTCTAAAACTGCTATGGTGCTGGCAAATTGCCGTTGTGTCAATGTTAGTTTATCTCAGCGGAATGAAATTCAAGCTCAAAGTAGCAAAATTCGGAAGAATTCCATAAGCTCAACTAATTATAAATAGGACTAACAATCCCTTGGATGCTGTGCTTTAGTGGTATAATCGAGCGGAAGGTGATTAGGGAGTCAAAGTTAAAGTTTCCAGTCAAAATATTTTCGAGGGAGCAAACGGGAGTGGCAAATCAAATACGATTGTTAAAGAAAGTTCAGTAAATTAACAGATATATGCAAAGCGAAACCTAAATAAGCTACAGTGGTTTCTCAAGTCACGGCAAACGTTATCTGCTTTAATAGTTACAAACAATGCAAATATTGATGCTTGACGGGGTGACTTGGCCATGCGTAATCGACGCGCACCACGCGTTGTCTCTCGCACCGAGAAAATGCTATCTTTCCTATTGGTCTTTTACGTATATGAAATCTGATGTTAAATAATTTCTTCAAATGTTATAGCGAAATATTCCCAATACATGAATTTGGAATATCTTAGAAGTGTAGTTGTGCTCAGGAAGAGATAAAATTTCGATGATAAATTGCCAGAAATTCAAGAAGTGAAGAGAACTGAAAAAATTGTCTCTCGCACCGAGAAAATGCTATCTTTCCTATTGGTCGTTTACGTATATGAAATCTGATGTTAAATAATTTCTTCAATACGTGAATCTGGAATATCTTAGAAGTGTAGTTGTGCTCAGGAAGAGATAAAATTTCGACTGCCAAATTGCCAGAAATTCATATAGAAGTGAAGAGAACTGAAAAATTTTCCATAGTTAAAAACGGTAAAGAAAAAATGAGGTCAAGTGAGTGGATGAGGGATAGTGATTCAAAGGAAATTTGGATTGATAACCCTCATCCGTCCGGACCTCGCCTACATTTTTATATGTTTGTGGGAAAAGACTGTCTTCATTGTGGGATGCATTATTAAACGCGCGTGCGTATACAAACTAAGTAACCAAAACATTGTAAAACCAACCTTTATGAACTTTTGCGTAATGTATATGCCTGGCACAATTACTGAATCCAGAACTGCGATTTGTGCTGCCTTGTGTTCGGGATTCATAATTTCCGTAGAGGCAATATTTTTTGACATGCACTGAAGAGCAATATTACTTCTATTTCCTTTGAAAAAAAATAAAAGAAAACAAAAGAAAACAAAACAACAACAAGAACAACAACAACAACAACAACAACAACAACAGAAACAAGGAAAGCCACCAGTGGTGCTTTTTCTTATTCACTGCTACCTACCTACGACTTCTTTTGCGATAGTACCGGCTCATTTAGTTTGAAACAAGGTTCCTTCTTTTCATTTTGTTTAACATAAACAGTCAAACAAACAGCGATTTTGGTATATTTTGTGATTAGAGCAGTTTTCAATTGAGTGTCGAAAGTAATGTTGTGTTTGCTTTGGTTTTGCATTACTAGGCTCTCTGATTGGTTAAAAAAACTCGCGCCACTTTCTCAACCAATCAGGCGTAAAACCAAAACCAATCGTGACTTGCTCGCACGCGTTTTCCCGCGCTTAGGGCCAATTGCTTGTATTTGATTTGATTTCTGATTGGTTCATTTTGTGTTTTGTTCCTGTTGTGATTGGTCAGAGTAATTGCTTTGGTTTTGGTTTTACGACACTCATTTGAAAACCGCTCTATTAGTGTAAGGTAATTACTGAACGCTGTGTCGGCATTATCGGCGGTACAATTATTATTATTATCATTATTATTATTATTATTATTATTATTATTAATACTTATATATGACCAAATGCACTTTACATAAAGAAATAAGAGAGTTGATACTTCTAAAACTGCTATGGTGCTGACAAATTGCAGTTGTGTCAATGTTAGTTTATCTCAGCGGAATGAAATTCAAGCTCGACTGGTAGCAAAGTTCGGAAAAATTCCATCAGCTCAACTAATTATAAATAGGACTAACAATCCCTTGGATGCTGTGCTTTAGTGGTATAATCGAGCGAAAGGTGATTAGGGAGTCAAAGTTAAAGTTTCCAGTCGAAATGTTTTTTAAAGAACGGTCGGAAAAAAAAATGCGAGTGGATGAAGGGTAGTGATTGACAGAGGATTGATAATCCTCAGCAGTCCGGACATCAACATTCCGATGTAAAAGTTGAAGATTTATATATTTGTGGGAAATCGCTGGCTTCATTGTGGGATGGACAATTAAACGCGCGTGCGTAGACACATGAAGTAACCAGAACATTTATTAAAATACATCTTTGTTAACATCCGCGTGATGCTTGAAATAAATACTATCCAGGATACTGAGTATGCGATTTGTGCTGCTTGAAGTTCGACCAGTTCAGCAGCTCTAAAAGTCTTGGAAATTTATAATTTATTAATAGAGAAGCGACATTTCTTTTATTTTTCCAATTTGTCATCATTTTCTATATCATTTACAAGATAAAGTAAAGGCAACCTTGTTTCAGCAGCCACTAGGGACGTTCAAGCTTCCTTTTACGACAGCACCGGCCAAATTGTATTTAAACTTTAATAACGTTTTGAATTGTTTTTTTGAACAGTTAATAATTTATATATTCATTCTCGATTCATTCTTTGCATTTCGCTTTACATGAAAGATGAAACAAAGGGTGATTTGATTATTTTGTGAAGACTATCAGGGTATTTTGGAGAGGCCAAACAGTGTAAACGTGTGCGTATTAACCCAATTTAGCCTGGGGGGGGGGATAACTTTAACGAATTATAACTTGCAAACGGCTATTGACGAATAATCACCAAATCGCCTGACTTTTCTAAAATTTTTATCAGAGAAAATTTTCCTGTGTCAACGACGTGTCTATGATGATTGACGTTTCCATAGCAACCGTCTACTCAGGAGTGTATTTTGACTGTTTTTGTCTCTTTCAGTTTTTGTTTTCTTTAGTTTTTTCCTCTTCGTTTATAAGAAGAAGCTAATCCTTTACTTTTGTGTGCTTGTTTTGATTAAATATGTTACTTAGACCAAAGTCATATAGTTTTCGATGTCGTCATTGTCAGCTGTATCACTGCAGCCTCGAGATTCAAGATGGCCTCCTCAAAATTCAAAATGGCTGGTTTGTGACGTCATTGTGACGTCATGACACGTCATAACCCAATCTGTTAAGCTAATGACGTGCTAAAAACGTGCCAAGTTTCATTACAAGAGCGTTAATACTTTTCGAGATCTAGCGGGGGGGGGGGGGGGGACCTTGAGCCCACCCCCAGGGTTCAGAAACTAAAAAATGCTCAGGCAAAATAGGACGAAGTGATTAAAATTACACCAGAATTGCACAATAGAAGACCTTTAAGGTATAAACGGTGGAGGGGGATTGGAACTCATGACGGGATAACCCGTTACCATTTTGACCTCGTGTCTGAGCTGCTGCATGGATTTGAAAAGCTTTCTGTTTATGTTGCCAGCAATCGGATTTTGTAAAATAGTGACGTTATGTCCATTATCGGCGGCACAGTAAATGCTCGTTTAAGCTTTCAGTTGCTCAAAATATGACTTATGCAAGCTGTACCACCTGTTCCTCTTACAAGATTATTAAATCATCCAATAATATTACATGTAGCCCTTAGCCTGTCTGTCAGATCTGCCAACCCTGCAACCTAACATATTCTTGTGATTTCGTGTGTAGTGTCAGGTACTTTTCCTTTTATTCGCATTTTTAATTCTCTCTCGATCGTCTTGTCTTACGTCATCTACTATTTATTGAATTCAGCCAAAACACGTTAATTTACATATGTTGAAAAGCTTATATTGCTCAAGCACAAGTAGAATGCAAACAATTCCACTTTTTCCGAAAAATATACGAAAGAGTCTTGAGAAGTTAGGCAAAGTGCAATTGTTGAAGGAAGGGCTGCACGCAACCCGAAAACAGTTTTCTCTAGAGGCGTAAAAATCCCTCAGTTTTGAACTTGTGTTAGCCGCTCGGGTATAAATATCTGCCACGTTCTTGTTTTGCTATGCTCTAATGTTCTTTTCAAATTTTAGGAATATTTAGGGTTATTTCACTAAAGCACAATTCACCTCACGCGGGGAAATTGAAAATTATATTACACGTGGTCTTAAGATACACTGCTGTAAACTTATTTTTTAAACAAGGTAAAGGTGACGTTTTTATATACAAGGGAAAGCTCGTTAAAAATTGGTGGTAGAACTTGTGGGAGAAGAAACACTATTAAGTGTCGATAAACGTACCTCGTTAGTTGATATCACTTACCTTAGGTGTTTATATGTTGGATTTGAAAGAGGAAAACTCCACATGTCGTTAGCTTATCCACGCACGCGCAGCTTATCATATACGCATCACTATAAACATCACTATTTCATCCCATTTTCCCACAAGGAAAAAAACCGTCTGGCAAAGTATTATAAATACCAAAGTTAACCATATCAGTAGCGAGGTCCGGATGGTTCGAGGGTTATCATGTCTTATGAATTCCCCCCCCCTCTTCCAATTACTTGACCTCTTTTTTTCTTCCAAATTTGAGACTTTCCTTTCTTTTCCGTTGTTTTTATTTTTTCAGCATAAAAATATTCAACGAAGTCAAGGAGAAAATTTTCTCACACTTATTTAATTTCCCAAAGGATACTCAATTAACCCTCGGGCGTATATATTTATGTAGTAGGTTTTAGATTTTTATATAACTCATTGTAAATATTTTTTAGATAATTCATTGTAAATATCTTAGAAAGTTAGGAGGGCCACAAGTTTATTAGTGCTTCGCACTATTTCGTGCTACCCTCATTAAATGAAGTTTTTATTATTATTATTATAAGGTTTTTGTTGAACTTTTCCTAGACGAATTACTATCTAGACCTGCCGTTTTCAGTAACTGCGTGTATATTCCTTAGACACATGTTGACACAAGTTTGGTTAGAGTAGGTGGCTATGGTTGCGAGTTATGACGTCATAAGTAGCAGGTGGTCCAGCCATTTTTCGTTTTTTACCTGGGTATTAGCTATTTCCAGGATTTAGCCATGCAATGGACTCGCTGTTTAGAGGCACAATGACGACAAAACACAACGATTGAGGTAAGATTATGTTTATTTTGAACTTAAATGTAAATACGTCTCACAACATTTCACGTTATTAGTAACCTTTCGGTTTTCCCATACATACCCTTATAATTTTGAAACTACAAACGGTCACACAATTTGTGTGGGCTCCCTGTGGAAAAACGTGCAAAAATTTATATACGTTGAGCGGCTTGTATTGTTAGGAGACACTGAATAGCCTAAAAGAGGCTACAAGCAATCTTTTCATCGGAGATGAAATTAACATTAATCACAGTCTAGAGTCAAGAGTCTTGAAAAGCAAGCTAAAGCACAACCGATGAAAGACGTTTTGCTTGCAAACCGAGGACAGTCTTTTCTGTTCATCAGAAATGACAACTAAGAACCGTGAAAATCATGCACTTACGAACTTGCGTTACCCGCTCAGGTGTAAAATATCCGTCATGTTTTTGTTTGGATAATTTATCTTGTGTTCGAGTGTGTTCCAGTTTCAAGATTCTAATTCTATTTAGGGTTATTTTAGAAAGCAGAATTCACCAATACACATCGCCATAAAAAGAACTCTGAGATTGGGGCAAGCTTTGGCGTCTTAAAATTGGTGGTGGAATTTGTGGTAGAAGAAACACTATAATTTAGGTAGGTTTGGCTTAACTGCAGAATACCTTGGTAGGTTTTGATAAAAGTTCTTGGAAGCTGAATTATCGTTTTTCTTATATGTTTGTGTCGTCAACCCGTGTACGCACGCGCAGGTGATTCTATATTTATATGACGCTATCATCCCACTTTCCCACAAGAGAAACAACTGTCTGCCATAGTGATATAAGTAAAGGAGTTAAACATCATCAATTCGAGGTTCGGACGGTTGAGGGTTATCATACTTGAAATCATGAACCCCCCTCATCCACTCACTTGACCTCATTTTGTTTCCCGAGGCGGAATTTTCCTTTTTTCCGTCTTTCTGTTTCTTTTCTCAGTATAAAAATATCATTCATGTTCGTAAACAAAGCCGAAGTGAATGCTCCAAGATCGAGGCTGGACTTCAGCCGTATCTTCTTATCTTTTTCTCTCAGTAGTAGAGACCAGAGAAGACTGTTAAAATTCAGGTTATCATAGAAAGTGGTTTGGGCAATATTTTGCCAAGAGGGAGAGCGAAAAGGCGACGACGAAGTCGATTCCGAGGAAAGTACAGTGTCTACACAGAATATTTAATTATGAATTTTCTATTGAGCTGAAAAAAAAAGTTCAGTGAAGGATCAGATATCTGCAAAGGGAAACCTAAATTAGCTAGTTTCTCAAGTCACGGCAAACGTTATCTGCTACAACAGTTATAAACAATGCAAATATTGATGCTTGACTGGGTGTCTTGGTCATGCGTAATCGACTCGCGCGCCACGCGTTGTCTCTCGCACCGAGAAAATGCTATCTTTCCTATTGGTCGTTTACGTATATGAAATCTGATGTTAAATAATTTCTTCAATACGTGAATCTGGAATATCTTAGAAGTGTAGTTGTGCTCAGGAAGAGAAAAAATTTCGACTGACAAATTGCCAGAAATTCATATAGAAGTGAAGAGAACTGAAAAATTTTCCATAGTTAAAAACGGTAAAGAAAAAATGAGGTCAAGTGAGTGGATGAGGGATAGTGATTCAAAGGAAATTTGGATTGATAACCCTCATCCGTCCGGACCTCGCCTACATTTTTATATGTTTGTGGAAAAAGACTGTCTTCATTGTGGGATGCATTAGTAAACGCGCGTGCGTAAACAAACTAAGTATCCAAAACATTGTAAAACCAACCTTTATGAACTTCCGCGGAATGTATATGCCTGGCACAATTACTGAATCCAGAACTGCGATTTGTGCTGCCTTGTGTTCGGTATTCATAATTTCCTTAGAGGCAGTATTTTTTGACATGCACCGAAGAGCGGTATTACTTTTATTTCCTTTGAAAATAAACAAAACAAAACAAAACAAAACAAAACAAAACAAAACAAACCAAAATAACAACAAGAACAACAACAAGAACAACAACAAAAACAAGGAAAGCCACCAGTGGCGCTTTTTCTTATTCACTGCTACCTACCTACGATTTCTTTTGCGATAGTACCGGCTCATTTAGTTTAGACAGTTTAGTTTGAAACAAAGTTCCTTCTTTTCATTTTGTTTAACGTAAACAGTCAAACAAACAGCGATTTTGGTATATTTTGTGATTATTAGTGTAAGGTAATTACCGAACACTGTGTCAGCATTATCGGCGGTACTATTATTATTATTATTATTACAAGAGAAAATAACGGGACAGAGAGGGACACTGCCAGCCCAGGCTTTGGGATATGTCAAGTTCGGTAAAGTTATTTTTAGACGGCCATTTGAAGCGGAAGTCTGTTTTCCGGACGTCCGCATAAAGGCAACCTCGATCTGGCGCTTGAAGAACCATTCAAAATTTTGCTTGTAATGGCGGACCAAATGGTGTTACGTTTTGTCGATGAAAACGACTTCGAAAAACAAGGGAAATGGTATTTATGCGGACGTTTCGGGAAACAGACTTCCGTTGAAAAGCCAGTCTATAAATAACTTTTGTGGAATTGACATATCCCAGCCAACGCCCTCAGAGTCCCTCTCTGTCCCCTTATTTTCTCTTGTTATTATTATTATTATTATTATTATTATTATTATTATTATTATTATTATTATTAATACTTGTAACTGACCAAATGCACTTTACATAAAGAAATAAGAGAATTGATACTTCTAAAACTGCTATGGTGCTGGCAAATTGCCGTTGTGTCAATGTTAGTTTATCTCAGCGGAATGAAATTCAAGCTCAAAGTAGCAAAATTCGGAAGAATTCCATAAGCTCAACTAATTATAAATAGGACTAACAATCCCTTGGATGCTGTGCTTTAGTGGTATAATCGAGCGGAAGGCGATTAGGGAGTCAAAGTTAAAGTTTCCAGTCAAAATATTTTTTAAGGAACGGTCGGGAAAAAAAAAAGTGTCAAAAAAAAAAGTGAGTGGATGAGGGGTAGTGGTTCAAAGAGGATTGATAACCGTCAGCAGTCCGGACATCAACATTCCGATGTAAAAGTTGAGCATTTTTATATTTGTGGGAAATCACTGGCTTCATTGTGGGATGGACAATTAAACGCGAGTGTGTAGACACATGAAGTAACCAGAATATTTGTTAAAATACATCTTTGTTAACATCCACGTGATGCTTGAAATAAATATTATCCAGGATACTGAGTATGCGATTTGTGCTGCTTGAAGTTCGACCAGTTCAGCAGCTCTAAAAGTCTTGGAAATTTATAGTTTATTAATAGAGAAGCGACATTTCTTTTATTTTTCCAATTTGTCATCATTTTCTCTATCATTTACAAGATAAAGTAAAGGCAACCTTTTTTCAGCAGCCACTAGAGACGTTCAAGCTTCCTTTTACGACAGCACCGGCCAAATTGTATTTAAACTTTAATAACGTTTTGAATCGTTTTCTTGAACAGTTAATAATTTATATATTCATTCTCGATTCATTCCTTGCATTTCGCTTTACATGAAAGATGAAACAAAGGGTGATTTGATTATTTTGTGAAGACTATCAGGGTATTTTGGAGAGGCCAAACTGTGTAAACGTGTGCGTATTAACCCAATTTAGCCTGGGGGGGGGGGGGATAACTTTAACGAATTATAACTTGCAAACGGCTATTGACAAATAATCATCAAATCTCGTGACTTTTGTAAAATTTATCAGGGACATTTTTCCCGTCTCAATGACGTGTCTATGATGATTGACGTTTTCATAGCAACCGTCTACTCAGGAGTGTATTTTGACTGTTTTTTGTCTTTTTTCAGTCTTTTCTTTTTAGTTTTTTCCCCTTCGTTTGTAAGAAGAAGATAATCCTTTACTGTTGTGTGCTTGTTTTGATTAAGCATGTTTCTTAGAACAAATTCATATATTTTTCGATGTCGTCATTGTCAGCTGTATGACTGCAGCCTCGGGATTCAAGATGGCGGCCTCAAAATTCAAAATGGCTAGTTTGTGACTTCATTGTGATGTCATGACACGTCATAACCCAATCTGTTAACCTAATGACGTGCTAAAAGCGTGCCAAGTTTCATTACAAGAGCGTTAATACTTTTCGAGAAGTAGGTGGGGACTTTGAGCCCACCCCCCTCCCCCCCCCCAGGTTCAGAAACTAAAAAATGCCCAGGCAAAATAGTGTTAAGTGATTAAAATTACACCAGAATTGCACAACAGAAGACCGTTAAGGTATAAACGGTGGAGGGGGATTGCAACTCATGACGGGATAACCCGTTACCATTTTGACCTCGTGTCTGAGCTGCTGCATGGATTTGAAAAGCTTTCTGTTTATTTTGCCAGCAATCGGATTTTGTAAAATAGTGACGTTATGTCCATTATCAGCGGTACAGTAAATGCTCGTTTAAGCTTTCAGTTGCTCAAAATATGACTTATGCAAGCTGTACCGCCTATTCCTCTTACAAAATTATTAAATCATCCAATAATGTTACATGTAGCCCGTAGCCTGTCTGTCAGATCTGCCAACCCTGCAACCTAACATATTCTTGTGATTTCGTGTGTAGTGTCAGGTACTTTTCCTTTTATTCACATTTTTAATTCTCCTTCGATCGTCTTGTCTTACGTCATCTACTATTTATTGAATTCAGCCAAAACACGTTAATTTACATATGTTGAAAAGCTTATATTGCTCAAGCACAAGTAGAATGCAAACAATTCCACTTTTTCCGAAAAATATACGAAAGAGTCTTGAAAAGTTAGGCAAAGTGCAATTGTTGAAGGAAGGGCTGCACGCAACCCGAAAACAGTTTTCTCTAGAGGCGTAAAAATCCCTCAGTTTTGAACTTGTGTTAGCCGCTCGGGTATAAATATCTGCCACGTTCTTGTTTTGCTATGCTCTAATGTTCTTTTCAAATTTTAGGAATATTTAGGGTCATTTCACTAAAGCACAATTCACCTCACGCGTAGAAATTGAAAATTATATTACACGTGGTCTTAAGATACACTGCTGTAAAGTTGTTTTTTTTAAAAAGTTAAAGGTGACGTTTTTATATATTGGCTAAAGGGAAAGCTCGTTAAAAATTGGTGGTAGAATTTGTGGGAGAAGAAACACTAAACGTACCTCGTTAGTTGATATCACTTACCTTAGGTGTTTATATGTTGGATTTGAAAGAGGAAAACTCCACATGTCGTTAGCTTATCCACGCACGCGCAGCTTATCATATACGCATCACTATAAACATCACTATTTCATCCCATTTTCCCACAAGGAAAAAAACCGTCTGGCAAAGTATTATAAATACCAAATTTAACCATATCCGTAGAGAGGTCCGGATGTTTTGAGGGTTATCATAATGTCTTATGGATCCCCCCCCCCCCCCTCATCCAATTACTTGACCCCTTTTTTTCTTCCAAAATTGAGACTTTCCTTTCTTTTCCGTTGTTTTTATTTTTTCAGCATAAAAATATTCAACGAAGTCAAGGAGAAAATTTTCTCACACTTATTTAATTTCCCAAAGGATACCCAATTAACCCTCGGGCGTATAGGAGGGGGTGGGGGGAGAGGGGCGTATAAGGTTTTTCTAGAACTTTTCCTAGACGAATTACTATCTAGATCTGTCGTTTTCAGTAGCTGCCCGCGTATCCCTTAGACACATGTTGACACAAGTTTGGTTAGAGTGGGTGGCTATGGTTACGAGTTATGACGTCATAAGTAGCAGGTGGTCCTGCCATTTTTCGTTTTTTACCCGAGTATTAGCGATTTCCAGGATTTAGCGATGCGATGGACTCGCTGTTTAGAGGCACAATGACGACAAAACACAACGATTGAGGTAAGATTATGTTTATTTTGAACTTAAATGTAAATATTTCTCACAGCATTTCACGTTATTAGAAACCTTTCGGTTTTTCCCGTACATTTCCTTATAATTTTGAAACTACAAACGGTCACACAGTTTGTGTGGGCCCCCTGTGGAAAAACGTGCAAAAATTTACATATGTTGAGCGGCTTGTATTGTTAGGGGACACTGAATAGCCTAAAAGAGGCTACAAGCAATCTTTTCATCGGAGATAACTTAACAGTAATCACAGTCTAAAGAGTCTTGAAAAGCAAGCTAAAGCACAACCGATGAAAGACGTTTTGCTTGCAAACCGAGGACAGTCTTTTCTGTTCATCAGAAATGACAACTAAGAACCGTGAAAATCATGCACTTACGAACTTACGTTATCCGCTCAGGTGTAAAATATCCGTCATGTACATGTTTTTGTTTGGATAATTTATCTTGTGTTCGAGGGTGTTCGAGTTTCAACATTTTAGTTCTATTTAGGGTTATTTTAGAAACAAGAATTCACCGATACACATCGCCATAAAAAGAACTCTGAGATTGGGGCAATCTTGTTTAAAGTTGGTGGTGGAATTTGTGGAAGAAGAAACACTATAATTTAAGTAGGTTTTGATAAAAGTACTTGGAAGCTGAATTATCGTTTGTCTTATATGTTTGTGTCGTCAACCCGTCTACGCACGCGCAGCTGATTCTATAGTTATATCGCGCTACCATCCCACTTTCCCACAAGAAAAACAACTGTCTGCCATAGAGATATAACTAAAGAATTTAAACATCGTCAAATCGAGGTCCGGACGGTTGAGGGTTATCATACTTGAATTCATGAACCCCCTCATCCACTCACTTGACCTCATTTTGTTTCCCGATGCGGAATTTTCTTTTTTCTGTCTTTCTTTTTCTTTTCTTAGTGTAAAAATATCATTCGTGTTCGTAAACAAAGCCGAGGTGAAAGCTCCAAGATCGAGGCTGGACTTCAGCCGTATCTTCTTATCTTTCTCTCTTGGTAGTCGAGAGTACGTAGAGAAGACAGTTTAAATTCAGGCTATCATGTAAGGTGGTTTGGGCAATATTTTGCCAGGACGGAGAGCGAAAAGGCGACGACGAAGTCTATTACGAGAAAAGTACAGTGACTACACAGAATATTTAATTCTGAATTTTCTAGGGAGCAAACGGGAGTGGCAAATCAAATACGATTATTAAAAAAAAAGTTCAGTAAAGTATCAGATATATGCAAAGCGAAACCTAACGAAGCTACGATAGTTTCTCAAGTCACGGCAAATGTTATCTGCTAGAATCGGTTATAAACAACGCAAATATTGATGCTTGACTGGGTGACTTGGCCATGCCTAACTGAAACGCGCGCCACGCGTTGTCGCTCGCACCGAGAAAATGCCATCTTTCCGTTTGGTCTTTACTTATAATAATGAAATCCGATCAATATTCCCAATATGTGATTTTGGAATATCTCAGAAGTGTAGTTGTGCCCTGGAAGTTTTAAAATTTCGACGATAAATTGCCAGAAACTCATTTAGAAGTGAACGCAGTGCAAGAGGGAGAACTGAAAAAAAATTCCATAGTTACATGTAAAAGCGGTCAAAAAAAAAAAATGAGGTCAAGTGAGTGGATGAGGGGTAGTGATTCAAAGAGATTTGGATTGATAACCCTCAACCTTCCGGACCTCGAATTTTACTTGTAAAAGTTACATTTTGTATGTTTATGTGAGATGACTGTTTTCATTGCGTGTGCGTAGACAAGCTAGGTAACCAGAATATTTTAAAACAAACCTTTATAAACTTCCGCGTAATGCCTGGTACAATCCAGTACCGCGATTTGTGCTGCTTTATGTTCTTTCTTCATAACTTCCCTAGAGGCAATATTTTTAATATTATCACTTCTATTTCCTTTGAAAAAAAAGAAACTGAAGGAAAAAAAAAAAGAAAAAAGAGAAGTCACCAGCGACGCGTTTTCTTATTCACTGGTACCTACCTACGCTTTCTTTTATGATAGTATGCTCATTCGAGGGTTGTCTAATACACCCAAACTGAGTCGGACCGACTAAGGCAGTGTACGGTCCGTCTTACCGGAAGTCAGGTCATGAGAAACTTAGAAATATGACATGTGGGTCTTTTGGCAATACACCCAAACTGATTCGAACCGACTAACGGCAGTGCACGGTCTTAAGGGGAAGTCAGTTCGCGAGAGACTTAGAAAAATATGGCAGGTGGGCTTCAGAGAGGTTTGAAATGTCGGCGGACCGAGTCGATCGGACGCGGGCCGTCACGACCCATCTAACAAAACGCTACCCGACAAACCTGAAGTCAGTGCGCGAGAGACTTAGAAAAATATGGCAGGTCGGCTTCAGAGAGGGTAGAAATGTCGGAGGACCGAGTCGATCGGACACGGGCCGTCACGACCCGTCTAACAAACCGCGACCCGACAAAGGGGAAGTCAGTTCGCGAGAGACTTAGAAAAATATGGCAGGTGGGCTTCAGAGAGGGTAGAAATGTCGGCGGACCGAGTCGATCGGACACGGGCCGTCACGACCCGTCTAACAAACTGCGACCCGAGAAAGGGGAAGTCGGTTCGCGAGAGACTTAGAAAAATACAAGTAGAGCGGTATGAGGGAGGGTAGAAATATCGGCGAACCGACTTGATCGCACACGGGTGGACATGACGCGTCTAGCAAAATGCCGCCCGTCTCATCGGAAGTCATTTCGCGCGAGAAAAATATAGCAAGAGCGAACTTTATTCCTTCCAAACATCTCTAGACTAACAGGGAGGTTAGTTTCTAAAGAAACTGTGGTGCTGCGTCGGTGGGCACGTGAAACAAAAAATTTTGGATTTATCAACTGAGTTGATAAGGTAAATTGGCCACCGTAAAAGGATTGAAAGCTGACGTTTCGAGCGTCAGCCCTTCGTCAGAGCGAAGCGGATTCGCTCTGACGAAGGGCTAAAACTCGAACCGTCATTTTTCAACCTCTCTACGGTGGCCAATTTACCTTATCAACTCAGTTGATAAATCCAAAATTTTGCATTTCTAGTTAAGTTGATCTCTAAAAGCGCGAACGTAAAAGCTGAGGACCTGAGGACTTAAAACTTTCATTGAAAAAAATCTCTAGCCCGCGTAAGCGCTACCGCCCCGGCGGATCTCTACGTCCAATGAGGCTAACGGGTTTTTTGACTATTCAACAGCCATACATGTATACGATCAACTAAAGAGAAGCGCTCGAAAAAACAGCGAAAACACTTATAAATTTAACTTATTAGTTAAAGCGTCTTAACTTTTTTGCATGATAAACGCTACAAGGAAACTGTTAAATTGAATCAATGCTGAATTCGACACAACAGACCATTCAAGCCTGTTTTATAGTTTGCCACTATTAAATAGACGCTGAAAGAAAAGTTTGATCCGACGATGTGCGAGAAATTTTTCGCTTGAATGGCCTATTGTGTAGAAACCAACAGTTACGCAATGTGACAGCGTCCTCGCAGCACTTTTCACGCGGGAAAAAGCAAAGTTAAAGTTGTAAATGTTTTTCCGTCGCTTTGTAATGCGCTTGTGATTTGGAGCTCGTTAATGGCTGTTGCATAGTAAAAAACCCTTTAGCATTAGTAAACGTGGAGATCCGCCGGGGCGATAGCACTTACGCGGGGCGAAGAGGTTTTCAATGAACGTTTTAAAACGCCCTTATGGTAACAAGTCTGCGATTGTACGATTCGTCCAATTTTTCCGATTGCGCGAATCTAATACTGTAGTTTGCGTTTTTACGTCTTCTTGTAACAAGACTCCAATTGTCTGATTGTTGAAACTGTCAGATTTTCACCTTTTTCGCATGGCGCGCTTAAAGAACGGGAAATATCAGGCCGTCTCCTTTCATTGCACACGCTTAACGAGTTTCTGTTGAACAGCTGATTTGTTGTTATGTAAATTTCGACGACTTTAGCAGCAGTCTTTGAAGTGAACCGGGTAATATGAATTCCCCCCTTGCGATTTTCATCCCCGGCTCATTCATGCATTCATGCATTTATCTCTTCGTTGTTCGCTTTCGTATGTTCATTTGCGTTTCCCACTTCGGCTCGTGTGTTTTCAGTTCCTAAAGAGGGAAACTGATAAATTGATACGTTGCGATTTTCATTCCCGCCTCACGTTTAAAGAATGAAGCAAAGGGGCATGTTCGTTCGCGTTTTCCGCTTCGGTTCGCGCGTTTTCCTTTAAAAAGTAAAAATCCTAATCGGTGTGTTGCGATTTTCATTCGTGCCTTACGTTCAAACAATCGAAATAGCCGGAGAATCGGAAAAATTATGGATCACAACTCCTATTATACCATTCTCCGATTTAGCACTTATCACACTCTTCTGGCGTGTGAATTACTCGTCTAGTAACGCTTAGAAGTCTTAGAACGAGGTATACATGCATGTAGTTTTATAGTTTTTCGTCTGTTTGAGTTTACAAGCGTCTCCATTGCTCATCTGATGCTTAGAACGAGGTATACATGCACGTGCAGTTTTTTTCCCGTCTGCTTGCATTTAATTTATAAGCTTCTGCATCGCTCTTCTGACGCTTAGAACGAGGTATACATGCATGTGTCGCTTTGTTTTTTCGTCTGTTTAAGTTTGCAAGCGTCTACATTGCTCCTCTGACTGCTCGTCTGACGCTAGAACGAGGTATACATGCACGTGTAGGTTTGTTTTTCGCCTGCTTGCGTTTGAATATGCGTCTCCATTGCTCGTCTGACGCTTAGAACGTGGTATACATGCACACGTAGTTTTGTCTTTCGTCTGCTTGAGTTTACAAGCATCTCCATTGCTCGTCTGACGTTTAGAACGAGGTAAACATACGCGTGTAGAATTGCTTTTCGTCTGCTTGCGTTTGAATATGCGTCTCCATTGATCGTCTGACGCTTAGAACGAGGTATACATGCATGCATCATTTTGTCATAGTTTTGTCAGTTTTGCCTCTGTTTATATTGATAAGCGTGTCCATTACTCGTCTGACGCTTAGAACGAGGTATACATGTATGTCATTTGGTTGCCATTTTCCTTCGTTTGCGAACTGACTTCCGGTGAATCGGGTCGAGTTTTGCTATGACAGGTCGTGACGGTCCGTCTCGGGCCGTGACGGTTCACCAACATTCGGTACCCTGGACCTCCGTTAGCCAACTTCCGGTCCACCTCGTTCCCAGGGTCTCTCTCCTTCCCATCTCCCCGCTAGAATTCTACTTCCGGTAAGGCGTGTTAAATTTCGCGACCTGACTTCCGCTGAGTCCGGTCGTCTGTGCCTACAGTCGGTCCGATTCAGTTCGGGTGTATTGGACATGAGTGGCTCATTCAGTTTAGTTTGAAACAAAGTTGTTCTTGAATATTTCAGAGTACAATCATTTATTCTTTGCATTTCGTTGAACATAAACGGTCAAACAAACAGCGATTTTGGTATATTTTGTGATTATCAGTATAAGGTAATTACCGAACGCTGTTCGGCAAGCTTAACAATAAATTCTGTGACTCTGAATCAATCTTAAATGTCATCAAAATTGCCCTGCAAGGTTGCTTTGTTTTATTTGTTTTGGGTCGACGAATAGAACCACGATTTTGAATACAAAGGATAAAATATATGTGAGGTCAAATTAAAGAAGGGATTTTGATAAACCCTCTACCGTTCGGACCTTGTAATCAGTGCTGCATAATATTTTATTTCACAGGGCGCAGAGGAGTCATGTTTGACCGTAATGCTAGCTCAATTCATCGCGCAAATCGATCTTGTAAATCAAAACAATGAACGTGACTGAACACGTCGGCCTTTTGTCTTGCGGATAGAATTTCACCAGACGCGTAACACGATAGCGTGAAGCTCTGTTCAGTCACGTTCATTGTTTTGAATTACAAGATCGATTTGCGCGATGAATTGAACTAGCATTACGGTCAAACATGACTCCTCTGCGCCCTGTGCTTAAAGTCATATTCACTACGTGGGAAAAACATTTTAAGTTTGCAAGCGTAAAGGACAATGTTATCAGTGTAGGCATGGGCAATAATTTGATTGATAGTTGTGTTTTAATTTGTCGGTTATACAGTAGAGTGAACGATCGTTAAGCTGTGCAATCTTTCTCAAATTATAGCCTTTTTGCACCTTACAATACACTGTGTACACATTTTAAAATTGATTTATAACTTAAAAAATAGCGTGTGTTGAGATCTTGTCAATCCAAGCACAGCCTTCTTTCAAAATTAGAATAATCTTCCGCGAGTTCAATACGGAATGCCAGGTAACTTTCCCTTTTATTCTCGTTGTTTATGTTGTGGTTCAGTAGCTCGGTCATCTTGTCTTACGTCATCTTCTATTTATTGAAATAAGTCAAAAAACGTGCAGTAATTTACATATGCTGAGTGGCCTATATTGTTAGGAGACATAATAGCCTAAAAACAGGCTACAAGCAATCTTTTTTCGCCGAGAGATCGATAACTGGACCGCATTCGAAAGAGTCCTGAAAAGCTAGCTAAAGCACGACTGATAAATAAAGGAAGCAGCAGTTTGCTTTTAAACCGAGGACAGTCTTCTTTTATTACATCAGAAATGAAAACTAAGAACCGTGAATTGCGTCACGCGCTCGAGTGTAAAATATCTGTGATGCTTTTGTTTGGCTAATCTCTTGTGTTCTTTTAAACATTTTAGTTCTATTTAGGGTTGTGTTAGTAAGCAGAATTCACCACACTCTGATTAGGTGAAAGTGATACACATTTTTTTGAGAAGAACGCTGAGATAGACCGCTGTAAAATTATTTTTAAAAATTCAAAGGTCATGTTTTTGTACGTTGGCGAAAGGGAAAGCTCGTTAAAATTAGTGGTAGAATTTGTGGAAGAAGAAATGCGATATTTGAGGTAAGTGTGGATGAACGTACTTCGTAAGTGAATTACCTCCTATGTTTAAATTTGGAATTGAAAGAGGAAAACTCTATTCGTCGTTAGCTTATCCACGCACGCGCAGCTGACCATATATACATCAATGTATCCTCCCACTTTCCCACAAGGAAAGCATCCGTCTGCCAAAGTGATATAAATATTGAACTTAACTATTTTTAACGTCGAGGTCCGGACGGTTGAGGGTTATCATACTTGAATCATGAACCACCCCTCATCCACACACTTGACCTCTTTTTGTTTCCTAACTTGGCATTTGTTTTCTTTTTACTTTATCTTTCTTTTTTTCGTATAAAAATATCATCGATGCTCATGCATAAAAGCCAAGGTGAAAGCTCCAAGTTCGGGCCTGGACTTCAGCCGTATCTTCTGATCGTTTTTTCTTGGGAGTAGAGACTAGAGGAGGAGCCGGCTAAAATTCAGGCTATATCTAAGGTCCTCAAAGAACTGGTATGCGCAAAATTTTGCCAAGAGGGAGGGCATAAAAAGTAAAGACGATGTCGTAGTTATGAAGAGGTTTATAAGAACGTAAACCTGCTTCATCGGACCTCGTCGAAGTTACTTATCGAGACATTCGCTATTTATTTCATTCAACTTCGTCCTGACAGACATGTGGTATTAATTAGGAAGTTAGTCATTTTACGCGTGCGTGTGGGAAGAGAGGTTTGATAACCTGGTAAAACAAACCGAGTGATTACAGTGAGGCCGTTACTGCTCTGGGTGTCGATTATAAATGTAAATGCAAAATCGGTTGAAAGATTTCGTCATATAAGATTTGACTGCAAAAAATAAATATATATATATATCGATTTTGTTTAACAGAGGGTGTCAGTTGAGGGTGACAGTTCTAACGGTGTTGTTTTTATATGTTTTTTTTTCTGAAAGTAGTTGCATATTAAACTGGAATGGTTTAACTGGTTTATAACAAGATATAATTTCAAGCAAAGGCCGTTAACCGCATACGACTCGGAAGAACCACCTTTTCAAATGAATTCATCGGGTTGCAAAGTTAGATACAATATAAAGGATCGTTATATGCGTAAGCAAACTTATAGTGAATGAGCCGAATTCTTATTAGTAGACCGGAAACAATTCTTCTCAGATGGAAATCTTTCTGGTAGAATATCGTCAAAACCCGTTCTGGGTTACTCGTCAATGGGAATGTAAGATGGCTTTCTGCCTAAGACGAGTCTTGCATCCGACTTTCTCTTCGTTTTAGACGGGAAAACAGACGGGTAAATTGTGAATGGCAATTCATTGTTCGGTGGCTCCACATTCGGCGGATAGACGCGTTTTCTGTCATGCAACGAGTTCTCCGTCCCGTATCAAAAGCGGTTTCTGGTCACTAGTATGATTTCAGCAAATGCAAATTGTAATATGTATTATATTGTAAATTTGGCAAGAACAAGCAGAAACAACTCCAGGGGCTGGGCATGGATTCATGAAGCCCTCCTGAGATCAGATGTGTCCTATATATTGTTGGGATGTTATGAAACAACACTTAAGATTCATATTTGGCTTAGGACAACCTTGTGAATCCTGCCCCAGGTCGTTTTGAATACAAAAGAATATCAACGAATTTATAGATATGGGCCCGGTTGTTCAAAGGGTGGGTAATACTTTCCACCGGATAAATCGCTATCCAGCAGATATATGTTAACAAAGCAAAGTTCATTATCCGCTGGATAGTTATTTATCCGGTGGATAGAGTTATCCGCTCTTTGAACTACCGGGGCCTGCGCAAGAAAGCGTACTTTCAACATTTCTGTACGTTTGTATACTTTACTTATCCTGATTGTCTGCACGCGCACCTGTCTTTCTCGAATTAAATAAACTGTCAAAATTTGCCCCAAAAATGTTAATAAGAGTTTTGAAAATTGTATAAAATGGAAGACGCAAACCCGACATTGATCGCAGGAAGACGCTTTCTTCTAGTGGAAAATTTTCCTTCAGAAGTTTTTTTTTTCCTCTGAAAAATGTGGGTTCCTAATTTGCCGGTCAATGTTTTCTTGTCATTTCCATGGCTGCAAAGATAAAATGATTAATAATTTAACGTGAAGCGCATTTACATATTTTGCTCGTTCGGAGTCGAGAAGGAGCAATTTGAAAATTAAGAATTATTATGCGTGATATTTCTGCTTCAGAAGTCGAGAATTGAGTGAACAACAAGCAACGAAATGTGGAAATTTGTACTTGTCCTTCTCTTTCTATGGAAGGTAATTTCCATTTCATTTCTGCATTTCATGGCTTTCTAACATTTTCACAAAGCGCGTCCTGGACTAAAACAAGTATAAACGCGGTTTCTATTTTTTATTTAGGCTGATGAGGTTTTTTCTTCGTCAAATACAATTGGTAAGTGCCACATTTTAAAATTGTATGCCCTACAGCCAATGTTTGGTATCTATCCGCAAAACAGGCTAACATCATCTTGCACGCAGAGACAAAATTAATTCTTCTTTGACAAAACTTAAAAATAAAAAGTTGACGGAATCTAATGAAGAATCTAACAACTTTATCGTAATGACTTAGCTACGTAAGTAGTGAAATATTTAGACGAAACGAGTATTCAATGAATCTATTTGAAAGTTTCACGTTTAGGTAATGTTAGTGGTGTTTTGGAGTAAGTAACACTTATTATTCATGAGTAAATTTATCACGTTTTGCGGTCTATCCTCTGTAAAAACGGAAGAAAACGAGCATTTCTCTCTTGTAAAACTCGATAAAACAGTTGAACGGACGGTAAAATTCGCTTTATTTGAACGCTTCCCCTGTCTCTAAATAAATAAAAGAAAGAAAATTATGCAGACTTCTGTTGTTAATCCTCGGTTAAATAACTACTGTTACTGGTGTGTATGCATCTGTATAAAGGAAATATTTTGTTAAAAAAGACAACACCAAGGTCAGTCATATTATTACTGAGGATTCGGAATACTCGGCTGTGAGCAGTGAAATGCAAAACATTAGACCTTCGTGAGGAAGGGCAAGGAAGTCAACATTTGGAGAGAATGCGAATCACAATAAAATCTCAAAAAAAAAAAAAAACGGAGTAGCTTATAAATGTCTATAAACGTGGCTCACTGAATGTATAAATATTAGGCAGAACTTGGATATCGAGAATATCGTAGTGTTTTCTACACATTTCAGTGTTTCAGGAATTGTTTGGTACATTACGGCACTCACAATGACAAATCTCCTTCCCGCAAGCTTTTTTATTGGCAAATTGGTTGTATCGCAAGGAGAAATTAAATGCCGTTTATCATGAGTCCAGGGAATTACCACCGTTTACATTACGTCGCAATTTTCTGGTCAAACTTCAAGAAAGAACCCTGCAATAGTTGGGCTTTCGATAAAATTTTCCGCATTTTTGTGAGAACTGTTTTCCTGTCGTATTTATAAAGATAACACCCGCTAAAAGTTTTGTCATATAACACGCCGTCCGATTGGTTCCATAGCCTATTTAGATCAGCTTATGTAAACGCAGATATGACGTCGCTTAATATTTTTGTAGACCATATTTTATGAAGGAAATATTGCAAAACGGTAGCTTCGTGTTCACGAAACCTAAGGTAAGCTCTCGAGGAAGTTTGGAAGCTGAAACTATTTTACAAAACACTCGGCAAAAAGCGGCTCATACGATAGCTGCTATCCCCAGAGAACAACAATCCAAAGATATATGCCACCCTATATTTACAGAACATGAGTTAAACCAATTAAACGGTTTTGAAGATTCTTTCTTTTTCAAGTTGTCGAGTGACTGCTCTCGGATTCACCAAATTCAGTGCTACGCTGTAAATCATCGTGCTTTAATGAAAAACACAAGCCTAGCTTCTACGGCTTTTTATGATTTATATTTTCTTCATGTTTGCAGAAAGCTCAAGCTCAGTTTCTCCCAGTCCCTCGGCATCCAATGTAGCACCCAGTTCCTCGGCTTCAGGCTCGGTTATTGAGGTGACAATGACACTGAATCTGAGTTCGTCAATGTTCAACAATCTGCCTGAGACTACCATTCAGCCAACAGCAACCGTTGACTCACAACAACGGGAGACTGTAAATGCAAATGTATCTGCCACCGGTGGGTGTTTGAACCATGTCATTAAAGCTTTTTTTTTGTTTGTTTCTTTTTTGTATTGTTGTATAATACTTAGCCCTGTCGTACCAACGATCTGAAAGTCGATGGTTCAAGTCGTTTTTGCATTTAAATATGTTATCCTCTACATCATGCTGTTTTCTTAGACAATAATCTAACTGTCCTTATACGACTATAAAAAGAGCCTACGGTCTCCTTTCCTTTCACATGGGACCCTTTTGGTTACTATAAGAGGGGTAGCTACGCCAGTTCTTGACGTAAAGGTACTGTTTATCGTCCTGTCGTCTCAACAATAAATGAACTTATCAAGATCTATGTCTCGGGATGCTATCCGCTTAAATGAACTTTTTGTTTCTTCCAGTGTGAATTCTCAATTGTTTTAATTTCAGTAGTAGTCTTAATCTTTAGCTCTGTGTGAATCCTGCAACATGAGTGCAACGTTCATAATTATCAGATTACGTACAATCCAGTTCTCAAAGTTTTCGACATTCCGTCTTTCTGGAAAAAAAAAACGATGTCGTTTATTGTAACACTTTTATCATTATTTCAGCCTCACCCGAAACGGACTGCGCTGATATCAATTGGAATGACCCTATTCATGCATGTGCTGACGCAGACTGCGTAAAGGTAAATCACGCGGTGAATCCTGTGTGCACGGAGAATTCCTTCAAGAAACACTTTCCCGCAGGAAATGAAAGATTTTTGGTTCAGTGAAGAACTTTTTTGAACGTCGAACATTGGTTTGAAGGGGCGTGGGTACTACTGCTTTTCAGTCCCGGAAACGGAATAAAAAACTATAGCTGTTAGCGGGAAGCGCGAGTTATATATTTATTGATCAGCTACTGAAAACGGATGAGCTACGTGTTTGACTGTTATGGAATAAAGGTGACATGTACGAGGTCGTTTTCAAGATGGTGTTATTTTAATTTACTACAATTACTAGAATTCTACACTTTGTCGCTTTATCTTGCAGATTTAGGATATTATGCTTAATCCCTTTCCGATCTTTTTCTTTAGAAACAAATGGAAATCTTGGGTATGATGTCCAGATGCCTTAAGGTATGTACTGTGGGGCAGGAGGGTGGGTTTCTCTGCGTGATTGGGTATGGGAGGGGCAGGGTTGGATGATCAAGTACAGACAATGGGCTACAAACAATGAGGCAGTCAGCGATAAGAGTAAAATTACCCAGTCATGTCTATTTCATACCGTGCAATTACATTGAAGCAAACACTGAGGTGTTTCTTTCGCTTGAAAAGCAAACTAAGATTGGTGAAAATCATTCATATACAGTTGACTGGAGAGAGACAAGGCAAAGCACACTGCTTTGTCCAACGATACATCATAAGTTATCGTTTCGTTAAATACGTTAACGAACCTTTAATATGTTATAAATTTTATTTTGCAGGAGAACCCAGAGAATGTTTCACTTTCAGGCACAGACATCCCTGAAAAGGTCATGTCGCTGGGATTAGTCCTGGCTAACTCGATGAAAGCAAAGCTTGATAACGGAGATGATATAAACGCGACTGCTGTTGTGATGACTGCTGATATGGGTGAGTTGGAATCGTATGATATAATCAGGGAAAGGACCACTATCAATTCATGTAAAGTATACTTCGGTCGTCTCAAACACTTATGGGAAACGAAAATTCCCAAGAGCTATTTCGTTCAAGCAATATCACAGTTTGACGGTCGATGGTTCAAGGCCCAGACCCTGCCATCGTGTTGTTTCCTTAGACAAGAAACTTTACCCACATAGTCTCTCTCCACCCAGGTGTATTATGGGTAACAGCGACATTCTGCGATGGAGTAGCATCTCATCCAGGGGAGAGTAGCAATACTCTCAGTTGCTTCATGCTACAGAAACCAGGATAAGCTCCGGCCGTGTGGGCCTCCTTGGCTCGTGTGCGACTTCACCTTTAATATTACAGTTTAATGGTCAAAAAATACGTGAGGGAGAAGGTTTGGTAAGAGCACAACACTCCCCGAGTCAACCTCATTCCGGCCCGGGTTCCGAGGGTTGGGCAATCCAAGATGGCGGTTTGACAATAGTTTCTTTTCTGTGGATTTGATTCCCGGTCTCCGCATCACATGATAACGTTGAGTTAATTTGTTGCTGCGGTTATCACCTTGCTCCGACTCAAGGCAATGCGCAAAACTATCTTGCTCCCGACTTGAAGCATTAACTTGGAGTGTTTACCGGGGTTCTCCTCCAACGACAAATCACAGCATTCTCGCCTCCAGAGGAACTGTATGAAAAGCACCTGTGGACGAGGGGACTTCTAAATGCTATGATCGGTCGAAAGATTGAGTAACACTCGATCTCTTTTGTGCTGCAAAAAAAAAAAAAACAAAAACAACCCCAAAAGAACTAAACAGCAGCAACAGCAACAATAACGACAACAACAACCACAACGAAGACGTAACGATAACGTATATATATTTGCCCGATTAGTTACTAGAAGTAAAATTCATTTTTGCTTTCAGCAATGGAAGTCGGTGTCATTGACAGCGCAGAATACAACGGCACCAATCTGAAATCACTCCGCACTTTTCCAAACTACGAGGACTCCGGCTTCACTGGCAAGTGGACAAACATGGGCGACTCTGTCGCTTTGCCTGTAGGGGAGCTTCCTTCATCTGGTAAGGAATAAATAGCGATAATTATATTGTAAAAAGAGCCCAAGAAAATATTGCACTAACAAAGCGTTTGCGTGAAGCGAAGACCATCGAAAGCAAGCATGAATTACAAGGAAAAGCTCTTTACCCTTTGACAGTGCTGAAAAAAAGCTTGGGAATCTTTGTAACGCCCACCGCTTTGTTTTGTTATTTTTAGGGAAGCTAGTTTATGCTGTTGCGATTATGCCCAACGTACTCGGTGATAAATATCTGAGCAAGGCCGATATGGACTGGGAAGACAAGTAAGTGCTGTCTCGTTGCTAAGTTTTCCTCAATCTGATAAGTAGCCGCCATTTTGAATCCTGATTAACAAAAGCTGCTAAATTTGAGAAGCGCTACACAGCTACTTAAAGGTACCTTCCAAGAGAGCTAGTACAAATGTCGCGTCATTGTGACGCTTCGTAGATATCATTTGAATGCTTATACAAACAACCAAAGGTTTCGCCAAAACTCCCATCTATTTAATCCTTCGCCAGAAAACTACGGTGAGGTTTGCGGGAACCAACCATTTGGTTCAAGAGAAATTACGCCTAAAAGAGCGCCAAGGCCATTTTACATGGCATAATAATATAATACAAGTAGATTAAAAAAGGTAATTTCTGAGAAAACAAGCCAAACGTTAAGTCCATCTCGACACCTTTTTAGGCCACTTTCTCTTTTGCTTGACGTACGTCTCACTAAATTGCCTCCTTATTCAGTGCCGGCTCCCCAGCAACCTCTAGTTAGTAAACGTCCCAGATATGCCTTTGTGTCGATGTACCAGTCTTGAACTCAGTTTGGTTTTAATTTAGAACAGTAGACAACAAAACACCCAATTTCGAGACCAGTGTGGTATAAATGCTCACGAATGTAATTTTTCTTTTTTTCTTTCTTTTAAAGCGATATTGCAGTCTCGGAGTTGTCCGAATTGTACGTAATTGGTGATAAGCTGCTAACTCGTAAAAAGCGTCCCAAGAAGCGAATCAACAGTAATTTGATATCAGCAACTTTCCGACATGAAGGAGCTGAACTCAAGGGACCATTCAAGAACCCAGCCGTCATCACACTCAAACGAACTCATGTAATATGCATAAGGTTTATCATTACATAATACAGGACTAACATGGTCACTTGCCGTTTTAACCATTGCGCAAATGTTATGGGTGAGAAAGTAGCTTGTCTTTCATTTTAAAATTCTAACCAACATACTAACCAGCAAATGCGCTTCCGGAATGAACTTAGCCATCTGACTTAATGACAAAAGGAACCTCAAAGCACCCTCATTCCTACGCTTGCCCCTCCGTCTTTTGTGATCACGTATTAAAGGGTTCTGGAAAAAATGGAACTAATCTGACAAGGAAGTTTTCATGTTTGCTTATTTGTAGACATCTGAAGAGCACTATGACACAACTTGTGTTTTCTTGGATGGAAGGTAAGTTACAAATCTTCTTTCAAGAATAAATTATAAACAGGATTCCAGGATCCGGGATAGTAGGAGAGCGAGCGAGAAAGCACATCTCATTTTTGCGGCCCTTTCTAATTTCTTGCCTACCTTACAATCTACGAGCCTGAAACAGGCTACTGCGGTGACGATTTGCTACTGGCTAACGCTATCTTTTATAGTGTATGGTCCAAAGATGGCTGCGACGTAAAACAAACCAGCAGATCACAGACCGTCTGCAAAAGCTCGCATTTGTCAACATTTGCGCTGATATCAAAAGTGAAGGAGAAGGTATGTACGTAGACCTAATTTAGTAAGTCACATTTTATCCAAGATGGTGAGCGGAAAAGGCACTGTCGTTGACTCATGGAAAATGAAAACAGTTGAAATAGAAGATTAATAAATAAAATACCCAAGTTTTCCATAGCAGTCATAACAAAACAAAAAACCCGACAAAAACAACAACAGCAACAAAAGACCAATCAACCAACCAGCCAGCCAACCAACCAACCAGCCAACCAGCCAAATTAACAAAAAACAAACAAACAGGAGAAACAAACAAAAACAAACAAACAAACATAAAGTTAGCCAATTAATTTAATTTATTGCACTACAGGGCTTTTACTATTTTACTTAACCGGTGGAACAAAGTGTGCAGTAGTAGTCAATTTACCAGACATATCTTGATATTTTGTTACCAGGTGGATGATTCAGATCGTAAGATGGTCGTTACAGTCGCCACTGTCTTGGGATCTTTCTCAATCCTTGGCCTTCTCATCTGCGTGATCGTCGCTATTGTCATCGCGTAAGAAATTTTCCCTGAAACAAACTTCGTTACACTAGAGGTAGCGGTAGCGTTACTGTAACTTGTATATCATGGCCTCTCTTTATTTATTCTCTTCGGAATAGATCTAACCGGACATAAGCTCAATAAATTTTTTTCTAAAGGCCAAACCAGGTTAACCCTTTAACCCCCAATAGTTGATCAGACATGCAGCTCATGAGAATAAAGAAAGTGATCACCAAAGACAAAATGTCTTGAATCTTTAATCAAATTCTCCCAACTAGTACCATAAGAAATATATGAGGACAGTGAGGAGAACATGCATGTTGATATTGGGGCTTGGAGGGCTGAGGTGGAGACAACAGTTGAAATACGCTGAAAGATGCTGATAAATGAGGATGTAGTAACTAGGCGGTATGTCAAATCAATTTTACTCGTCTGTGGCTCGACGGCCAAAACAAGACCAAAAGCAATAAAACTGTCTTAGTTTATATACACAGTTAAAATAACCATTAAGTATCAAGAAGCATTTTTCTTAGATTTATCATAGTCATGTACACAGCGAAAAAAGTTATGAGTGTTTTTTATTCTTATACAATGTTGTTCAGGTATAAAAACAAACGCTGGTATAGGTTGCAAAGTTTTCAGTTTATTAGTGATATCTTTTTTAAACTACTTTTTGATGATAAGGGAAACAACTTGCATAATCATTTGTTATGCGTTTCATTTGGTCAGCTATCATCAACGGGATAGTATGCGCATTGCTCTCAACATCGATGTCGCCCTGCTGCTCAGTCAGTTGGTTTTCTTCATCGGCCTGTCCACAGGCGACAACTTGGTGAGCACTCTTAACTCTAGATCCCAATGTGGGCTGGCTCTAAAAGTCTTAAATATTAAAGTCTTCCTTTGCCAAGCAACGACAAGTCACACTTAATTATCAGTTCTTCAGTCGCAAACCAAGATGGTGGCCACTTTGAAACGAACCTGTCGCCATGTTGGTATAAGCAACAAACCAGAGACCCTCGGGAAGAGTTTGGGCGATAGTCTTCTTTCGTTATGTTATTATTTAGCTTGGTAACGAGGCCTTGAGGACATAATAAGGAATTTTGCATGAGCACACACTCAATCGCAACCTTCACTCTAGACCTTCCCCTCCTCCTCGTCTTAAGCTGGAGATAAGGACTGGGAATGAGCCGACCACTGCGGCGTCTTTCACGGAATGTTTTTAGCTTTAGCCAGGCAAGCGGTTTTAACATATATGAAGACAACTTAGCAAGATGCATGTACAATCAACCCGGCAGACCTTGCCAATAAAATTTCTATAAGGTCTTGACCAGTAAAACTGGCCAAATCAAGTCGTCGAAAACAACTTCAAAGCCATGTGCAATGTTTCTATGCTGGCTTACTACAAGCCTTGTATTAATGAATAAATACATTGTTTTATAAAAAGTGGGAACGTTAAACAGCGATTACAGATAATCGACGTCAATGTGTCCAGTATTTTGAAGATTTGAATGGAGTGACTAAACATACGCGCAAACTTTGAATGAATAATTCAAAATTACTAGGAAGAAGAAAAAGGAAGGTTGCAAAATTTCATATTTCTAAGTGTCTCAAGTTTAAATCAAACAGAGAGAAAATTACGTGTAATATAAGGTGTAGTTCTTCGTAGAAACTGGCGCATAATTTTGGAGACTCGCTTCAGACTCTCAAAATACTGGACACTTGTGACGAAGATTGACTGTAATCAGTAAATCTTTCCACAAGATATAAAAGTAGAGTTGCAGCGATAAAACTGACATAGTTATGTGCATTTAGTGGATTTACGTTTTGTGAAACTTGCCATGTTATATCTCTCCTCAGTTTTTTTCCAATCCCAGCACATGTGAAGTCGTGAGCCCGTTTCTGCACTTGTTTGAGTTGGCAGCTTTGACTTGGTTGCTGATGGAAGGATTCTACTACTATTCAACACTGAAGCCACTTTTCAACGAGAAAAACACAGTTCCTATCGTATTTTACTTCACTGTCGGGTGGGGTAAGTTTTTTACTATTATGGATTGACTAACCAATCGGATCCAATCGCTAAACTTCGGATTTCTTTCTTTTTAACATTACTTAAAATGAACATTTCCCATGCACTACTACTTGAAGTTGTCCAGTCATCTTTAATAAGTGCCTTCTGCGCAGATGTCTAACTAAAGCAAAAGTACGCGGAGCTAAAATTTGGATTTTTTTGCATATTCTGTTCCCTTGGATATCGACAACAAAAGTCAACAGAAAAAGTTTTTGCTTGTGGCACTCCTACTACACAGTAGTCTGAAAAAGGTTTAGGTCAGGATAATTCTTTAGGGTGCAATCAGTCGATTCCAGTTAAGAGAACATTCACAATGTTTCAAACCTTTGAATGATTTAAACCAGATAAATCTGAAAGACGTTGTCAGTAAATTTTTAAATTAACCATTTCAAATCACCCGTAAGTTATTTCACGCTTGAAGTAAATTCTGACCTGCTGCCAGTTGCTTCTGCTGTCATGGTTTGAGCCTTACCTAAATTTGATATACCTGTTTGCACTAAAGACCTTTCGAGGTTTGGAGCGTGTTCTAATTAAGGTATCATATGGTCTACAGGTATTCCGATTGCATTCGCCAGCGCGTGCGCAGAGTTTACCTACCCTCACTTTGGCAGTCCTGACAGGAGCGAGTTGTAAGTTAGTCTTTTCTATTTTTGCCTGCAAACAAACAAACAAACAAACAATAAACAAACAAACAGGCAAACAAACTAGCGAAGAATGAGCGAACGAATGGAGAAACAAACGAATAAAAAAACAAAAAAACAAGCAAAACAAATATTAAATCACGCAGACTTAAATCCTTTTAGCCCTGATATAAAAATGTACATTCTCATTACCGATCTCTATACATTTCTTATGGAACTAGTAAGGAGAATCTGTCTAAATATCCAGACATCTTATCCTCAGTGATCACTTCTTTTATTCTTGTCACTTGAATGTTCAAACAAGTAGTGATCATGTAAAGAGAAATTTCATTTTTATCAGGGCGTAGGGCTTAAAACGTTAAGTTCCTTTTTAACAAAAAGGTGGTGAGTCGAAATTCACCCACTTAAAATTCAGTTTCATATCCATAACGCTATACTGTTGACTGTGTGTGTTTTGCCTTTTCGCCTCGCAGTTGTTGGATGTTTGTTCATGGTGGCGACGCTTGGTTCTTCGCAGCTCCTGTCCTGATTCTCGTTCTGGTGAGTATGTTTTGACTCTCCCTCAAAACAAATTCCATGGATAAAAGACGGACAGAGGCTTTTCTCCGGATTAAAAAATGTGGGAAACCTCGCGATGAGCTCCATGTACACTGACGAAGTATTTGATTTTTCTGACAGCTTTTCACTGGCTATATTTTGAAAGTTATTTCGTCACGATGTGGTCCCTTTCAACTGGCCAACTGGATCCAAGATTTTGACGATTGCGAAGTTGATAAGTTCTATCAGGGTGTCAGTAAAACGCTGACTCGGGGTCGTAGTCGGGATGTCTTTTTCCCCTTTGTTTTGCGATGGGTATCTGTAAAACGCCGACCCCGACCGCGAGTCGGCGTTTCACTGACACCCGTTCTACCATCGCGCTTGTGAATACATTTACGATCTTCCACAATGTTAAGATTTTATTGCCGGTTGAAGCGGAAACCACCATAAAGTGTTAGAAAGATTAAAAAAAGTTGTCAAGCTTGTCAAAACAACACGATGCACAGCGCTCGGGCTGTAAGAAGCATTCATAAAACTCTCCTTTTTGAATGTGGTTATTCTTTTTAGCTGAATCTTATTACTCGAGGATTCATCTTGAAGGAAGTTATCGACTGGCAAGATGACCCTGATGATATCAGACTTGAAAGAGCTAAGTAAGTTTGAACTTTACTGCAACGGATTTCCAGGAGCATTTCGCTTCCTTATAGTGCCACTAGGTTTTGTTAAGATATAAGGGCTGCCTCGTCCCCAGGCACCCCTCCTTATTGTATGATGGTGCGCGTGGCGTTGTGGGATAGGGGCACCTGGGACGAGGCAGATATAAGGGAACTTTATAAGCTCAGAAGTAATTTCTATGCGGCAAGCGGAAGCCGATTTTTTTCTTTTAACGTGATTTGACCCCAGTGTAGTTTTCGTAGTTTGGTTTTTGGTGGAAACGTTTTGATCATTTCAGAACTCGCCTAGTAACGTCTACTGTACTTATGGTGGTGATTGTGCTGACATGGCTGTTTGGAGTACTGGCTGTGAACCACACTGAAGACAAAGTCTACCACTACGTCTTCATCGTGTTCTACACCTTCCAGGTTAGTTAAAAGGTTTACAACTTAACATCGAAATGCTTTTATCGACATTTAAAACACTTCTTTACTTCCGAGTGTATATATGGCTTTGAGCCAACTCAACTACCATGTACGTACGCGAATACCTGAATGTAAGCAGTTTAAGCGAAAAGAGGGAATTATTCGCTGATTTATACGTCTGTAATCCATCCAAAATCTAAAAAGTTTTTTCGTCTTTTTAATTAAAAAATTGCCATATTTATTTGAGGTGGGCACTTTGCCGAGAAAATGTGGTATGTGCAGATACTGCAAGCAAGCAGAAAAATGCAACTCTGCTAATCGATGCAAAATCTGTTTATTTTGAAGGGTTTATTTGTCCTGCTTTTCTACTGCATCCGCAACCAGGAGGTAAGTCAATGAAACGATTTTAAAGTACGCTCAATCCATGTTTTTGACGATCTGAAGTCTACCTCATTTTGTTGTTTGATATCTTTGTTGTATCTTCTCACACCTCTACAACATCAGAATGCACGAGTTTATGAAAGTATAATTTTTCTGTCGATTAATATTATAGATGTGGGAGTATCGAAAGGATAAGAAGGACGAGGAAGAAAAAGAAAAGGTACGACCTGTTTAATGGATGACACGATCGTGGCCTTATCGTTTGATGATAATAACCTTGTTTGGGTCTGGGTGCCACTAAGCTAATTTCACAAGACATACTTAAGATCTGTGCCCTGTTAACTTCGTAAGTGAAATACACATGTATGTTTTTAAGACCCTTGTCTCCAAAACTTCCTTTCACAAGCAAAAATATGATCTGTTTAAAGTTACGTACAGTGTAAGTTTTGTTTCTCGCCCTGTAGAGTTGTATTTTTAACATCGCTTTTGTCTAATTTGTTTTTCAGAGCCGAACTTACGACTTTGTCTACCATCCTTGAAAGCAACACAAGGTTTTCTGTTCGTTTCAATATGAGTACAGTAATATTTGTAGTCAATGCACCTAGTGGGATAATATTTATTTAGTTTTCTAGAAGAGACTAAAACTAACAATGCTTCAATACACTTTTGTAGCAAAACAGAGATCAGAAATACACTTTTGTAGTACAGAGACATGACTAAATGTAAAAGATTTTATAAATGATCCAAAGTTAGGCAACCAGGTGAGGCGACTGAACTTTTAATTAACTCCTTTAAGTACCAAATTCGTCTTAATTTTGGCGTTCATACAATTACAGTCTCTCATAAGTTTAAACTTCAGGGATCGCAAAAGATGTTTACTGTCGCAGATTGTGGCCTACGAGCGATTCTAAGTACGGCGTTTGATCATAGCTGAAAACCGATTTAATTATAAACTTAAGATGGCGGTTAAAGGCAGGTTGTCCATTACGATAGTGGTCGCTTCGAGAGATTTTACTGTACACGAATTGTAACAGACACCAGATGAACCTTTCTTTTTCGTTAAGGTGCTATAATTAACCTGGAATAGTTTACATAACTGGTCTTCTCATTTTGCTGTACATTTGGATTCATATCAATCATATATTTGAGAGGCACAAAGTAAATGTCGTCAGTATAGGCCAACTTGTACAGGCCCAACACGTTCCCAGGGCCCTTTCTCCTCATCAAGAGAAGAAGGCTCTGGGACCAAGGTTGCTACAGTTTTGCTTTTGCAATCGTGATGTAATAGATTCAGTGATGACGTCAAAAGTGAGAAATGACTCTCCCCAGGCTCTTCCGGGGAGGGCCTGGGTAAAGTCAGGAAAAAAGAGCAGGGTGATGACATAACGGTACAAGAAACGCGGCGAAATTTTGGCTCGAAAAATAGGCGTACGTTAAAGATTCTACAATTGCTGAGAACTGAATGCCTAGTTCAGTCTTAACGTCAGTCATTGTGGATCTGTTTGCGAACCATCTCCCTGAACAGGTTTAAAATAAGTGCGCTCTCAAGAAAGTGTAATTAATTTCAAGTACAGAATTCTCCAGTCTGGATTTCATTAATCATTTTTCATTAATCATTTTTCATTGCATATACACGAAGTGGAAAACCACGCATTAACGGTTTCGCTAACCTAATAAACACAGATTTAAGAAAGAGATGTTTTGTCCTTTTCGTTTACTTACTAGAGAAGAACAAGGAAGAGTCTGTAAAGAAAAACATCGGGCTATTCCGTTACACTTTTGTCCGGAAAGAAACGGGGAACCAGATTCTCATTAGGTGGGTGGGGAAGGTTGAAATCCGATTCTTCCCTGTAGCAGAAGCAAAACAAAACATGTGACGGCGTTTTGAAGGAACGACCGGTTACACATCCCTTAAATTCTCTGAATAGTCTGTTGGTGGCACCAAACAAGTAATGTTAGTGCTAAAGAAATTGGGATATCCCTTGTCCTGCTCCATGTTTGCGCCACATTTCCTTAGCTTCTGACAAACCAGGCAGCGATGAGGTGCACTTGTTTTCTCATCCACACCCAAAGGCGCTAGCGTCACACTGCAACTAAATACCTTTGCCCTTGCAAGTGAAACTACCAAAGCCATTTAAAAATTTTAATAGCAAATACTACGATCATGAAACCTAATTCAACTACAAAGCTAGTTACATGTATAGAAATCAATGCACCCGGAATCAGTTCCAAGATTCAGGCACAGTGTCAGTGCAACTTGTGTTAATTGTTCAAAATAATTTTAACTTGGCCTCATAAAACATTGACTTGCGCATTTCAATTAAATTAATTTAAATTACTTGCAAATATTACTTTCTTCAAAGAGGTAAACAAATACCATACACTTTTTCATGTACACAGTACTTAAACTTACAACTATAATGAGGCACACCACATGATTAATAATGATACTACCCTTGTCATCAAAGCCATAGGGCTGCTTGCTACTTGCATAAACAGTAAATACAGGGCTTTGCTGCTTATGTCAGTGTCTTCGACTGTGACAAACACCTGACATTAGCAGTAAGTCCACAGTGAAAGTTAATGCAAACGGCCCTATCTTAACTACTTAACTGTGCTTAGAAACCAAGCCAACTCTTAAAAGGCTTAGTTACATGCATGCAGCTCTGATTAAGAGTCATCAGATTGCGAGCAGTCCTTCTGTTTTCCTCAGATCCTACGCCGAGTGGGAATGTAGAAATAAGTGAAATCTATAGTTAAGACAAGGAGAGCCTGCTCAATGCCCTCACTTTTTTGATCATCTCACGCTGAAAAATTCGCAGAAGGCACTCCTTGCATTCTACAGAGTCAGCACCTACAGTCAACACCTCATAAATCACTGACATGCTGTTGATCCTTGTGGTACTTTAGTCCGAAACTCTATGGAGCTCTCTGGGAAGGAATAACATGAGATGAGCTCAAAGAAAATCCGTGCAGGGGACCACCGCTCTACGTTGGAAATTGAGGTCTTGCCCTGGGCATGTCTATTCAAGAGGAAGTTGACTGTAGCTTGCTTTAGATGAATGAACTTGTTTCTTAACACTTTCACTCCCAAGGAAGACCAATCTCAAAAGGGTTACTTGTCAGAAAAACTCATCTTGTAAAATATTCACAAACAAACACCATGTAGTACCAAAGGAAGGGACCACGCCTTAGGGTTTCAACCTCAGATCCAAAAGTTGGTATCACCATGTACAGCAAAATGAACAGTACCACAGGACCGTACCCCTAACCGATCAGTGGCTTTCATTTGAATGGTGAACTATGTTGTAAATTAACTGATTCAGGGTTTGGCTTTGGGAGTGAAAGGTCAACAGGCAATGGCAAATTGTATAGCAATGTAAGCCCCAAAATTAATCAGTCTATTTTGTCCTACAAGCAATCACAGGGCCTGGTTTCTCAAGCACAATTCAGCTAATACATTTTCATTTCCCTATGATTTTCGTTTTTCCTAACCATTCTACTTTGATTACGGTTAAGCTTTTACTATAACTTTGGTATAACCAGGCCCAGACAGACAAGCATTAAAGGGAAAATTACCGATATATTAACACTTAGTACTTCAGTCTTACTTCATCTTCCTATGAGATAAACAGATCCAAGAGCGACAGTCAGAGATGTGTACCTGTTAAAGCGAGTGAACTGTAAACAATTCTTAGACAAATAATGTACTCTAATTAATTTTATAGCACAACCCAGAATGGTGAAATAAAGTTCCAAACTTAACGGGCTAAAGAAAATGTGAATGACTAAACACGTAAACCCCCCTATGACAGTATGATAGCAACCAGAATTGTAATAAGTACACATCCATGTGCAACAAACATAAACTTTGACACATGCAAGCAAGCCTGTGAGCTGTCCTTCCGTTGTTCGGTGAATCACCACAAGAAAGGTTAAGTGTGCAGACATTTCTTGCTCACGCCATAAGAGATTGGACTGACAAGAGGGACTGCAAGCAAGTCAAATCAAACCAAACACATTTGATTAACTGCAAAAACTCTATTAAGTCTCAATCCTTTTGAAAGTCAAATTTTGTTTTCAGTCTCCCCATCCCTCTTTTAAGGTTGATGCCCAAATAAGTCAGAAATAGAAATAGAATTTGGCTTTAAAATCATCAAAAGTTTATAAAATATCAAGTTTCAATCAGTCTGAAGAGATAGTCTTTAATACCTACAGATATCGCTGACTGGCGGTACAAATGACATTTTAGTTGTGAAAAAGAGCTCCAGAAATTTGTGATTTAAAATATGCCCCCCTCCCCCCACCCAGAGACTTAATAGAGCTTTTGCTGTACCGGTACATTTACAATGTTGGGAAACTGAGCACTTGTAACACAACAGAGATCAGTACTGTATACTCAGCTTCATTGTCTTGGACACAAAATTACTTCTTCTCTATAATTGCATTCTTTTCTTCTGTAACCATGCCACACTCTTTTTTGAGCCTCTCATACTGAGAGCTCTCGTGAGTTCTGGCTTACACCAAAAACCTGACCATGATGTGATGAGAAAACTGTTGCAGCAGCTTACTTGAATTGGAGGTTTCAAACCTAGATTGATTTGACTAGCTGTTTGCTTCATAAAGCGACATTGTGTGTTGTGTAAATTTTATTTATAACATTATCTTTCAGTTGAAATTTTTTTCTACAGCTCTACAAAAAGGCAATTTTTTTCACAGGTTATTTGCAAAGACAGATATAAAACAACATCTTCTACAAAATTAATTATAAACAGATACATTTGCATGCAGTTTTTCTCCTCACAAAACAGTCAGGATGCACACCTTACCTTCAAGCAAGGATTTGTGGCTTTCCAGCCACCAGGTTTTTAAATAGAATAAATCCTAAAGTTTTCTTAAAATATCAGAATTTTCTGATATTGCCTATGAGAAGTTTTTTATGATCATAATGAAAACATTGACTTGGTGGTGGATCCTGTTTTGCTCATGGTGTCTTCATGTGCCTGTAAAAATAAAGGACAGGGAATAAAAACTTACAAAAACTCCACATCCAAAGTATGCAAGTGCTTACTGTTACAACGACATTGTAACAGTAGGAAAGAGTGTAGAAATACAGAGAAAAGAGCAAACAATAAATGCTGAATCTTTATGGCAAAATGCCCATCATTTTGGAAAAGGTACAGAAAGAACTGGATCAAACTAATTACTGAATGCACCACTTTAGTTACTGGCAACATGCTATCTTGATTTTTTCTCCCCTCAAAATCCTTAGGGACTTCCAAAAGAACATCAAACTAACAAGATGCTAAAGAACATCAAGCTGACAAGATGCTGTCTTTACTGGAGAATGAAATGCCTGATTCAACTTGTAAATTGTACAAGAGTTGAGTTGAGTTTCTTTGCATCCTGGATAGACTTAAATTATCACCTTGTGCACAAATTCTTCTTCTCGGATCTAGTTATGCTAGGTCGGAAGGGTAGCAGAATATCTGAAGTCCTACCATTTTTACCATTTTTATTTCATTTTTTAAAAACCATTATAAGGCTAAAGAGCTAATGAAACTGGTACCATAATTCATCTACAACACTTCAATAATTAAAAAGAATACAATGGAATCTGAAAACCTTCAGGCTTTAACGGGATTCAAACCTGTGACCTCTGTGATACCAGACTGCTGCGCTCTAACCAATTGAGCTATCAAACCAACTGGGAGCTGGCCATTTGCAAATACAGGTTGTTCTTTTGTCAACTGCTTAAGTTGATATCTTTCACTGTGAGGGTCATCATCATTTCTTATTTCATCCGCAGTTCACATATATGTATGATTATTTCATTGCTTTCATTATTTTTTCATTTCCTATCATTCCAACATGAATTTTAGCTTTTAAAATTAATGCTTAGAACAGATGACATAGCCCCTTTAATTTTTGCCCAAAAGAAAGGCTCATGCAGTCTATTAGTATGGATACACTTTTGTAGCCCACTGATGGCCACAGTATTAGAGAACTTTCCACTGTACAACCACAATAAACTTGTGTGCTCTTACCTGGTATCCTATAAGTAACTTGGGCGGAAGGTTAAGGCGTTCCTTAAATGTACGTCTGCAAAAGAAAGGCCCTAATTATTAACCTTGATAAGGGTAAATTGGAGGGAAGTCAGCCGAGGGTGATGTATAGCAGAACAGGTACATGTATAAAGTGGCCTTTGCACGTCAAACTAATGTTGGCCAACTTGTGCCAGCAAACTCAAAATTGGTGTGTGTGTGAAAGATACGACATGTTGCAAACTGTTGGCGAAAAGTTGGAGAGAATAGAGACAAGTTCTATTTGTCGCCAACAGTTTGCCAACATGTTGTTGTGTCGTTCACACACACCAATTTGAGTCTGCCGACACGAGTTGGCCAACATTAGTTTGACATGTGAAGGCCACTTAAGGCTGGAACAAAGAGATCACTGACTAAATATATTCAAGGCACTCAGATGATTTGCATGCTACATTCTACAGGATCTTAATAAGATCCCATAGAGGATCCTCCAGAGGGGTCTTAAGTAGAATCTCGTCAAGATCCTGGAATAGGATCCTATTAAGATCCTGTGTAGAATTTCTACCAAGAATTTTCAATTTTCAAGGGAGACCTTATGAGAAAAGTAATGATGATAATCAAACAACATTTTGATGTCCTCACAACATCATTGCAGGGTTAAATCTTGGCGGTCGCACGGTCGCCCGTGGCGACTAAGAATTGTCCAGGGCGACTAAAAGTTAAGATTTGATCGCCCAAAGGGCGACTACGATTTGAGAAGTACGAAAAGAATAACAATAAAATAAAATGTTTTTCCTTGGAGTACCTTTCTTTTCTTTCCTTTCTTTCCTCAACTCTTAGTTCCTCAATTGTAGTAAAAGTTTCGTTCTAAAGTGCAAAATTCCAACCGTTCATGATTGAGTTTTTAGATCGCTCCGATATGTAGACGCCATTTTGATTTTGTTGACACGAGATGCGGTATGTTTTCAAACATGAATATCGGCAAAATCACTCAACACTGCTCGATATAACAGGCTTACTTTTCACCTGAATTCAAAAGCATTCGGAAGAAACTGAGAATCGTGACACTGTAGTTTATAGGCGTTGAGAAGATCGTTTTGTCCGTATTAGGAAAAAATGGTCCGGTTTTTCTTTGGGAGTTTATGGAGCAAGTCAAAACCTATAGGTTCCGACCTATATGGCAGAGAAGAACGAGACGAATGATTCGCAACACAGACCGAACAAAGTTTTTATTATTATAACAATTTAACCAATTTCTCAACAGTACACTGGCAAATGTGAGCTTTCAAGACAAAAAAAATTATGTTATGATCATGCAAATTTCTTTTGGCATGTCAGTCGAACACCCTACTAGAAAACACGGGCCGAAACATCCGCGAGGCGTTTATTCGAGCAAAAATGATTCAAAATTTTTTTGTGTTAGCACAGAAAATTTGAGGGCCACTTTATTTTGGCCTGGGCCACTAAGAATTCAGGGATACTTGCCCGAGTGGCGACCAAGCACTGAAGTTAATTTTTAGCCCTGTCATTGTCAAGTTGAAAATGATATAGAGAGGATGGCAAAACATTGTTTGGTTTAAGTTTTTATTTTTCTCAAAAATGTTTTTTTTCTTAAAAAAGGACCCTTAAGAGAGATAACCATCTAAATTCTCTAAATTTGGCGAAGTCAAATTTTGTCATGTGTTTTAGTAGAAACAACCAGGGTTTTCAGTAGGAAGCTGAGTAGGTGGCAAAATTTTAGGAGTAGGCAGAGAATGAACTACTAGTGCTGAGGGTGCGAGATTCTAGGGTGGTACGGGGTATGCTGCCCCGGGAAATTTTGAAAATTTGGGCCTCTTAGAATGCATTTCCTGCATTCTGGAGCAAGAATTAGGGTATTTGAACAGAACAGGAAACACAAATTGCCGCAGAAATTACTCAGAATTCAGGGAAGATTCTTTTGTTTTTCATGAATAAATCTTGGCTGATCCAAGGCTTGTGTTTTGTGGCGGATGTTTCTCACGTTAGTTGTAGAATATGAGATAATTTCGCAATCAAATAGGCAGCGAGTTCATGTGGAATAGCCGGCGAGTTTCGCTGGCTGCCGGCCCTTATTGAAAACCCTGAACAACTTAGTGTGAATGGAGCCTTTGGTACATTATACCATAGACACTCATGTATGAGTCGCAATTGTAGATAAGCCCCACACTGAATTTGTATCATAAGTTTATTTTGGGGCAAAAGTCACAATGGAATTGGAAACATTCAAACAACACTGAAAACAAGAACATCCAATGTTGTGTTATCAACCTATATAATGGCATCTAACCAAAGAAACAACGCCTAAACTTCTAGTACATCCCTCTGATCATTCTACAGGATATTTCTGACCTTGGTAAATTTCATTGCTTCAACATTCAATGTAATAGTATGTTTCCATAATTATTACTAATTATATGGTGTGGCATCAGCCTCTGTCACCAGATACTCTCTGTATGCCACTCAAGCAGGTTTTAAAGCTTGTAAATGCTGAACCGCAAAGTGCAACCATGACTATTGAGACTACGAGAAAGCTTACCCTATACTGAGGTTAGCATCTTGGTCATGTGCGTTGTTTGTCCATATCGCTAGCTTGTCTCCTTTTGTACGGATTTGAACTACAGCTCCGCATACACTATCAGAGTAGTCTCCAAATGCCTCACCAACAAGAAGCATCAACTAAACAACAAAAGGTCAAACAGTAACACAATTTGCAGTGTGCATGGCATTTTTAAACACTGAGCGAAATACAAAACGGGTTAATTAATAGATTTGCCAGGCTGAATTTAGCTAAAAATGTGACTTTCCTAGAGATCTGATTCAAACTCTAAGAAATGAATTTTGAGATTTTTACCTACATGTACACTGTGGGCACACACAACTCACACACCAAACCTTTCATTGAGAAACTTGCAATTTTTGAATGTTATACCTCCTTCAGTTTGAATCAGATCTCTATGAAACTTCAAGATTTATAGTCCACACATGAACCTGGTTTTTCATTTCACCCTATTACTTAAAAATGTCGCACTAACTGCAAAATTGTGCTATTGAAAGCTGATGCTTAATAAGAGCCCTCCACCCCAAAGTGACTAAGAAGAAACTAACACGGGGACCCGAAACACATACCACAACATACAGTTGTACCTGTAGATTAAAAGTACCCAGTACTCAAGTGAACTACATGTAAATAAGCAGGCATTAACCTTTTAAGCCCTAACAGTGATGAAATGAAATTTCTCTTTACATTATCACTACTTGTTCAAACATTCAAGTGATATGAACAAAGAAAGTGATCAACAAGGATAAGATGTCTTGATATTTAGACAAACTCTCCTTACTAGTTCCATAAGAAATGTATGGAGAACAGAAAGGAGAATACGTATTTATATGTCAGGGCTTAAAGGATTAACACATGCACAATGTACAGGTATCAAAGACAGGTACTATTATTTGAAATGGTCTTAAGAATTAAGGCCCTCAATAAGGGCTGGGGGCTGGGGGTTCAGGGAATCTCCCCTGGCTATTATGGGTTTGACCCCCGGCTACCCTGAGAGATTAAAGAAGATACTTTTTTAATTTCCCTACCCACTAAAAAAATCAATGACAGCTCTGTTAATTAACAAGACATTCTGAGCTTCAGTCATCAGCACTTAATAAAAATCATCATATTGCTATTAGATGTTGAACCATGCAGCTAAGATACAAGCATCAGAAATGTTTGAAGTAACACAAGACATGTAAAACTTCTTACAGTTTCAAGCCATAATCTATCAAGCTCTTGTTGTCTGACATTTTTCTGTGTGTTTACTAGCCAGCGTCCTCCTTGTTTGTTTCTCTCATCTTCCCACATTGGTTCAATTCCTTCCTGTAAATAGGACAAATTTAGCAAAGCACGAGACAATAAAAGAGATATTCACAAATGGTCAGAGTATTTCTACGTGTAGAAGTTGTAGCAAGACCACTACTTGTGCCTCTTTTGACAACAAATTGAGCTTGCCATTCTGAAACCATCCCACCCTGTGGTGACATGTAGGGCTGCAACTTTTCTTTTTAAGAAAGCTTTTTCATTTTAGCTTTTTTAAAGCCTTTTCATTGTATTTATAGGATTAATTCAAGTTTTTTTTTCCTTCTTATGTTTTTGTTAAATATATATTTTAAATTATTGTAAGGTGCATTGGGTTCGAGATGATGTGCCCTATAAAAATGTCAAAGCTCTTGTAAGTGACCAGGTGATAAAACAATAGAGGGTGGTTGCTTATGAGAGCTTTTAGTAGAGAAAGCTTTGCAATTTCAAGATGGTAACCAATAGTATTGTAGTAATAACAGATAGTTTTTAATTGCCTATCACAGAAGAGGTTCATGTATGTACAAGTCAGTAAACCATTAGCACTTATGTTATGCATTACTCTAAATTTAATCACTGAGTGGTTGCTTACGAGAACTAAAAAACAAAAAGAAGGACCAGTTGGTACTTCAAAAAAGTGGTCACGGTTGTTTATAGGAGCATTCACTTACAAATGCTTCTAATTACAGAGTTTAAGTGACAATTCAAACAGGGTTTCATGGAGTGCTGGTCGTTTACAAGAGTGGTTGCAAGGAGAGCTTTGACTGTAACAACATGTTCAGTAAATTTTATGCAATAACTGTACCTTGAACATTGAATAGTCACATCCAGATTGTAACTTACTAGCAGCTTGGATATGGTTGTAAACCCTAAAAAGAGATAAAAGGTTGTTTCACAGCATAAAAGTTTTTTACCTTATGAGTAAAAAAAAACAACAACAACAAAAAAACAAACAAACAAACAAACAAAAATAATGCCTAATATACAGCTAGGTATACGTCATATCTTCTTGTGCCAAGTTGTTACAAGGCAAGGCCCAAAACATTGTTGATAAAAACATGTTTGAGGTACTTTCAATTTATGCAATTTACTCTTAACTGCTCACAACTGTGACTAGTTTTTTGAATTTTCTTATTTTTACAGTGCATAGACGTGGATGTACATAGAAGCCTGTGTGCAGACATGAATTTTTCCTTCCCTTGTTGAAAAATTGCAGATGCATCATGCTGTTGATAATCAATGTTCTCGGTGCTGTCAGTCTCTCCAAGCTATGAGCTTTTTAACCATTTATGTCCCAGTACTAACATACAAATTCTCCTAACTGATCTCCATAAATTTTTTATAGTACTATTTGGGAGAATTTGTTAAAAGATCAAACCAATTTCCCTTTGATGATCATTTTATTCATTCTCATGACCTGTTCTTTTGATTTTTTACGGATATTGCGAGGAGAAATTTGATGTTGGTCACTCTTGGGACTTAAAGGGTTAATTTGATTCGGGCACGTCTAGTTTTTACCCACCAATCGGATGCGAGATGGAAACCACAAGATCAGAAACAACGGAAAGCAATCCACAGTTGGTCACAACACCACACTCAGGTCACTCTCCTTTACAAACAAATCTCACTGGGATTACCAAATTTTAATAAGAAAGGGAAAATGAAATGAATTCTGGTAGTTGTAGTCAAATGTCGCCAGCGTAGTCAAATGTAGTTGTAGCGTAGTTGTAGTCAAATGTCGTCACCATTGAAATAGCAACATTTTTTAGCCTCACTTTTCCTGCATGCAACAAATCTGTTTCGTGATCTTCTCAACGTTTTCTTCGAAACTCATGTTGTTTTTTTGTCCACTCCGATTTCATTTTGTTATTTTGATTCTTCTCAAATACTACCGCTTGTTTTGGTAGATATTCATTTCCTTTCTATTGCTAATCTGATTCCTCTTCCACCAAAATATCGTGAAGAATGTGCTTTGACGAGAAGGCACTCGAGCTGCCATGTTGGATTCGAGAACAAAAATAATAGAAGTTTCCGTCATGTATCAATCATGAATTGTCTCAGGCATTCTCAGTCCCCTTTAAACAACCACGGAAAATGAACAGGAACAACCGGCCCACTGGTAAGAGCTCTCTACTAGAGGACATATATATACGTCCTCGGCGGCTGAGTCGCGTGGGTGAGGAGGTATATATATGTCCTTGGCATTCAAGGGTTAAATAAGGAGAAGTTAAAATTGTAGTTTCTTCCAACCGTGATCCATGATGGGTAGCACAAAACCAGGCAAACGTTCATCAGTCTTGTTGTGTCTTCTAGAATTAACTTTCCGATTGACTGTAGAATTGCTGTGATCAGGGTAGTTGATTATCATAAAGCTTAGCCAAGTAATAAAGAATGTTGGTTCCAGACAATAAATGCCAGTTTCTTTTTGAAAGAGAGAGAGTGTGTGTTTGAAAAAATAAAACAGGAACAAAAATTACAAAATCTGTTTTTGCTGAATGAACTCTCAAGGCAACATGTTTACAGAATATGCAAATGACTCTGATGGTTCAAGACCTTCCATCTGATTGGTAGTCACATAACTTGAACTGTCAATTCAAATTTGAGCCAATCAGTGCGCAATCCTGAAACCTAGAAAAAGTGATGTCACCCAGAACATGATTATCAGTGACGTAATGCAGATGTGTTTTCTGACAAGGTAAGGAAAAATGTGTGTCTGCACACAGACTATGTACAGCTCAACTCATAGCTGATGATATACTTACCCCCAAAAATCTTCAACCTTTTAGTAGTAGAAGGTTAAGTCAAGGATAATGTTTCATAATATTCGATTCTCCTTGCTAAGGAGTTTGAAGTAATGTATCATTTTATCTTACATGTATTTAGCATGTTACTCCCTAATCCAAGCAGGTGCCCTACCAATGAAAACTGCAAAGGATACAGTATCAAAAGAAGTTACCAGACGGAGATTTGCTTTCCATGATTTTGCCTTGTCATTTTTAAAGAACCACAGAGCCCATTTATTTTGTAAAGGATGTTTCATGTAGGATGCAGCTGGAGCTAAAGCACCGTCTGTTGACTTGCCATCTTTAGCTTTCTCCTGCTAATAAACCAAATCAATTTAAGTGAAGTGTAGTGAAGTTAAGCGAAGGAAAGAACAGGTAGGTAAAATAAAGAGAATGTCTAGAAAATGGAAAGGAGGTGAAATACAAAAAGGGGGAGTGAATCGAGGTGAAGTGAAGTAAAGCTAAGCAAAGTGAGGTGAAGTAAAGTGAACATTAAAATTAAATCAACATAGGTGTTGTTTTCTATAGCAGCCACTTAATATTAGACTACCTGTCTGCATTTCCTATGAGCATTAAGGCCCTTTAGCAACCATGATAGCAATGTCAACGAAAACATCATCTCAGACAATTCAATCGGCACGATGAGGTTGAATTATCCGGGAGCTAAATTCGCACTGCCTAAACCATCCCTTAATGCAAACTTACACATCTCTAATTGTTACCAAGAAAAAAATTTTGTTTTACAGAGATGGGTTACATTTGTTTGTAAAGAGCTGTACCAGCCACAGATAAGTAGAATTCAGGGTTTTCAATAAGGGCTGGCAGCCAGCGAAACTCGCCGGCTATTTCATATGAACTCGCCACCTATGTGATTGAGAAATTACCTCATATTTTACGACCAACATGAGAAACATTCGCCACGAAACATGAGCATTGGATCGGCCAAGATTTATTCATGAAAAACAAAAGAATCTTCCCTGAATTCTGAGTAATTTCAGCGGCGATTTGTGTTTCCTGTTCTGTTCAAATACCCTTATTCTTGCTCCAGAATGCAGGAAATGCATTCTAAGCAGCCCAAATTTTCAAAATTTTCCGGTGGAGCATACTCCCCGGACCCCCCTAGAATCATTCTCCGCCTACTCCTAAAATTTTGCCACCTACTCAGAGTCCTATTGAAAACCCTGAGAATTTTGTTCAAACTTGAGTAAACAAGTTACATTGAGCACCCAAGACCACATGACAAGCTTCAAAATCAAAACGTTAGAAGACAAAACATGTCATGTTTAATACCAAACGGGGTCACGTTGTTTTGTGACATGTTGGTGCTTGGATGAAACTAAGGTACAAAGTTCCAACTGAACTGGTGTAGCGACAATGAAGACACCCTTATGATTGCACTCCAATAACATATCAAAGGTACAAAAAGAACCAAACAAAATCAGCTATTTTGTTCAAAATATGATCTTTAATAATTATGTGAGTTAGTTCAGTTACTGTGAGAGAAATTCAGTAATAACTTACCAATTAAAACTGTTTATGAAAAAGAGTTTTGGACAAGTCACTGAAGAATTTCTTTCTTTGTTAAGCACAATTCTCTCTGAAATGCTCTCTCGTGGAATACATCAGTGAAATACTACAAACCGTTTTCTTAACACGCTATAATCTTCATTGATCGTTAGATTCATTGAGACGGAACCCAAAGCCTATATTATTATGCAACCAATTAATTATTTCATTTCTTGAAACAAGACATGATATTTCAAACACTTGCTTTCACTTTGAAATGCTTGTAGGTTTTTTACTTTGCCGTCTGCAAGGATCACGTTCTTTTCGTTCAAACGGTAAAGAATGGTTAATTGAGGAAATAATAAAACTCACAAACTCACAGACAATTCTTATAGCTTTCTACAACTTTTCTACGATTGATTGAGAACAAACTCAACAGGAAAGGAAAATGATTTAGTAGCAACTAGGAAACAAAGCTTTGGCAAACTTAAAGCAATTTCATATTGGGGCATTCCCAAGTTGATAAACCGTTGTTCTTGCAGCAAATTAAATGAAAAATCCTTTTACATTGATCCGTACACATGACATGCAGTCAGAACTCTGACGCGTTTGTTGGTGTTTTTCTCACCAAACAATTGCCCAAATGTCGCGAAAAATTCATCACAGTAAAACTAAATAATTCTTTTATCATCTTACCTCTTCTTTACTTTGTTCCTTTTGATCTTTAGCTGATAATTCATCGCCAGAAGCCATACTAAACGGAGTAAAAATCGCCGTAAATCTTGCAGATATTTCCCCTAACCGGCATCACGTGGGACATTTGTACATGCGTACACTTGCGATTCATTCCCAGATTCCTTTAATCTCGCGCGGTAATGACATGAAGTATGTGCACACGAGATGGTCAGATAACTGTGGTATTTTACGTTGACATAAGCATTTTATTTCAGGAAATCCACTGATAACCGCATTAACCCCAACAGAACAGTTGTTTTTGCGGTGTTAACGTTGAGCGCTCGTGATGAGGGTGGTGTACGACGAGTAGTGGCCCGCGAGACGACAGAGAAGTAAGGTTCCCGACATTAATGAATGAATGAATGAATGCATGAATGAATGAATGAATGAATGAATGAATGAATGAATGAATGAATGAATGAATGAATGAATGAATGAATGAATGAATGAATGAATGAATGAATGAATGAATGAATGAATGAATGAATGAATGAATGAATGAATGAATGAATGAATGGATGAATGAATGAATGAATGAATGAGTGAGTGAGTGAGTGAGTGAGTGAGTGAGTGAGTAAGTGAGTGAATGAATGAATGAATCAATGAATCAATGAATCAATGAATCAATGAATGAATCAATGAATCAATGAATGAATCAATGAATCAATGAATCAATGAATCAATGAATGAATCAATGAATCAATGAATGAATCAATGATTCAATGAATGAATCAATGAATCAGTACTCAACAAAAAACAAGAAAAAAGATAAAAAATCAGGGCTGATTCCACGGTAGAGAAACTGTTATCTATTTTAAATTAAAATCCAATACTTTTAAAGGCACCGCTTTCTTTTCTTCAGGAGTTTCCCTACCGTGGAATCAGCCTTGCTTGTTTTCATCGTATTTGTTCTTTGTTGATTAGATCCTTCACTAAGGATCCGGTCCTTTTATTTTGAAACGGTGGCTCAGACAAGGTTACTTTTTCCGAACGTATACTGACCAACGAATTAATTGGATGAAAGGTGTTGGTAAACGACCACTTCTCCCACTTCTCGGCGTTTTGACGACATCTTGTACACTCAGTCACACTCAATCAAAACACGAGGCTTAACTTCTGTGTTCTTTTGCAAATAATACAGGCTGACCGCCGGGTGACGACATTTACTTGTTTCTCTGAAGAGCGCGCGCAACGCTCTTTTGATGATGTAACGGATTTGTTTGGTTGGAATTGGAAGGCATGAATCGGATTTTTCTTCACTGCAGCTATATTTTTATCATTGTACCATGGGCTGCTTCATCCTCCATATGTGATGAAAAGCCAAGTCTTATCCAATGTGTGGCCCTCAGACATCAGTTCATTCTCCCTATCAAAAACAGCTGCAATCCCTTGAAGAAAAATTGCCAAACTGGCGACCTGGTAGACCCACGAGTAGCCGACTGCCATCTGGAACACAGTGGAAACACGTTTCACTCTTTAGTAGAGGATTTCACACTAAGTACCGGTTACAGATGCTTTCCCACCGTTCCAGAGGCCGATTTGTTTCACAGGCGAAATGTAGGCCCGAGCTTTGGCGATCCCAAATGTGTTCCAACAAAGTACGATAAAATCGGAACCTTCGTTTGCGGGGAGCACGGTACGCGATGTGTATGTGATGCCCCCGCGGAAACTGGGTACGGGGAACCGTGGTGGAAAAATACGTGTAGGTGAGGGTCAGGCTGATACGATGTTTTATGTTCTATGCAAGCTTTCGCACATATCAATTATTTTACTGAGGTTTTCTACTCTTTCGCGTGAAGCGTTCCACTTTCACGTTAGGGGTGTTTCGGCTCGCTTACGTGAAGTGTTATACTCGCACGCATGAGGCGTATTTCTCGAACGCATGAGTTGTTACTTGCAGGCGTAAATCGTCTCACGCGCAAACGTTGACTTGCACGCGTGAGGTGTTCACGTGCAAAGTTGTAAACACTCTTCTTCTTCGGCCATCTCAACTTCAATAGGACTAAAAAGCAAACTGCGGTGACGAACATGACAAGACAACGCATGTTGTAAAAACATTGATTTATGAACTTAACGTTTCGTATGCTTCAACATACATCTTCAGAAGTGACCGTTGGGAAAATTACAAATGAATTTAAACGCAACGTGAAAGACTGTTACCTAATAAGGAAAATGAAAAAAATATATAATTGTTGACGCGCACGCATGAGGTGTCTCCCACGCATAATTTTAATAGAACGCATGCGCTTCTCTTGCACGCCAACTGTTCTACTAGTATACGAGAGGGGTTTCTCTCACAAACGAATTGAATGAAGTGTTTTACTCGTACGCACGAGGTGTTTCACTAGTATGTATGGCTTGATTCACTTACATAAGTCAGACGAAGTATTTGGCATCGAACTGTAAATCTGTAAATGATTTGAACCCAGGAGTCATATCATAATTCGGTAAATTGTGATCGTCTGGGTGAGTGTAGTCCTGAGAAGGTCTGTCAAGGAAGTTTCATCTTTGAGTGATAAAACCGCTGAGTTATAAAACTTCTAGTAAGAATGTCTTACTACGTTATTATTTTTAAAGAGAAACAAAACTGGTACTTTTGCTGTTTTTCTCTCATTTATTCACATTGAGGGTTAGTAAATAGCAAATACCTTTTTTATTTTATCACCTTGTTCTCATGAGTCAGGTAATAAAATCCACGAAAAAGGTTTTACGGTGTCTGACTAAGCCGCAAATCGAAGACAAAAAACAACGTCTATCGCCTGATTCTGTCTCTTATGTTCACAGGTGTCAGTATTTTGTGAATCTTTGTCACATTCCAAAAGTCTGTGCGCACAACGGAAGATGCAAAATGTGGGGATCTGAACTTCGCTGCCAGTGTGACCCGAAAGATAAGCACTGCACGACGGGAATAAACCAGTGTAAAGCAAATCCCGGACTGTGTTTAGACGAGGGAAAAGTGTGCATAGAGCTTTATGATGACAACCTCGGCTGGAGCATAGGAGGTGAAAAGGAAGGGCATGGGTTTGCTTGCATTTCAGCAAAAACTGTCAAATCGTTAAAGGACGTGACGTACTATTGTGACGTTTCCAGGGAGACATTTACTAGATTAGGTGGAGTGGAGCCTAGGAACGAGTTAGACGTGTGCTGCTATCGAATGTTGACATGCGCAGGAGGGCAGAGTATTCCAAAAAAAGGAACTGTGTTCAGTTATCGACCATGCTACTGCAACGTGGAATTCCGCAAGTGCCTTCTAACAGCAGCGTTTGATTTAAAATACAAAAGCAAAGCAGAGGACATGGTGAGAGTGGTGGACAGTATGGCGCACTGTAGTATTGATGACGGAGAAAATTGTGACCCCACAAGGCCATGGACCTGCCATAAAGGCGATCTGATTAATCCTAAAATAGCGCATTGCGTAATTGATTGCAAAACCGGACCTCTGCTCCCTATCTGGGCTCGTGCATGCGCAATAAGGCAATGTAAGCCACCTTATCATCAAGATCATCTTAGAATTGTAGACGTACCCCGTGCCGATCAAAGTTCGATTTGTAAACCAGTAGAGAAATTGCCTGTGGTGTGCGGAAATCGAAACACCGACACACGATGTGTTTGCGATGGCAAGCCGAACAGAGCCGACTTCACGGACAGGTGCCGATGCCAGTATTGGCCAGATCAATGGGGCCAGCACAGCTCAAAAGAAAAGAAGAATGGATAAGATATCTTTGTAATCTACTATCAGTGTTTCTCTCATGTAGAAATTGAATAGACAAATAAACATATTTTTAGTCTACTTTAAATTCTTTTATTCACTTATCGAAAAACTATAACTTCTATTTATCTTCTCGGTTGCAATGAGCTCTCTACGCCTTTCTGAATCTTTCCTTTCAGGTTAAATTGTTACATTTCCGTCATATATTTTACATGTACACAACTGTACACATACCTGTGCATCAGATCCTAGCTCTAACTCTAAATTAGCCATGGCCAAACCAAAATTATTTGAATTTTGATATCGCTGCCATTTTTTTATACAGGTCTGAATGAAAGCCTCTTTTCTCTATCCAGTGACCGTGTATAGATCGTTGGAAGAAAAGCGTTCACATTACAGCCAGCTATAATTGAACTGTAATAGAAATTTAAAAGGTGAAAAGGGTGATAGCACCAAATTTCATTTTCCTGCCTAGATGTTACCAAAACTTAGAACGAGGAACTATAACCCTAAGATAAATCAATTCCGCTCCACATTCCTGCTTCCCCGTCTTGGTTTTTAATAACTTCCCATTTTTGTGAAACCACTCCTTTTGAGACTGCGCCAATAGATTAAACTAAAATGGATGATAAAAGGGTCATGAAAACTCCAACCGTGCTTCATACGTCGATTACTATTGAAATTTAGTGTGGACACGCTGTACTGGCCTTACCTCACCGGAGGGTGGGAAGAGGAGAGAACTGGGGGAGGGGGGGAGGGGGAGCGCCCAACGGCCTTCAGGCGTCATGAAGGTCTTTCTTTTTTAAATTTCTAAGTAATGGCCACCAAACTTTATAACTTAACCTGAATTTATCCAGTGGATAGCGTTATCCACCCTTTGAACAACGTGGCCCTGCTAGTTAAACTACACATAAAGCAAATGTAAACCTTGTTTCACTAAATAGTCTGTGAAAGGGTTTTAATAGCTTTCATTTGGTTGAGGGTATTTGCTAATATCCGGTTTTCCTATTAGTTGTTTACACTGACCAAAATGAATACGGTTTAATTCGTTTAAACCAGCGAAACTGTAACTGATTGCTGTCATGGATAAAATTCAGGTGCTGTACTGTCCCATTGGGTACCCAGATGGCGTCCGTTGTCTTGGAAATTAAAGTAATCAGTGATCTCATATGTCAAATAAAAAAAATAAGTTTCTCCAGGCCTGGATTTAGATTTTGAGTTTAAAATGAGCTACCATAAGTTTTATAAACTCAACTATTCACTTATATAATTAAACCGATCTCGCTACAGTTTGAACTGGCCAAGGAATACAGTTTAAATTCAATTTTATAATAAGAGGACCTGCAAACCTAACAGGTATGTAAATCATTAAATAAACAAGTACTAACTTCTTGCTTTCAGCAAGAACCTGATCCAAATACAGATTTAAAAGGAAAATTTCAGTTTCAAAACCACAGAAACGTTTTGAAAACCTGCAATCAATCACATGCAGTAGAGCAGGTGGTAACTTGAAACGAGATTTCTTGCACTGATGAGGACATTACAGTCATTACATGTCTTAGAGGCATGTCTGGGAGGCAACAAATCGTAAATTGTATACGGAATGGCGAGTGAAGATAAACGCAATAGACACACAGCGTTATATTTTAGTATTGATATTTTTTGACAGTGAACAAATAAACATGAAACTGCAAGCTTGAAATACTCGGATGTTCAACCACGCTGGCATTTCTATCCGGACTTCCGCTGGACTTCAGGATCGGAGGTGGCATAACTAAGTTGTACCAGAGCATTTGGACCGAGTAACTTCTCTCAGATTTAAGAAATTTACCCAAGTTACTTTTTGGACACCTTTCCGTCTCTGAGATGTTTGTTTCTGTTAATGTTTGCCACAGGCTAACTCCGTGTCACTTTGCCTTGACGTATATGAAGCTGCAGTAAGCAACGATAGTGGGCGCAATCGATTGCATTTGTTTTTTGATGAGGGGAGGGTAAATTAAACTTGCTCACTACGAGCCGGACGGGTGTGCTGTCCAAGGAACCCGGGAACTACTTTCCCGCGGGATAAACCAGGCCACTCGGGATATTGAAATATCAAGCCCATGCCAAACCGTCTGAAATAACTTTTATGTTGTGTCATTCAACTGAGGTTTCCACCTTCGCATTATGCTACCTGTTCGTTCATTGATTCGAGCGCAAGTAAACAAAGTCATGTGAGCATCACCTGCTAAGGCGCACGTCCATAACCACTTTATTCAAATCCCCATCAATCAGTCATGAGTTTTGACCTTTGCACAAGTAGATCACGTTTGCATACACCCTCAAAATGCATAGCATTAAAGCTCTTCATTTGGTTAAGAACATTCAAACAGCTGTATTGTTGAAGGTATTTTGTACCACATGGCACAAAAGAGTTAAGAGAAAGTGAATTTGCATGGGAACATGTATCACAGCGGCCAATAAATCAATGAACGATCGTTATGAACAAAGATATCCACTTCACGTGGGACATGCTTTCCGACACGCTTGCATGACGTTGTAGCATATTTTATCGCAATTTCCTTATTTGTAACGTGACTGTGTCCGCAGAAGTTACAATCGCGTGGTTGCTGTTTGTTTGCCAAGGTTCTGATTTCTTCGTTGTATTTGCTGGATTATTCACAGGTCAGGTTGTTAGTGTGATGTTTTCTTACAGTTTTTCATGTGACTCACCCTAAGGCGGGAAAAATATTATTGAAGCTAACGTTAAAAAAAAAAACATTCGACAGGGGAACGATGTTGTTAACGAAATTATGAGTTAGAGCAAGTACTAGCGAGGCCTAAGTTTGTCATGGAACATTGCCGCCGTTTAAATTTTAAAACTTGTCGCTGTCACAATTTGATGGAGGTTGTTTTGTCGTTCAGTGGTCATTTCATTTCCTTCATGTCGCTGTTTCAGCACCATGTCGGTAGGCAAAGCGGCCGGAGCGCGGAGAGGCGGCTGTATTCGCAGGCTACCATGTCGGGGCCTCACTACTGTACACTGAAGCAGTCACAATCAGAAGGACGTGCATCTTCACAACAATTGCATGACATTTGGGAAGCAAATTACGTTTCACTTTCATGCTTTAATTCAAATTCATAGGGTCCGTAACACAATTTTTCCTCTATGCAGGCCTACAGAATGGCTGACGATGATTGTCCGTTAATCAACGATGACCACAACGATAGACAACTGGCATACAGCATCACCGAAGCAGATTTCCATTCAGCAGAACCACAGTCAAGGAGAAAGAGATATCTCGTGGTTCTTTGCATCCTGTTTGTCGAGCTTTGTGAGCGTCTGACATTCTATGGCGTGGCAGCCAATCTGGTGTTTTATTGTAAAGATGTTCTCAAGCTTTCCTCACCATTACCCAGCACAATCGCTTTGGCTTTTCAAGGTGAACTGTATATTTTTTAAGCATAACGTTATATTTAATTGTTTCATTTATATTTAATTTTTTAAAGTTACAATCTACAGTGCAGTGAAATACAACTGCAGTGAAGCGAAGATCAGATTCATAATTTGCGGAAGTTATAACAAACCTCTCGCCTTTGACGGAAAAGTTGACAGTTCAGTTTCATGTCACACGAAGCACCATGAGTCCATGAGGGGTGTTTCAGAACGTATGTGTGCATATCTTAGCACTTAGGATACGTGACCCAAAATGGATACTATTATCTGTTAACTTACGTTTGCATGGTTACTGAACCCTGTTGGGTTTTTTTCTGGAGAGTACGAGGTCAGAGACGTATGTCATTGATGTCTTTCGACCTTCGTGCATTGACTTATTGAACTATAAATTTACAAGTTCTAAGTCGGTTAATAACTTCAGAACTCAGAGTCTTCATCTTTCAAGCGGAGCTCCTATTATCTCACCGCTGCACCTACATCGGCTATAGGATGTGGTTTGGAGTTATTCCATTGCGGTCATTGGCAGCGAATAATTCAGTTTTCACTCGTTCTGTTATATTTTGGATCGAACACGTATGAACTAGTTCCTCATAAGTTTTGGTAATCCCTGCATGAATAAGTTGTCGATCGAGTTTCTGGTTGTGTTTGTGATATCGATGAAACATTGAGAGATTAGCAGTCGCAAACGTGTTATACTCTGAGAATTATAGATGCACTCAATATCTCACCGTAACTAGTTGTCCCGTCACGGAAGCAAGCGTGTCTGAGCTTGCTGCGTTTCTCTCTTTTCCCTCCTGCTTTTGCTGTATTAGTTTTGTTTTTTGTTTTTTTCCTCCTCATTAATAAATTTTATTTGGCTTGAGTAATTTGTCTATTGTTCACAGCACAGCACGACCACCAGACCGGTCAAATTCTGTTAGTAAAATGATTCATATCAGCTCGGATGCAAGAACCGTGAAACACATATGCCATTATCCTGAAATCGAGATGTCAGTTTACTGTAACTGTTTTATGAAGTTATTTTCCAGCCGGATCTTATTTTCACTTGAAGTGACCTCGTGTGATTATTCTTTAAGGGAGGCAGCGTCGAGTGTAACACTTCCACAAACTTAAACTGACGTAGTTTCTCCTACAGCGGTTCTATTGTATGGAGTAGTCTGCCGCAAACTCTGAGGCAGTGTAACTCAGTCCTTAGGGGTACCAAAAGTAAAAAGAAGTGATGGCAATGGTGTAAATCAGAGCAATTTTATTATAGTCGTTTATATATTACTTTATGGTAAACAAATTGCATGTTTGTCTATGTAAAGCCAGTAAGAATCTGAAGCAAGTAGTGATCACGATGTAAACTTGTTGAAAACGTCAATGCATTTCCCCCTCGCCGTTCGGTGTGCGACACATGCAGACTGCAGACTTGCAGACTTGCAGACTTGCAGACTTGCAGACCTGCAGACTTGCAGACTCGCAGACCTGCAGACTTGCAGACTCAACAATTACCTTTCCTAATTCATTTTTAAACTAACGTTGAGCAAACTTCGCTGTTTTCCACATCATTGAGGTGCGATTCCGAAGCTTGTTAGTCGTATAACTATACGGATTTGTGCTATCTAAAATTGATAAAACACTAGCTGAAAGTTGCGCGCACGGTTCTATGTCCTCTATTGATAACAGCTGTGTAAGCGAGTTGACTGGTGTGGCTCAAGCTTATTTGACCCCTAAGGCCCAGTTCAGACGCCGTACCACTCATGTGCCGTACCAAGTAGTACGCAGTTTTTTGGCAGTTGTACGGTGTCCAAATGAGTTTTTTTCGACAGATTTCAATTAGGCAAGCCAAAATCTCAGGGAACGGCAAAGCTTGCCGCTTAGTACGACCTAGGAGCGAAAATGTATTTGGTACGGCACATCAGAGGTACGGCGTCTGAACTGGGCCTAAAAGATACCATTCCAAACCAGGCAGTGAAATAAGCTATTAATTTTAAATCCAATAACGCCGTTTCTTTCTTATACTTTATTTACTTCCTTACTCGCAACACTAAGCGACCTCAGTTGGTAAAAGCATTGGCGTTCCGTCCTAAACACCGTACTGGCCAGCCCGTTTCATATGGAAGTCCCTTTTTCGGGCGTTTTTCAAGGTGGCTAGCAATTATTGCTGCGAGATGCCCTCAAAACTATCAAAATTTAACTGGTCTGCTGTAAATCCTATTCGTTATGGAGCTGGCTCTCCCCGAAACTGAGCACAGAGATGAACCCAGAGGGGGGGGGGGGGTCCTTTGGTATATTTGTCTAATGATTGAAGAGAGAAGAATGTTGCTAAGTTCAGCCTTCAAACCAACGCCCTATAAGCATACCGAGCGGCAAGCACGCGATGTGGAAACAGCGGAGTTTGCTCAACGTCAGTTTAAAAATGAAATAGCCAAGGTTGGTATGTTGTCTGCAGGTCTGCAGGTCTGCAAGTCTGCTAGTCTGTTAGTCTGCAAGTCTGCAAGTCTGCAGTCTGCAAGTCTGCAAGTCTGCAGTCTGCAAGTGTCGCACACCGCTCGCCGTTACGGTCACACAAGCTCGATCTATCTTGGATTGACGGTTTCTTGTACTTGTTGAGCGTAAACAGTACTGTAGGATAGAACTGGTCAACAGGATGTTGTCCATCAAAAGAATAATTTCCGGGGCACCCAACGAGAAATTTAAGAAGAATACTGAAATGCCGTTTACTGCCTGTATCAAATTGTGAAAAAGACAGGTTGATCTGTTCGGTTAATCTTTATAGCTGAAAATTTAAGTCGCAGAAAATTCAGGGAACAGGAAGTCATTCACCGAATTTCCGAGCTGCTGCTGGCTTTCTAAAAATGCTAGCTGACCTTATTTCACTTTTTAAACGACCTATTTGCCCGCTCCGAAAATGAAAGGAATTAATTTTACCACGTAACGAATGTTTGACCACAGTTGGGTGTCCCTGTACGTGGGGGGGGGGGGGGGGGGGAGCCCGGGAGAAAAGGGGACGGGAGGTGTACGGGAGGTGGGAGAAGAGGGTGAGAAGAGGGGGCGGGTTTGTCAAGGTGGCGGGAAGCGGGAGAAAAAGGGAAAAATTATGCAACATTGCGCAATTTCTCACAATCGAAAAAGCGCAAAGAGGCGGGAGCCAACAACAATAGTGTACGGGAAGCGGTTTAAACCCCCTCTCCCCCCCCCCCTGTAAGTTAGAAACGTATTGTACAGGACATTAACATCACCATCGTCATCTGTTTCACTTGAATCATCAAACGCTCTTATTTTAATTCAGAGACTCAAACGTGAGAACTACCTTTCCAGCGTAATAAAGAGCACCACAGAAAAGTATTTCTGATTAGCTGTTATTTGAAGGATCACGCTTAAGATTTCAGGTGCAGAGTCAAAGTCCGAAGGACGTCACCTCTTTCAAGGTTTTGCCTGCTCCTGATCGGTGACACTCAGTATTGAAGGGGAAAGATAAATACTCATTACTGATATTTTTCTTTTGATTTAGGTACGTGTTTCTTCACACCTGTAATCGGTGGATGGCTGGCTGACACAATGATCGGGCGATATAATACCATATTTGGATGCTCCTTGCTCTACATAGTCGGCACCATTCTTCTCACGGCCACAACCTATAAGTACCCGGCACCGTATACTCTGAGCATGTCCAGTAAAGAAGGATTCCTGGCTCTGTCACTCATTGTTATTGCCATAGGAACAGGAGGAATCAAGGCAAATGTTTCTCCGATGGGGGCAGACCAAGTAGAGAGCGAAGGAAAGGAAATGGTGCAGAAATTCTTCGACTGGTTTTACTGGTTCATCCAGGTTGGTTCGCTGCTTGCTTTTACCATTGTGGTGTACGTCCAACAAGAAGTTTCCTTTTTCTATGGTTATATGATAACCGCTGTATCAATGGTTTTAGCAACCATTCTCCTCCTAATTGGGAGAAATCACTACACACTTCACCCCCCAAAGGGCAGTTATCTTTCAGACACGTTTCGTATCATTGGTGGAGGATTGAGGGACAAACTCTGCTGCAGGAAATCACCGGTTTTGAACCACTGGCTTGATGGAGCTAAAATTACTAAAGGAGGAAAATTCTCTGAGGATATGGTAGAGGGAGTAAAATCTGTGGTCCGATTAATACCGATTTTCTTAACCTTTATATTCTACTGGACAATATTCGGACAGGTAAGAATGGATTAAGTGGATCATTTAGTTGCCCCAGAAAAAAAACAGGTGCTATTTCACCCATATTCAATAACACATTACAAAGCTAATGATGATGATGATGATGATAAACTTTATTAATGTGTCAAGGCCACATAGCCTGGGAAAATCCCAAAAGAAGTGTTGGAATCAAAAATCCGAAATCCAAAAATGATGGCTCATTTTTTTTTCTAAACTGTGGGAGCTACTAGTGCTCTGAAAAACTTTTCAAATGAGTGCCGAAAGTAGCCAGAGTGTTTGCTTTGGTTTTGCTTCACTTCGCTCTCTGATTGGTTAAAAAGAGTTCGCGCCACTTTCTTAACCAATCAGACATTAACACCAAAACCAATCGTGACTTGCTTGCACACGTTTTGCCGCACTTGAATCTAATTACTTGTATTTGGTTCAATTTCTGATTGGTTCATTTTGTTTTTGTTCCTGTTGTGATTGGTTAGAGTAATTACTTTGGTTTTGGTTTTACCACTCTCATTTGAAAACGGCTCTAAGTAAACATGTTATGAATAGCTGCGGATGGCCAGGATAGATCGACCTACCGACCAACCGAATTTTTCGTCCTCTTCCTATAATACGTTTCAATGCTACGCGTCTTCAAGAGTTATAAAGAAAGAAAAAAAGAAAGAAAACGAAAAAAAAAACGCAAAAAAACCCCTACATGGCGGGAAAAGTTTACTGTATACATGTACTTTTGCCTATAGTTTGCTGTAATTCTCTTTTTCCTTACAACGCTATTAATGCAAAATCTACCTGTATTTTATTTCCTGTATAGGGTCTCACCACTTATCTCCTACAAGGTTCTTACATGAACTTAAAAGTCACTGACAACCTATCGTTCCCTGCAGCCTCACTCAATATCTTTGAAATCTTGTCGTTACTGGTTTTAATTCCGTTCATCGACCGAGTTGTATACCCAGGACTACATCGCCTCGGCTTCAACTTTAGTCCACTGCGCAGGATCGGTGTTGGACTGCTGTTTGCCGCGGGCTCGGTTGTTTTGGCGGGAATCATTGAAATTGAAAGAAAACACATCATCAACACCCATGGGCCGATCAGACAAGACGTATTTGATCACTCTGTTAACGCATCCACCATGAGCGTGTTTTATCAAATACCACAGTATATTCTGCAAGGGACAAGTGAGGCATTGGTTTCAGTAACAGGTACCGGCAACACTTTACTTCTACTAATGCTATGGGCGTCCTCAGTTAGTACTCGAACAACTGTTAAATTCAGGAAGCCTTCTCGAAGTCAAATCTATCGTTTTTGTGACTTGCACTGTGCTGCTGCTGCTACTACTACTACCACTACCACTACCACTACCACTGCCACTGCCACTGCCACTGCCACTGCCACTGCCACTGCCACTGCCACTGCCACTGCCACTGCCACTGCCACTGCCACTGCCACTGCCACTGCCACTGCCACTGCCACTGCCACTGCCACTGCCACTGCCACTGCCACTGCTACTGCTATTGCTACTGCTACTGCTACTGCTACTGCTACTGCTACTACTACTACTACTGCTAATAATAATTTTAAAATTTTAAAACAATTTAATAATGATAATAATAATAATAATAAATAATAATAATAATAATAATAATAATAATAATAATAATAATAATAATAATAATAATAATGTAATAATATTATTATTACTATCGTATTCTTAACCGGTCAGATAAGTCCACTAAGGCTGCCTTATTTATTTTTCAGAAGAAAACAGGAGCCATAACCGGGGACGGAGACCGTAACTAAATACCATTTTTAGTAGTGGCGTTGGCCCCATCGAAAAAGACAAATGTACTATTTTTAGAAAAACTGCGCCATCGCGCGTGACACACGCGTGTGTAGGTTGCGAGGACTCCGCGCAAAGAAAAACAAACAAAAGGGCGTCGGAAATTACCTTCGTTAGAGATGAAGAAATTCAGTTTCTGTCATCATTGTCACTCCCAAATTTGAGGCAATTCCTTGGGAAGAACTTTCTGGATAGTGATTCTGAATATGAGGATTATACAAGTGATTCCGGTGATGGCAGTGAGAATAGTTTAGACAAATCCTGTGGCGAAGATGCGTTGGACATGTCGTACGAGGATTTCCCCGTTAGACGGTTGAAACGTTTCGAGGGCAAAAAAGGCGTCGAACTACGAAAAAAAAGTTGAAGGCTAATCAGGCAGGAAAAGGGAAAACACATCCCGGAATATATATTTCCTCTGAGGACGTACAGAGATTAAAGGGAAGCCCCAAAGACTGTAAAATGAATGAAGCACGGTGTGAAGAAATGTTACGCACTGATCAATCATTTTCACTTTTTCCACTGCAAAAGAAAATAGTAACATAAATTCAAACTACCGAATCAGAAAAGATAACGTTTGCCGACATTTCTCAGCTTATGTTTCCTGAAATAATGTCCGCCTTTACCGAAGTGGCCGAAATGAAGACAAAAACTGGCGAAAAGCGCGCTTTTAAGCTTATTTTCAATCAAATGCTCTCGCTGTGCGTTATCATACAATCGTCGACAAAATAGAGAACTGGAAAACACCAGTAAAAAAATCTACTTCCATAGATGAGAAGGAGAAAGTTGAAGACAGTGAAACTTAAGGACGTTCGCGCGAAAAACTTCTACAATACAGATTTTTCTCATACTTTGGCTACAGTCAGATAATGAGTTACCTATGTCAGAATTGGAAAAAAATTGGGGGGTCACCGACTTCGTTTTCGAAATAAAGCGCGTCAAAAACTACCCCAATTTTGACAAATCGGCCCTCGTAAATGGCCTCAGTGCTTGCTAGTTGAAAAATATTAAAAATGATTCGCTGTAGACCCAACCTTTTAGTTAAATTCAACCTCTAAGATCGACTTTAACGAACACCGTGCAGCTTCAATAATAGTAGAATTCGATGATGCGAGGGCAGAAAAGTTGAAAAAAATCAAACTTCTGCAATACAGGTTTTCTTTAATTTTTCACAAAACGTAGATAATCGACAAAGAAAGTGATCTATCAAAAGAAAATATGGGTCACCGAACATTTAAGAGAGTTAAACCCGTGCATAGATATTAAAGTGCCCACTAGCGCTATATATCTCCACATTTCTTCAACAGCGCGCGCGCTCAATGCATGACGTAGCATGACATCACGAAGTGAATTGCGTGCGCAGTAAGGATGCGAAGAAACAATTGGCGCGAACGTCCTTCATGCTGCTCTAGTAGTGAATATTACTTACTGGGCAATTTACGAGCCTAGAAGGATACTGAACGCAGTGTATGTGGCAAGGGCTTCAACGACAGAGTGCATTTTTTTCTCCGCCAGCAACCCGGCGAGAACCCGGGGGGAGAAAAATCACTTTCTATCGAAGTTAAATTAAGGAGAAATTACAATTGAACGACACTAAAACACAAATCTAAGTTGTTTCAGAGTGCTTGATTTCTTTGGACGAAAAAATAGAAATTTCAAAAGCATTTAGCGCTGTGTTTACAATTTCCTTCATCGTCAATTGCAAGTCAATCACTTGTTCTTAAAATTTAACAAACAGTAGGTTTTGTACGGAAGGCTTTGACTCCGAAATATCGAGACAAGACATAAAATAAAACACAGCAAAATGTGACAGAAGCATTTAATAAAAATTGTCACACTTTTATGGCAAGTCAGTAAAAAAATCATGCAGTAGTCTGAACAATAAGCATTGAACAAATTCAGTACCAGAAAGGGCGACATTTTTTGGATAACACGCAAAATTGACACTGGTTTACCTGTACTCGTTGTAGCTCTATCTGTGTTCCAGCAGCTCCCTGAAATGTTCAGATACAAATCGGATGCCATGTAAAATACGGTGACATCTTTTTCACAGTTGTTTGAGTGTTGCTTCGTTGCTTTTACCATTCCGCCCCGGGCCCGGGCTCTAAACTGAGAACATCTGCGTTTTGTGGCTTGAGTTTAAAGAAGTAAGATGGTGAGTTCTAACGTTCCTCGCCTCCTTAGTCTTGTTTCAGTGAGCTGCATAGAAATTATCGTTCAAGTTAAAATATTAATTATGTCTTCAGTTCGATCAAACAAACGTGAAGGCTCCGTTGTCAGCGTTGTGCGAACATAGCGATTACAAACTCGTTCATTTGAACTCAACGGTGAGATCGTACAGCTTCAATCCGCTTTGAACGATGATTACAACAATTTTTCAGGAAAAATCAAATACGTACCACATTTCAAAGCCCAAAATTGGAAGATTTTTCCCAAACCTTGTGCTTTTACGTTCACTTCGGAGCAGTTTCATTGATTCATTCAGCTCCGCAATGAAACGCTGCAATATTTTGGCGCCTTTTTCGGTCAGTCATGTGATCGCGATCGATTCTTGTTCCCTTTTAGCTCTCTTTTTTTTCTCTTTCTTGATTTTATAGCAATTAGTGATTGCGTTTGTAGTAATAAAAACAGTTATTTTACTCGGGCTTGCTGGATATCAAATAATTATGCGTCTCGTTGATCCGGTTATCTACCACATGCAGTGCGCCCTCGTTAGGTTGCACTCAAATTTGTGTGTATCTGCGCGCGTTTATGACGTTGAGGGTGGCGCAATTTTTTCTAAAAATAGCACATTTGTCTTTTTCGATGGGGCCGCGTGGACCCCGCCCTTACTGTCTCCGTCCCCAATTATGGCTCCTGGTAGAAAAACAAGGGTTCATTTTTTGCTTACCGCATGTGTGTTCAAAAACAGTTCATTCTTGGAATGTGATCTATAACACTGCGATCATAGCCCCATATTATCCTCCTTTACCCTCGCCCAGGGTTTTCAATAGGAATCTGAGTAGGTGGCAAAATTTTAGGAGTAGGCGGAGAGTGAGATTGTAGGGGGTTCCGGGGGTATGCTCCCCCGGAAAATTTTCAAAATTTGGGCCTCTTAGAATGCATTTCCTGCATTCTGGAGCAAGAATTAGGGTATTTGAACAGAACAGGAAACACAAATCGCCTCAGAAATTACTCAGAATTCAGGCAAGATTCTTTTGTTTTTCATGATTAAATCTTGGCCGATCCAATGCTCGTGTTTTGTGGCGAATGTTTCTGATGTTAGTCGTAAAATGAAGTAATTTCTCAATCAAATAGGCGGTGAGTTCATGTGAAATAGCCGGCGAGTTTCGCCGGCTGCCGGCCCTTACTTACTGAAAACCCTGCTCGCCTTAAATTATTTTCCCCTTGCTGTGTGCGAAGTTAAAAAGTGCGTTCACTTTACTCTTCAGGTCTTGAGTTTGCCTATTCCCAGTCCCCTCTTGAGCTGCGCGGCGTGGTGATGGGTGTGTGCTTGGCTATGATTGGTTTAGGTTATTACGTAGCGTCAGCGTTAGCTTCCATTGTCAAACATGCGTCAGATGGCCAGTGGTATCCTGATAACCTCAACAAAGGCTCGCTGGAATACTACATGTTCCTCTTGGCTGGGCTGATGATGGTTAATGCAGCTGTCTTTCTGCTGCTAGCAGTGAGGTATCGATATGCTGATGATCATCCTCAAGGGGCAGAAAGTCACCTCAAAAACTGCACCGAGCCGAGAAGTAGAGATGAAGGAGAGAATGATACTGGATCGTATTCTAATACTGACAATCGCTGATGATCATGCGATGAAACTGTGCGGAAAGTTCTTTTCCATCGGGAATTTTTACTAGATTGCGACCAGTCGTTATTTTTGTCCAAGCATAGAAGAGGGCCCTTCACAGCGGTCATACGCACGACGCGTGCGCAGTTCCCACCTTAATTTTGCAAAGGAAAATACAGACAAATGTAGAAAGTTTCGGGGATTTTTACGTTTTGGGGTGAAAAATGTGCTGAGACTTTTAGAATTAAATGCCTTTTCACGTACACAGAATACTCCTACAAGGTCAAGAGAAGGAAATCAAATGATTTTCTCAAAGGAAACACAAACCATAGTCAGTTACTGGCGATTTTTCCACGAAGCAATAGAAAAACTTGAAAACATCAGCCTGGTGTTTTCAAGTTGCAACCATTTCCTTCCTAGCGATCCGAAGACAAAACAATTGTAGTCTCAGAGAATTGGTAGAGTAGTTTTAAACAAAACCCAACCGGCCAGTAATTTTGGGTTTCCTCTAATTAGAACTTTTTTTAAAGTGATTTCACTTAACCCGTGAAATAGAGATTAGGGAAATAGAGATGATTAGACACCCGCAGATAGACCTAATAGGGTCTAGTCTGGTTAATCTAATAGACAATGTTTAAAAAAATCAGGTCAGACGACAGGAGCTCTCACATTAAAGACAAATTTATCTCTTATTGTTTTGACAAGTTGTGTTGTTACCATCTTATTTTATTTTTGTTTAGTAACACGCCGCAGAATTGACAAAATGTGCCTTGCAAGCTTACATCTCCCAGACAAGTTGAACCTGGCGATAAGTACCACTTTTTGCTCTTGGCTCGCTCGACAGTTTCTTTGAATTTTCGTTGTCAGGCATTCCAGTGAAAGGGCTGTTAGTGCAGGCCGGCTTATGGAAGGAGATCAAATTAAATCCTTCAGCGTCTTCTCTGGTTGCCGGTGTACCCTCCCTTGAATTTTTCTCTGCCGTTTGGAGGATGCTGCGCAGAACTCCTTCGTCCACGGGTATTTGTGCTAGTTGTTTAACCGTGGCACTGGGCGTCTCTGTTGGTGTGCATTGAACCAGGCCTTCTTCTGTGTGATCTATTATCCTGATTGGCTTGCTTTCCAGCATCGAGGGTTGCTCTTCCGGGGAGTCGAGAATGCATTGCACAACCGCGTTCATATCCCCTTTCTCTTTGTTCAAAAGGGCGGCAAGCTTTACCTCTGAAGCGGATGGCAAAACTTTCTTCAAGCTGTGCAGTGTTTCTTCAAAGTCCGGCGAGGCTGACCTTAACGTTGATAATGCTGGGGGTGCTTCTCTGGCTGTAAGAGAGGGGGGTCAATTTTTTAGCGTTTCTGGAAACCATCAGCAGCCGCAGCACTCCCCTCTCAAGGTTGTTTCAGGTGAAGTTGGATAGCGGTTCGTAGTACTGTTAATGTCCTTAGGCTATTATCTTGGGTTGCTTTCTCTCTGGAGTAGGAATTGATGCTGCTATACAGCGCTTTGTGGTTGTGAAGCTGTGCTTCGCGTTTCTCTGTTAAGAAATGAAACAACAGTGGTAAAATGCTTAGTCTATAAATGAAGTTAGGCCAGAGGAGGCGGCTAGAACTGGGATATGACATTTTATATCTGGCCCCTACAGTTGGTTACCCTGTGGTGACTGCTCCTGAATGTTTTGGGAGAATTCCGCGTCTGAATCAAATAGCCATTAAATGCCATCATGAAACGGGAAATTGCCTCAACTTCGGTGAAGAATGAGACTTCGAAGACACCCAGAAAATCATGCTTGCAGAAAGTGCTGAAAGGTTGCTGAAAAAGGCCTGGTTCGTTTCTTGGTCAAAAACAACGTTACTAAAATTTGTTTGAATCGCTGCGAATTCAAGACGCTCTGCGCCGACCATAGCCGATAGCCGGTGCAGTTCCTGAATACATTCAAGGAAAATGTTTGTTAAAACTACAGTTCGTCCATCAAATGCAGATTCACAGAAATATAACCACTTTCCATTTTGGGCACATTTGATGTTCATATTCCAAAAATTAAATTTAAACAGAAAGAAACTCCAACAGAATTCCCTCCTTACCTTCCATTTGCTCGGCTTTTGCCTTCGTTTTGCTGGTTTTGCCGCGTTCCATCTCATAATCTGCCAACTGAAATGCCAATGGTGTATCTATTTTCTCAGGTGCCATTTCCGGAAATTTTAACTCTGGAGTGTCTAGGTTTGTTTTGGTCGCTGTTGCAGTTTGCTGAAGGCTTTGGTTCAAGTTCATTCTCCAACACATTCCCAAATTGTCTCTCTGCGCATTTTGTAATTCAAGGGCATGATCGTGGCTAGCAAAACGTGGGCAGGTACAGTTTGCAAAAGGGTATACCCTTTTGTGCCCTTTCAAAACCGCAATTTTGTCGTGGAGACCGCATTTCATCCATGTCCTTGTAGCTGGAGCAAAATGGCAACGGTTGTTGACGAGCAATCCAATTTGACCAATTTGTACGCAAACCTGATATTTGAATTTTTATTTGGCACCTATTTTTAGGCGACTTAAAAGGCAAACAAAACCAAGCATGCACGTGCTCGAATACAAAACTATTTCGTGAAAGGTCGCTTTTCTGTGAAAGCGTTGAAGCGTATCAAGGACGAGAAGTATGGCTGGCAAGAAAGAACGATATCATAAATGAGCCGCTCATAGCGCTGGAAAGTAAGAATTGAGCAACCTAAAACCATCCTTTGGTGTAGTCTTAGCTTTGTTTCCTTTGTTCACAGTGTAAGGAACTTGTGCAACATGTCAGTGTCTACCGCACACGTTATCGTACGCGTGTTATGAATTCGCACAACGTGTAAGTAATTTGCGTGCCCTCTCTATAAAATCATATTTTTGTCCCCTTATAATTGACCAATCAGGAGCCTGTCTTAAATTCCCTAACAGGCCGCGATAATGTTTTTGTCATTTTCAACCACGATGCTCTGGAACGTAAATCAAAAGAATGGCTAATATCGTTATGGCTGTTCTTATCCAATGCAACTGAGACTAACTACAGGTCATTGTTACATACTTGGGTGCCCTTTCCATAGCCGAAACTTCGAGAGCATGTCTTGTTTCTTACAACTGTGTGGATAAATACGTTCGTTTGTTCCAACACAGGGCAACCTTATCGCTGTTAGTCAGCGACAACGCACGTCCAAAGAAAATACCTCGGTGGATGGAGGCTTACCTAGAAGCGCTTGTAAGAATTTACCCCTCGCTTTACCTTCGTGAGCTGCAACACTTACTTCTGAAACGACTTTAACCTAGCCCCAGGTGATGTTCCTTCTATTACAGCAATAACAAACCTTTTTACAAATCTCCGCATTACACGAAAGAAATGGGTGGTTGTTGCTCTTGAACGAACTGAATGTCCCGTCAGGTTCTTCACTGCCGTCGACTATTTTTCCAGTGGCGAAGAACCGTTGACCCTCGCCTGGTATATTTTTTTCGTGTTTTAACTGCGAGACAGCTGAGAGACAATATGGACGAATTGAGTCGGGATTTGCGTGCCCAAGCTTCACTTAAAAGTAGAGCACGAGGTGGCAAGTATTCAGCTCTAGCTGTTTGTGAATTCGAGCAAGGAGTCGTTCAGGCCATCCCAGTCGAAGGAAACCTAACAGCGCCGATAATAACAGGATTATTGAGAACCACATTTTACCACTTTTGCCACATAATGTCTTCCTGGTTGCAGATAACGCTAGTGTACACGATGAAGTCGCAATCTGCCTTATACTATCAACAAAGAACATAACCCTTGTTAAGTTACCTGCTTATAGTTACGATCTGAATCACATTGAAATGGTTTTTGCGCTGGAGAAAGCAATCGCTCGTTTCTCTCCTGGCGCCTTAAGTCAAGATCCGATGCTACAATCACTGCCACAAGTCGTTGAAACACCCTTCCCCTTCCCCCTTGTTCAATGTTGAATCACACAAAAACGCACCAGTTTTCTTTTGGTGTTCATTTGTTTTGAAACAACATTGTTAAGGTGGGGGAGGGAGGTAGACACTGCTCAGCAGATGGTGTTTCAACATTCCGGCAGTGATTGTAGCAATTGTATCTGCATTCAAGCAAGTTCAGCCATTAAGGAAATTTAATGTAAGGAAATTTTATCGAAGGTCCTGGCGCGTTTATGTTTAAAAGTGTGTTGTCGCAAAATTAAAGTGCAATTAATAATCAGAATAAAACTTGCTGGTTTGCCGTACCCGTCTTTTGCCTTAATGTCTAATTGTCCTTTATTGTTTGTCAATTCGTATAAGCTAGGTCTAGTCTAACACATCTTAATAGACATTATTACGCCTTAACTGACAGAGATTGTTTCACGGGTTAAGTGAAATCACTCTAGCCTTTTAAAGTAATCCTAAAAATTGGTTACAGTGTCCCTTTATGCTTTCTACGTCCAGTATATGTTCAAAAATGAAGTAACTGTCATTTACAAGTTTTGCCGGCGTGAATTTCGCTTTTCCGGGACATGTTGTGGATCGTTTTCATATGAACTTTGCGCTCGTAAAAGTTTGAACTGATTCAAACTTCAAGGCTCTGAATAACGGGAAGTGACGTAGCTTTTTGCGTTTGACGGCTGTGAAAGAAGGCCCACAAAGACTCGGCTAGCAATGTGAGCGGCTATTGGTGCATCTCTGCAATGCTGTGCTATTTTCGGAGTCTAAGATTTCCCTACAACTCTCTCCTCCGCAGAGGCCTCCTACTGAGTCGCGCCTTGACTGCACGCTTGGGAAAAAACGCCCGGAGGCTGGGATGAGGGAGAAATTAAAGCGCTCGCGTTTTCTCTCTCTCCCGTATTTTTCTTTCACTGGTGTCTACTAACAGGAGCCCCTGCGGAGAAGAGAGTCCCTAAAACGCGCGAGGCCTGGGGAAAGGCAGGGCAATCTTACCAGTAAAGTGCTTGTTTGTTTGTCTGCTTTTAAGAAGTTGAAATTGGCGTTTTTTCAGCTAATGAAAAGTATGTTGTATAAAGTTCTTGAAATAATTAGCTTTCGTAAATAAATGGACAGGAATTGCTCAAATTGCTTTCAACGTATATTTAAACATCCTTCTACAAGTCTTGACAGTTTCTATTGCCCTGGAGTGCTTCTTTGTGTCACGCAAAGCTTCGAGATTTGTCTTATATTTAAATTTGAACTTCAAAAGTGGCATTTTGAGTGAATCTAATTATTATCGAGTTTCTTGAAAATAAATGGATATTCAGCCAAACGAACTATGCAGTGATTTGTTTCACATTAAGGTCTACCTAACATAAGAATATGAGTGGAATTGATTTTTGAGCTGTTGCCAGCAAATGTTTGACCGTTGGAAACACTCGCTCTTAATTGGTAAGCTGAAATCTCAGTGCAGACGAACCTCTCCATACGGACACCTCTCTATTGCGGACACACCATAATAGGCGCACTCCTCCCCACAGGAGGGTAATGCGACTCCCCTAAAAACGACTGCGTGGGAGGCTAGCAAATGGTTGACCGTTGGAAACATTCGCTCTTAATTGGTAAGCTGAAATCTCAGTACAGACGAACCTCTTCATAAGGACACCTCTCTATTGCGGACACACCATAATAGGTGCACTCCTCCCCACAGGAGGGTAATACGACTCCCCTAAAAACGACTGCGTGGGAGGCTAGCAAATGTTTGACCGTTGGAAACATTCGCTCTTAATTGGTAAGCTGAAATCTCAGTGCAGACGAACCTCTTCATAAGGACACCTCTCTCTTACGGACAATTCACTTGGTCCAAAGGAGATCAAAAGGCGTATAAACTCTACCTTGCGGACACACCATAATAGGCGCACTCATTCCTGTCCCTTTGGCGTCCGTCATTCCGGTTAATGTCATATTCCGATTTTGGTTAGCACAAAAAAATAAATAAATAAATAAATGAAAAAATAAAATAAAATAAAAATAACATATGCCGGTTGTAGTGCAATAGCTGGCTGTTCTTACTGCGGTTATCCGACTTACAGGGAAAAAACATACAACTACGATTTCTGATAAAACAAAGCTAATTAATTAATTAAACTTTTCCTTATCACAGTAAATTAATTAATTAATTATAATAAATCTTTTGGGGAGGAAGATCTTGTTAAGGAATATATTGTTGTTTTGATTCATGTCCTTTATATAGAAATTGAAAAAGATGTCTTTCTCTGAATAATTCAAGGTAGATTATCACTTAAGTTATTTTCCTTGGATTTTAATTGGTCGAGAGACCATTACGTCACCTGCAGATAAAAATGACGAATAATGGCCTGCCCATTTGCTTTACGGTGAAAAGGTGTTTCTTTTTTTTTTTTTTTACAAAATATTACTTACTATACAAAGCTAAAACTGTTTACAGCAGAATACTTACAGTATGGTGCCTATGCTACAAGATATTATTATTATATAAGATATTATTATAACTTAGCACGCGATACGCGGTACAAACGTTAACAATGCTTACAAAATTTACGAGACATTTTAACAGACTAAAGCTACTATTACAGACTGATGCTATACACTACATATACATAATAAGGCTACATTACTTGTGCGATACTGCGATACTGAAATAAGCAAATGACAGAAAAAAATAGAAAGAAATAGAGAAAAAAAAATTAACAAGACGGATAGCCAAACAAAAGGAGGCTCAAATACTTATTTGTGATTTGGATTTATGTTTTTCGATTTCAAGGTGGCTTTTAAGTATAGCAAAAAAAGCTTCCCAGATATAATCCTCTTCTCTTCGTGACGCAGTATAAATATAATATTTGGCGATGATTAAACAGAGGTTCAAACCAAGGCGACGAGGAAGATCTTGAGTGAATCCATAGATTATATTCTGTTCTGATAGGGTGATAGAGTCTGAGTGCTTTCTGTTCCACCAGAGAGCAAACTGGGTCCAAAAGGTTTGTACAAAAGAGCATGTTACAAAAAGGTGTATCAAGGTTTGTTTCTCGTTGCAAAGATGGCATTTCTCGTGTTGAATAAGTGAGTCCCTAAAAAGAGTGGCATTAGTGGGTAAAATGTGATGGATAATCTTGAACTGTAAAATAGTGAGTCTGATGTCTTTAGTGACTTTAAAGGGAATGCTATACGTAAGTCGTATTGTTTCTTCATCGAAATTAGCCTGTGTCATCCTCTTTTCAGCCGTGGGTTTTTCAGATTTCATTTTTACGAACATCTGGCTCGCAACTTTGCAAGAAATTTTATTTAGTGATAACTTAGTTGTGCCGTGAATTAAAGAGTTTGTTATAAGTTCGCCTTTTCCTTTTAAATGATTGATCCATTTTTTAGGGATTGCGTGGCAGAGGCCATAATACTTTAAAAAGTTAGTCTTTATCTGAAACGTAGATGCAAAATCGTTAAAGGTTAAGAAAGAGTCCTCTTTGAAGATGTCGCCGATTTTAGTGACACCAGCTTCATGCCACTGTTTATAGTAAACTGAGGATCCGTCAATTGTAATGAACCTGTTATTCCATATGATTTCCTCTAGTATTTGCTCTTTGGATTCGGGAGTAGAAACAGTTAGTTTTTGCCATGCTTCTAAGGCTTCTTTGTAAAAGTTCAGCGGTATGTTTACTTTCAGAGACTTCATTTCATAGTTGCATTCAAAAAGAAATCGGCCGCCCACGTTGTTTAGGTATGCTAGAGGAATGTGACTCCAACTAGCGTTGTGCGGACTATCATTTAATCGCTTAATCCATGTGACTTTGAGAGAATTGTTAATGATATCAAAGTCAGGCATATTAAGACCTCCTTTCTCCTTTGGACCTATCATAGCAGTATGCTTGATTTTCGCTGTTTTTCTCCAGATGAAAGATTTGATAGTCTGATTAAAGTGCCACTGGGACCAGAATTTTGGTATTCCATATTTTTACATTTTTGAACATAGTTTGTGGTTCTTAGTTACCATGCCAAATTTCAACTTATTACGACGACTAGAAGTCGCTTTTTTCGGACGGTTTTTGTCGAGATTTTGCGGCCGCCATTACTGGCCCTTGTTCCGGAAGCTGGCTTGCGAATGAGCGGAAGTGACGTCAGAGGCTCACCTCAAACCTAGTGCCTTCACCTGGTTACTTGCCACGGGAAAGTAAATTGTCCTCGAGGAAAGATTTCTTGCCAAGTGTTTGTTGCTCGACTTTGAAATCTTCCTTGCTGCAGCAGTAATGACAGGTAGCACTTGTGTTGTACAATGCTACAACAATAAATCCAACCACCGAGCTGGTATTTTGCTTCATTGAAGCCCTGCGAACGGACCCGCAATGGAAAAAAGGACAATGTTCGCACTCAGACACAGTGCGAATTTCAACCCGAGAGGCATTTTGATCATTTCACGGACGAGTTTTTCCAGAGGGCTGTTCATGTCGCAAGATCCCAGAGGTCGATCATTCCATTACCCATTCCAACTATATGGAAACAAGAACCGGAAAAAACATTATCTGCGCGAACAAGACGAAAGGTAATTTACCTAATCTTATAACGCAGTTGAAGTGATAGTTTGTTTCTTTTTCAACGCATCCACCATTGTGCAAAACTGATTTTCTTTTAACGTATTTTGAAATTTATTATCGTCGAGGAAAACACTTTCAGTTCTGCCGTCTGCTAGCGCGAAGATCCTCGACGAATGCAATCCTGACCGCCGTGATTAAGCTGATATAGTTTGTACTGCTTATCTTTTCCTTTTTTTAATTCCGCGTGTGTTAATTTCAGAGCAGTAATCGCTTAGAAGCATGGACATTTATTTTATAACATACCATCCTGAATGTGGAGAAACTTTTCTCTCTTTATTCCCTGTCGGTGAACAGTCGATTGACATTATTGTTCGGGCAATAGCAAAACTTAGGTTAGGTATTATTACAACTTATAAGAATTGAAAATGGAAGACATTCCACCCCTAAAATCCCTGAGCATCTGAGAATTTGTCAATGCTGCAGCTCAAATGAAGTTGAAAACGAAGTACACTTCCTCTTATCTTGCAATAGATATGATCCAATTAGAAAATCTTTAATGGACGATATTATTAGTAAATATTCCGATTTCGATTCTTAAAATTGTGTTTCTCTTAAATAGCATTGACGTTTTCACTTGTTAAAAATTAGGTTACTTCATTTACGAGGCTTTTGTAATAAGAAATGGATCAATAGACACAGAAATTGTAAATTAATCGATTTTGCAACATTTTTTCTTTCTCTTTTCTATGTGCAATGGCATTTGTAATTGGGAATGCAAATAAAATGTTGTTGTTGTTGTTCGAGATAAAGGCTTTAAAGATTGGATCGTCGGTGCGTGGAAATTGAAGTTGGGAAAAAGTATGGGTCAAATATCACACGCCACTATTTGCCTAAGGGTTTAACAATGTTATTTCTTTTACCTGTCATAGCAATCTTAGTAAATGAACTACTAAGAAAAATGATTAAATATCAAATTATTATTTTTTGCAGCGAATAAGGCAAGCGAAAGCTTCGTTTCCTCGGCGGTCCGCATGTTGTTGTTGAGCAGCGGAAAATTTTCCTTGTGCGCTTTTAATTTTGACTACAAATATTTAGATTCCGGTCACACAAGGCCTCCAGTTCTTGAAAAAAAAGGTTTTGATTTATTTCACTTCTTTCGGCTCAGAAAAAGAATTCTCTAAAAACTGTTTAAAATATTTAGCAGCGCCAAGCACTTGTGTTTCAATGTGTTGAGTGACCACTGTACTATGATACACACGATAAGCTGCCTGGCAGCTGACTACAACAATAACGGTTTTTCAAGAAAGATTCCCAGACTATGCCAAGAATGGCCAAAAATCTCAATGCTGTTTTTATGATATATAATGAACATAAACAACGGCAGAGAAGGTATCGCTTCTTTTATTTTCTCCCACACCAAAAGTAACATCGATCGACCCAAGGTTGAGAATTCGCGAGCATCAAAGTCTAAAGTTTTCATAGGTGTTTTGTCTAAATTTCCACAGCTTAAAAGATCAATTCTTCGAATAGCCATGTCTATTTTGCCACAGGTTTACAGTGGATAAAAGTTACACAACCTACCTTGGAATGGACAACTTTATGATCGCTGTATAGCGGCTTAACAGCTGGCTGGAGAGCGCTATCCAAGCTTTGAACAATCGAGATGAAGCGATAAATTTTATCCACCGGACAGCGACTTATCCGTTGAAAAAGAGTTATCCACTTTTTGAGCAACTGGGGCCTGAACTACAATCATTGTCTAAGCATATTTCGCTTATGTTTTGAACTCCCGCCAGATAACTCAAATGATGTTGTCAACAAACCGGTTTACAAGATTATTAGTTGAAACCTCACATCAGTTCTTACATCGTACGGTGAGAAAAATTCTTCATTTGCCGAATGAAACGAATCCTAAGAGGCTTTGGAAGTTAAAGACTGTTCCGAATCGTAGAAATACTCTTCGGAGGTTTCGCAGTCGACGGTAGACATCTTCAGTCAAAACACAAGGAAACGCGACTGAGGTGAGCCTCTGACGTCACAAGCTATTAAATTGCGCAATCACCCAGGAACACATTTTCAGTAATGGCGGACACATTTTACGCGACTTTGGAGCTAAAAAATATTAGGATGGAAGGTGTGTTGTTCAGTTTTCTGGGGAAATATGAACAAAACGCGATATTCTGCAACAGAATTTGGCGGAAATAAACCTATGAATTTTCGTCTCAGTGGCACTTTAACCGTTTTGACGAAAGAATGTGGAAACGATAGCATAGAAGTGTTGTAGATAAGTTTTGACAGCGCCAGAGTTTTTAGAAAAGGTGTTTCGCTGCAAATAGCGTTGTGCTCATGCGCAGTTTTGTCCTCTGACAGCAATTCGCCACTTTACAGAGGAGCAGAGGCCTTACGCGGATTCAGTCAATGGGCCCTTTGCATGGCGGAGTTGGACACATGGCACAGACTTCCCTATGCTGGATGGCAAATGGCACATTGGGACATCAAAAACAACGAAATTAACATCTCAATGCCTGGCATCTCTTTGTCTTTTATGTCCCACTGCGTAGTTTGCGATACAGCTTGAAGCCCTTGAAGGATTTTGTACCAATTATGACCAAGTCACGCAAAGGGCTCATCACAAAGAAATGGTCTAGCACATGAAAGATCATATCAAAATTAACAGTTTGGATAAAAAGTTACTTAGCTACAAGTTAGTTTTCAAAAATTGAAGGAATCCCACACAGTCATATTCCCCCCTACCATACAAACTGGGAATTGTCAGTTTTAGAAGGCATTTTTCCGATCAGTTACTGCCCGACGTAGGCAATCGATAAAATCGATAATCGATAACAACGATAACAGTAATTACCAGAAGAGTTCTGAGTATCGATTTTTATCGGTTGATCGATACAATCGATAACGGTCAAGTGATTGATATCGATAGTTATCGATTTATCGAACGGTTTTCCGATATCGATTTTTATCGATTGCCCACGTCGGGGTTACTAATAAACTGATTAGTTCCACTCTTTGCAGATACTGTTTTCCTGAAGTGCCTTATCAGTTGAACTGGGAGCGCAATTTCAATCATTTAGTTAACTATTCCCCGTCATTCCTCGTCGTGTACGTGTCTCTTAAAGTTGCCAAGGACAGCACTTTTAACTAAACTTTCGAAGAACGATTTGACTTGCTTTGTTGGTTAAGAATTCCGAAAGAATGACAGCTCAGATAAGTTTGTTTTCTGAGTATGATGTGCTGTCGTATGCATTCTCGCTAAGAATCGAGGTGATCCGGCTTTAGGGCTGTCCAAAAGGTTTGCGGGCTCTAGGAAAGAGAATGCTGTCGTTTGCAACACGTGCAATATCATTTCCCAGAAAAAAAAAAAACAAACAAAAACAAACAAAACTTATGAAAGGTTGATTAAAGGGAAATGTCGAAAATCCGATATTTCTAGCCAAGGACTAAAAGGGTATAATAACACAAATTTCAACAATTAGGAAATGATATGACAACTCAAGATCAAAATCTTTGAATGAATTTAAGCTGTTGTTTGCGTAAACCAAATTATCCGTAAAGATCAGGGAACATTGCATGACATACATGTTATTTTTATGTCACATGTATAGACGCTGTATTTGGTGTCATATCCAATTCCATACTCGGCGGGAAGTACCGCGAAGTTTGTGACTGTCTGTTGCTGCCCTCCACATTTCTCTCGTTTGCGCCTTTTTGCTCGATTTGCTGGATTATTTAGAGGTAGGTTTCGTTGTTTTTTGCGACTGACTTTAATGCGAGAAAAGCAGCATAAAAACACTTGTTTTGAACCATCAGTTAACCTAGTCTAAGTATCAAAGCTGGTTACTAAAAATTTTAAGATAACAGAACATATTTATTAGTCTTTGAGTTGTAGCTCTGCAAGGGTACGAATTAACAGTGGCATATTACCTCTTCACAACATTTTGGAACCAATCAAGTTTCATTTATTCTACCCTTTGTTTCAAATATATCTTCTGGCTTCCTCTGTACAGGACTACGTAATGGCGGACGATGATTACCAGTCGATCCATGATGACCAAGACGAAACTATCAACAGCTGCAGCAGTACTGAATGTGATTCAGCAGAGCCACGATCAAAAAGAACCACATACCTTGTGGTTGTTTGCATTCTGTTCGCCGAGCTTTGTGAACGTTTGACATTCTATGGCGTGGTAGCCAATCTGGTGTTATATTGTAGGGATGTTCTCAAGCTTGACTCACCATTACCCAGTACTATCGTTCTGGTTTTTCAAGGTGAATATAAAACATTTGGTTTCTGTTTTAAGACGTAAACTATGGAAACCTCGTAAGACTAAAATAGGTTTTTTATTAGAGAGAAAGATCGAAAGGTCCCTTGTGAAACAACACTGTGGAATTCCATGGAATATTTTCCATAAAATGTTATGGTTGTAATTTTCCGGGAATCAGTCCATGGGGGCATTCCGTAGAGGTCCATGGAATTACCTGAGAGTCTTTTGAAGTCCGTGAGCCTGTCTGAGAATAAATGTGGACATAATCCCAACTATGAATGATCTGTTCAATTGCAAAAAGAAATCCAAAACTTTTTAATCTTTTACACAGCGTGACAAGAAATTTTCACTAAGTTAAGTATTCTCTAAATTGGTCCTACAGTTGTTAAGACTCTATACACTGTACAGCACTTGAAGGCAGAAATACAATCAAGCCGGAAACGACATTTGGCTTAAACATTTCTTGTCTTCACTGGTGAAACGAGTGACTGTATTCTACTAAATAGCATACGATACTTTGAAATAGTCTCCGCAGTTGCAATTCATAATCTGCACTCTAGAACTACACATTGGACAGGGAGAGACTGCTAACAATATAAGTCATATAATTGCAGCATCAATTTTCAACTTGTATAAGCTATACTACAGGTCAATAACGCTATTCCAGACTGTTTATGTAGCGGCACTTTACAAAAACATGATTGAGTGGCTACTTCTTCGGTAATTACCCAGCAATATAACCGTTTGCCTTTCGAAGGTCACATGGACTAGGCTTTCACCTTTCTCTAACTTTTGAGGCTATGTAAATTTTACCTTTGGTTGAGAAACTTGGATTGCCTTATAGTGACTGAGAGTAAATATACAGTTGCATTATTCCATGGCACCTCCATGGAATTCCATGAAGCTTCCATGGAACTCCATGAAAGACTATGTGGCTTCATGGAACTCCACAGAACTCCATAAGCCTGGAACCCCATGGAATTTCATGTAGCTCCTGTGGAAATCTATGTGACCTCCAGGAATATTTTACGCGGGGTCTTTGTCATGTAGGCACCGACTGAAATCAGAGTTTTTACCAATTGTGGAGGTTTTTTTTGCAGCTGTTAGGTTCTGTTTTTATGAAGCTAGTATTTTTGTGTTTTTTTTTTAATTCAGTCTCTTAGATGAGGTTTTCGCTGATCAATAAAGTTCAATTGAACTGCTAAACTTCACCATTGTCAGCGTAGTTGTATACAGATCCATAAGAAAATGCCAAGCAGTTGTTTTTACTTGAGTGGTTATTTGCCTTCACCCATGTTGGGTCAAGCCTTTCTCTTGCTCGTCACGCAATATTATATTGGCAGGAAATATAACCTAATGAAATAAACACTGATACCTTCCATTTGATTTAGGAACGTGTTTCGTAACACCTGTAATCGGTGGTTTGTTAGCTGACACTTTTATCGGGCGATATAACACAATATATGGATGTTCACTGCTATACATACTTGGCACCATTCTTCTCACGGCCACTAGCTGTAGCTACCCAGCGACCTACGGTGTGAGCATGTCCAGTAAAGAGGGATTCCTGGCTGTGTCACTTATCCTTATTGCCGTAGGAACAGGGGGGATAAAGGCAAATATTTCTCCGATGGGGGCGGACCAAATACAGAACGAAGGAAGGGAAATGGTGCACAAATTCTTTAACTGGTTTTACTGGTTCATCCAGGTTGGTTCGCTGCTTGCTTTTACCGTTGTGGTGTACGTCCAACAAGAAGTGTCCTTTTTCTATGGTTATATGATAACCGCGGTATCAATGGTTTTAACAACCATTGTACTCCTTATTGGAAGAAATTACTACATACTTAAACCCCCACAGGACAGTTATTTGACAGACACGCTTCGAATCATTGGTGGAGGCTTGAGGGAGAAACTCTGCTGCAAGAAATCTCCAGATGGAGCTAACGTATCGATGAAAGATAAATTCTCTGAGAAAATGGTGGAAGACGTTAAAACCGTGGTTCGATTGTTGCCAATTTTCGTAACGTTTGTACTTTACTGGACAATATTCGGACAGGTAAAAGACACATCTTTGAAAAGGTTGTTTTAGGTGGTCATTGAATAGTCCAGATTCTCCCATTGTAATCGTTTATTAAACCAAACAAAAAGGTGAGTTCTTGCAAAGACGAGGATGACATGCAAAGATCGTGTTCTGAAATCTTTAAATGAGAGCTTATCGACATCTCACTTTTGTCAACAAAACCACGTTTGAGTTGTCTATATGTCTGGACGAACAATCTCGACCAAACGTTTTTGGAATACCTTGGAAAACTGTTTATAACTTTTCTCAATAAACTAGAGATTTTTCTTAGCTCAACCTTAGCAACAAGAACTCTTACAGGAAAGTTTCATGACCTACGTAAAAAAGTGAGTGCTTTTTGCTAAAGTCCTTAATAGCACAAGATTCAAACTTTCATGTTTGGCACCGTCAACTGTATATTTCTTTCTCATCTGTCTTTTCAGTACACCGTAAATTCAGAAGTTCTGTTTTAGCCCCCAAAATGGGGCCGTTTCGGTGAGTAAAATACAGTATTATTTTTGGGGCTAACTATTTACAGGGGCTGCGCTGGCACCAAATTAAGGGCCAAATTGGGTGCCACTGTGGGCTGTTTCGGCTTTTAATGGTGCCATTTTTGGGGCTAACTTGGCTCTCTATTTTAAGGCCATAATAGCCCTATTTACAGGAGATGGGCCGGCACCAAAGGGCCAAATTGGGTGCCACTGTGGAATGTTTTGGCTTTCAATGGGAGTAGTTTTGTCCCAGCTGTGACTGAAATAGCCCCACATTGGGCTGCATCAGCTCTAGTGGCCTCAGGGCTACTTTGGCACTTTGGGGCTGAAATAGAACTTCTGGATTTACAGTGTACCGCATCATGTAGTTTTGTCAGTACTTGTCTTGCTATTGCAATGAATCGGAATATTTATCATAACTGGAACGATTTTTCTAATTTGTCTCTCTTTAGACACTCTCTAACCTTCATTAATTTTATTTTTTCTAGAGTCTCACCACTTTCATCTTACAAGGATCTTACATGAAGTTAATAGTGACTGACAAACTATCTTTCCCTGCGGCCTCACTAAATCTCTTTGAAATCCTGTCACTGCTGATTCTTATTCCATTTATCGACCGAGTTGTATACCCAGGACTGCATCGCCTCGGCTTCAACGCCACCTCACTGCCACTGCGCAGAATTGGTGTTGGACTGCTGTTTGCTGCGAGCTCCGTCGTTTTGGCGGGAGTCATTGAAATTGAAAGGAAATATGTCATCAAGACCAATGGGACGGTCACTCAAGAGGTGTTCAATAAATCTGTAAACGCATCTACCATGAGTGTGTTTTATCAAATACCGCAGTATATGCTACTTGGGACAAGTGAGGCCTTGGTTTCAGTAACAGGTACTGATTGATTGATTCACTTTTATTTGAGTACGGTAATTTCATAAGTTTACAAAAAAAAACTTCTTTACATGAAAGCCGTATTGAAACAGAAGTAAATACTGAGGGGGACATGGGGATTTGCGGTGTTGCGGTGCCGCTAATTTTTTTGTGCGGTGTTGCGGTGAATAAAATCCCATCTCGCGGTGTTGCGGTGATCTCAAATCGTACGGTGTGAGGTGTTTTTGATTTTAAACCTGCGATATTCGGTGAAAAAAATTTCTTGGGGACCCTTTGCGGTGTTGTGGCTTATTATTTGACACATTTGACCGACTTACCCTTGTCGAGTAACTGGTAAAACCTGTTTATATTCGTCAAACCGTAGATTATCACCCTTTTTGGAAACAAAGGCGGTATCAAATCTGTGTCAAGCAGTGAATGCCAGGCCATCTCCGTTTTCATTTATAAGTAACTTGACCTTTACTACACGGACTGTCTGGGATCCTGTCAGCCTCCTTGTGTTTCACGGCGCGTGGTCAAATGGCTGCAACATGGAAGAGGTCATTGAGCCTACAACAGAGTGCATAATCGACTGTGTCGCTTTTTTTATGAAGAGGGAAAGGGGGGCGGGGGGGACTACCGGCATAAAAACAAATTTAGGTGTCGGATCAACAGAAGTGAAAAGTGACGAAGCTCAGAGAATCTATTTGGTAAGTTCGTAACACGCTACCTTGCATTCTTTATATCTGCACGACTGAAAATAGAGTTCTTAGGAGAAATAGGCAGCTCAACCACCTTTCTGCTAGGCGCAAGGTCACACTTTGGAAGAGCCATTCGATTCAACAATCGCCTCCTGTCCTAAGTGACTATCGTTAGTTATACAATGTAGTATATATTACGCGTGCTGTGATTGGTCGTTTCCCAAGTTTTATTAGACTACAGGCACATGGATGCCGTGATGGGAAACTTGTTTTATTTGTTTTGTCGAACATGGTGCGCGGTTTTGAAAATGTTTGCGAGATTATTTCGGATTAAGCAAGTGAAGGGCCCGAAAAATGTTTAGCAGGAGCTGTTTACAAGTAGGAAAAACGGAGAAACCAATTCAAAAAGAGTTCTTGACGGCTTGAAAATGCCTTAACTGGAAGAAATCTTCACAGCAGCGACAACTTGTGTCATCGCTACGAGAGTGTTGCAGTTGATACATGAATTCGGGAAGACAGCCAAGTGAAGGCGTTGAGAAGCTTTTCGGGGAAACTGTATACAAGTAAGATAAAGAAGATAAGAAGAAGCAGAGACGCCGCCTATTTGTTTAATAGACGATAAAGGAGCGCGATCATCCCAGGAAACATTAAAACGTGAAACTATAAAGCAAGTGAGCTCGTGGCAACCACGACCGCGCTGGTCAGCGGGAACGTTACCTGTTCATCTTTGTCGTCATGTACATACGAAAAAATGTTGGCTACAGCAAGAATACAGACATCATCAGTATCCGTGTGATTTACGTGCAGACCACAGGGTGAAAACAGTATGGCTTTGTGATTTGTATCTGTTGAGTGGAAAATTGCTGAGGTAATGACATTTGTTTAAATGAAAAATATTACATCACGTGAGGACGTTTTCTCTTTTCCAAGAAGCTTTTTAGATCATTTAAATCGTAGGACAAAAATTGAATTGCGGTGTCGGTGTTTCGTCAACTTTTTTTGCGGTGATGCGGTGTTCATTATATTTTTTCTGCGGTGTTGCGGTGTTGACAGTCCCCCAATGTCCTCCTCAATACTGTAAACTAACTAAAAAATAAGTACCGATAATAAAAACTAGTCAACAGTTTCCCTGCCTATTAGTCAGCTTTCTTTTCAAAAATAGCTTTAGATTCGGACGTTTTTATGTCAGTTGGTAATGAATTCCACAGTATTCCTCCTCTATATGAGAAAGACCCTTTACAATATTCTGTTTTTGGAACATGGTCCAGTACAACTTTATATGCCGTATATCTTAGCTTAGACTTGTAAGGGTTGTTCTCACATGCATTCGAGAAAAGATCACTTAAGTAACTAGGTGCATTTCGATTCACTGTATCGTACATCGTACTGCAACAGGTCATACAGGTTTCGAGAATAGAATGAAAACGTTACTTATGGCTTAGGGAAAACAGATACTCTCATGGGGGTAGGAGCCTCGAATCCTCTATTTCTATTGATTGTCCGATATCTATTTCCTCCTCCAATTTTTTTCATTGAACTTATTTTTCTTTTTTCTTTTTTTTCTTTAATACAGCTCTCTCTCTCTCTCTCTCTCTCTCTCTCTCTCTCTCTCTCTCTCTTAATCTTCAAAGAGGTGCAAGGTAATAATTTACGTTTACTCGTTTTCAGGTCTTGAGTTTGCCTATTCCCAGTCCCCTGCTGACCTGCGCGGCGTGATGATGGGCCTGTTCTTGGCGATGATTGGTTTAGGTTATTACGTAGCATCGGCGTTGGTTTCCATTGTAAAACATGCTTCAAACGGTGATTGGTATCCTGATAACCTCAACAAAGGCTCGCTGGAATATTACATGTTCCTCTTGGCTGGGCTAATGATGGTGAACGCGGCTGTTTTCCTGTTGTTAGCTGCGAGGTATAAATATGCTGATCGTGAACGTCAAAGGCCGGAGGATACTCTTGAAGACTGCACCGTGAGAAAAGCTGAGCCGGTGAATTTTTCTGTGCCATATGCTGCTTTTCGCTGATCTTCATTCAGGCATATGATGGCATCTTGTTGTTGCTCGTAGAATTGAGACGTACAGCAGAATTCCAAAAGTAACGGCCCTCGTTACTTCAAGAATTCCGAGCTTTCGCGTCCCCCCAGGGGGGGTACTTGCTATAGTGGCCATACGGGGAGGCGCCGCCCGATAGGGGTATTTTTTGGTGCCCTAAAGGAAGATTTTTTGTTATTAGAAAAATTGTGTCTCTTGAAAAAAGTGCAATTTCGCCTTTGACATTGAAACCATTTTTACATATTTTCTATAGAAAGAGTCGGACAGCTGTTTTTAGAATTGCTTCCGCGAGCCTCACTTCGCTATAGCAAACACACAAAAGCAAAGGAAATCAACGTAGCTGTACATGGGAGAGTTTTTATTTCATGTTAATCAGTTTTAAAACCCCTGAATTTAGCCTTTAGCTTTGCTGGATTGATAAACCGATACAGCGATTATAAATGCAGAGGACACCACACAGGCAAAGAATGGTTGGCCCGTGATGATATTTTCTCGATTAAACGCCGTGCCCCGAATAATCGCCGGGTATAAAAGAGGGAATTGTAAATAAGCCCCTCACACGTTTATTTGTTTTGTAATAAACTTAAGATTTGAGGGCAACATACACAGCTCAGTGCTAAGAAAGACGAATAACAACTCTTTCTTAACTAATGGCGGACCCAAATAAACTGCTAATTCAAACGAACGCCGGGTCTTCCATGCCAAGTTTAAAATAAACGCCCGGGGCGTTTAATTGAGAAAATACGCTATTGAGAATTGAGAATCGTTTGTTATCGAGTTTGTTAAGTATTCGTGCAGACCATTTCAGTAGACCTAGGTCAACACAACTGTCCGGCGCGTATCAAAGTCATCATCTCTTGTTTCTCAATTCATATCGATATTATTGTTTTTGAACTTGGAAGTAGATGTCAGAATATACCCTTGTAAATGTCCGTTTTATTATAGTATATCCGTCACGAAACAGACATGAACTTTAGACGGGTTGACCCACATGAACACTATCCCATGAATGCATGGAGACTATCAAGATTTCAAGTTTGGACGGTAAATAAATGTTTTTTCACTTGCAAACTCCTTTTATGTAATTAACTTCGAAAATAAAGCTGTTATCGTTTCAATACTTTGTTACTTGAATGAGGCAACCTTTGGAAAGACAAATACGTGTTTGAGAAAGAGCACGAGGTGAAAATGTTAGTCAGATCTAATTGTATGACGTAAGATCGTGAGGATTTTTCCCGTCAGATGATAAACGCATGGCCTTTCAGTGACTGTCAGTAAACCGAATGACTCTGTTTCCAGCCGTCCTTTATATTTCGTTGTCTGTTCTTCTCACCCCGTTTGACTCCTTTTTCCCCTGAATCATTCAAAGGTAGGTTTTCTAAAAGTAGGTTAATATGCTTTGTGTATTGGAAGTCATACTAAAGATGAAATACGGGTCAAAAAACAACTTTTGAGATACGGCACGTTACTTTCATCATGTTTGCGACAAATACACCAGTCATTACATCCTGCCAAACGATCTCTAAATAATAGTCAAGAACTGTAGGAACACAAAACAAAAAATATTTGAGGCCAAAACAGGGACATTCAATCATCAAAACTGGTTAATATGCTTTGTGTATTGGAAGTCATACTAAAGATGAAATACGGGTCAAAAAACAACTTTTGAGATACGGCACGTTACTTTCATCATGTTTGCGACAAATACACCAGTCATTACATCCTGCCAAACGATCTCTAAATAATAGTCAAGAACTGTAGGAACACAAAACAAAAAATATTTGAGGCCAAAACAGGGACATTCAATCATCAAAACTGGTTAATATGCTTTGTGTATTGGAAGTCATACTAAAGATGAAATACGGGTCAAAAAACAACTTTTGAGATACGGCACGTTACTTTCATCATGTTTGCGACAAATACACCAGTCATTACATCCTGCCAAACGATCTCTAAATAATAGTCAAGAACTGTAGGAACACAAAACAAAAAATATTTGAGGCCAAAACAGGGACATTCAATCATCAAAACTGGTCAAGACTAAAAGTGTTAACACTTGCTTATGAAAGCGTGACTAAAGCTCTTTTGTCTTGTATTTCACTTTTTGTCACGCGTCACGCGCGTCACATAACGCTCTTGGGCCGCCGATGGAAAATTGTGTGACCTCGTGTGGGTGGACATTACAATTTTTTTATGCAACACCATCTCTATATATATATATATATATATATATATATATAAAACAGTTAATGGTTGCCTCAGGCCAACATAGAATGCCACTGCGTCAGGAGGATCAAAGATTCACAGTCCAAGCCTCACTGCATGGAATTAAAATTCGTTGAAGGAAAGCCAGGACGGACAACTTCTGACGACTAAAAAGTTAAAAAATTTAATAAAAAAACGTTTCAGTCTTAGACCTTCATCAGTTACACAAGGTCTAAGACCGAAACGTTTTTTACCACCATTTTCACTACTACGCGACTTTTATTTTCAAAACACCTCTGAGCACTTTGCAATACGCTTCCGTCAATCATGCCTTATATGGAAAGTGTGTGATGTTACCGCAATTGAATTGAGCTCGAAGGAATAAAGATAGCGCCAAATTATTCCGTAAATTTGCGCTGGCGAGTCATATATTGACTAGTAAGATTGCTTTAGAGTCGTTGATGTTGCAAGAATACTTCACGTTTGGCAGATATTTGTAAAGAAATTTCGACATTTCTACAGAATTAAATACCCGCTCGATGGATTATCCTATGCGGTGGATGGTAAGCTTGCGTATAATCTCGTGAATATTAAGCTAAACCGAAGTGTGAAGCAAAAATTCTAGCTTTTCTGACCTGAAAATAGCATACGACATGTTATTCACCACGAGTATAAATCTGGCAATATCCCGAAGTGTACGAGGACGAAATTCAGGAGTGGATAGAGTATGCAACGGGAAAACGAATCATGATCGGCGTGCGATCAACCGATTCGTGAAGAAAATGGGTTTGACAAGAAGAAAGCTGAAGAAACGTACGTAGGACTTGTTGGATTGTTTTTGCAAGAAACGATGCCAGTTCTAGTCACCTATCACCCAAAGAATGGATCACCCGAGGAATGGAATGAAAAGCAAAGCATAAGCGCTTTATAACGTTTATTGTTCTACGTGAATGTTAACGCTGTGACATGCTAGCAAGAAAAATCTGAAAAATCGTTATTTATAAAATTAAAGCGGGAACGGGGAAATATCAAGGGAAATATTTAAGCACAGTTTCATGTTAACTTTTTCCTTAAAGCTCACTGTGATTACCAAAGAACGTAATAAGCGAAATAGGGCGATGTATCGTCGTGGGTCATCGCTAAATTTCACCGAGAACAGTTGCTATTTATAGATGAATCAGAACTTCTCAGATTCATCTATAAATAGCAACTGTTCTCGGTGAAATTCAGCGATCCTACGACAATACATCGTCCTGTTTCCCTCATCACGTTCTTTGGCAATCGTCTTGAGTTATAACGAAGAAGTAAACTTGAAAGTAAGCTTAAATATTTTCCTCGATTCCCCGTTCCCGCTTGTAGAAATAACAATATCCCTATCAGGTCACAGCGTTATATGTTTACATTCTCGAAACGTAGAACAACAAGCGTTACAAGCGCATTATAAGCTTATGCTTTATTTTGTTTTTTCCATTCATTCCGGAGGTGATTAGAATTAGCAGTGTTCCTTCCAAAAAAATGCAGCTAGTCATACGTACCTTTCTTCTTGTAAAACCCATTTTCTTCACGAATCGGTTGATCGCACGCCGATCATGATTCGTTTTCCCGTTGCATACTCTATCCACTCCTGAATTTCGTCCTCGTACACTTCGGGATATTGCCAGATTTATACTCGTGGTGAATAACATGTCGTATGCTATTTTCAGGTCAGAAAAGCTAGAATTATTACTTCACACTTTGGTTTAGCTATTCGCGAGTTTAAACGCACGCTTACCATCCGCCGCATAGGATAATCCACCGAGCGGGTATTTAATTCTGAAGAAATGTCGAAATTTCTTTACAAATATCTACCATACGTGAAGTATTCTTGCAACATCAACGACTCTAAAGCCTCTTACTAGTCAATATATGACTCGCCAGCGCAAATTTACGGGATAATTTGGCGCCATCCTCATTCCTTCGAGCTCAATTCAATTGCGGTAACATCACACATTTCTCATCTAAGGTATGATTGACGGAAGCGTATTGCAAAGTGCTCAGAGGTGTTTTGAAAAGAAAAGTCGCGTAGTAGTGAAAATGGTGGTAATTAAATTTTTTAACTTTTTAGTCGTCAGAAGTTGTCCGTCCTCGCTTTCCTTCAACGAATATATATATATATATCTACCTGGATTTTTGAAAAGGTGGCTCCTGAAGATTTGCCCATTTTCACCGGAACGACACCGAAACTGGGTTTTTTGGACTCCCATGAGCCTAGAAACCACACGGGAGAGAAAAGAGAAGGGAGGGGAGAGAGGGGAGAAGAAAAAAGGACTGCTGGCACTCATAATTTTTATATTGCCTACTTTGGAGATAGTTTCTGAACGACAAAAAAGTGCTCGCGA